>LPNX010865427.1:30490-55768 GCA_001517045.1 Pseudotsuga menziesii
ATGCAATTTTACAAAGCATGGGATTTTTAGTCTTAAAATGATTATAACAACAAATTTGACCATGAAGATACCATGAATTTATCATAATAAAGAGTATCATAGTATAGGCATTAAACATATACTTATTCATAATTTGTAAGTATTTCGGTGAAATTGAAATTAATCACTAAAATCCTGATTTGTTATGTAAAAAATAGAGTGTTATTCTACAAAAATGGGCTTAAAAAAATGCACGGGACAGTCCATACATATGTTATTAATTTTAAGTAATACCGTGGCATTGAAGACAGATATATGCTTGAAAAAAACCTCTTTTAGTTTCCTAAAATTATGTTTCATTTGCCCACAGTTAGTTTGACAAAATAACCAATTTTATGTTTGGAACCAAGTCTTACCATGTTCATAAAAATGCCCGCCTAACCGTCACTATTGACTATTTTTTAGTGATTTAAGTTGGAAATGGTGTGGTTTACTATTTTCCACCTTACTATACATATAGGTTTTCAATTTGCGTTCCAAAAGTGTCTGCATTCATTTTTGCAGAGAAGGAGATTTTTAAAATTAAAATGAGTCAACAAATTTGACCATTCATATATTATGACTTTATTATAGTAAAGAGTATCATACTTTATGCATTAAAGATGTACATATTCGAAATTTGTAAGTATCTTGGTCAAATTCAAAATTAATTAGTAAAATCCTGAGTTGTTATGTAAGAAACAAAGTGTAAGTTTGTAAAACAGCTAGGATTACAAAAATGCACTCCACAACCTGGTCCACAACACCAGGATAGTATCCTACTTATATCATACTATAAGTATTATACATGTATGAATTATTATATTTTATAAGTAGCATTGTCATAATTGGAAAATAATGTCTAAATTCATAATTTTGTTTTGTAAAAACAGAGTGTAAATCTGTAAAAATGGGCTTAGAAAAATGTCTGCCATAATGTTTTTAGAGGTAATTTTTAAAACCTAATTACATATACCTCAAGCTATATATACTATGGACAAAAACCTCCTTCATAAATTTTAAAATATGTTTATTTTTTGTAGAGTAAAGTTTTGAAAATTGCAATTTTTCTGTTTTGAACTTTATTTGACTAGGTCTATAAAATGCACACCTAGCCCTCATTGTTTAGTATTTTTTAGTGATCTTAGTTGGATATGGTGTTTTTTATTGTTTTACGCCTTCCTATACTTCTATTTTTCTAATCTTGGATAAAAACATGACTGCTGTGCAAAAAAATTGCAAGGTTTCCTTGTAAATGTGAAATGCCATCTTAGTCCACTTAAATGCAAGCATAAGTTCCATCTTTAGGTATTTTTAAGTGGCTTAAGATGGAAAATATATGTTTCTTCTTCCCATGTTCTTACACATGTCCAAATATGTCTCATAATATTTGCATGAAGACCAGATATGTCTCATAACGTTTGCATGAGGATCTTGTAGCGGGCCCATAGCCTTGTTGGTCACCCTATATGCTAGTTAGTTACAGCCAACATACACGATGCTCAATATAAATTGTCAACCCAGGGAAGTATTTTTATTTCAAAGATAATTCAAACTGTCTGTGCATAAACACTAAGTAGCTAATCAACTGAATAAAGCATTCACTATTCTACCTCTCTGTTCAGTTAAACTCCTCTCATGAATAAAACAGTTTTGAATTACCTATTTAAGAATTTCAGAATTGCAACTACCAACCTACAACTTCAATCCAACAACTAATTATTCTAGAATTAAATGACTAGATTACTTTTGCAAGAAGTTAAATCATAACATTAGCATACTATATGCAGATCCATCATTACTAGTTTAATCCCACTAATTTAAGAATTGGAAATAATAGGAATTGAACTAAAGAATTCTAAGATATAATCTGACTGAATTAACAAACTTGAAAAAGAAAAACAATAAAAGGAAATTAGAGATGAGCTTGATTGTTATAGCTAACACATACTTGTATAATGAAAACTAACCTACACAGTCGACTATCACACCACACCGCTGCAGCTTAAGAGAAATGCAAACATTGATTACCAAAGGAAAGCACAACGATTAACTATTGTTGTTGCAGCTACTATAAGGAATGCATCTACTACAACTTCCACACCACACAACAGAAATAAATCAAAACATCTAATTAACTCGGTGATCTTTGTGGGAAGGCGGGCCCAGCGTTCAAACAGAGACGCCGAAACTAAAACAGATTAAAATGCAGAATTCTGAAGAATCCTGCTCCTTATATTATGATGGTAAAATAAAAGTACAGTTCTCTCTTCACAGCTTACACAGTATAACCAATATCAACTAACCCTTGGCTCGGGATGTTTTCCAATACTTATACATGATCAATCATAACATCCACCCACTAATATCGAGCAGCCATGAAGATCTATGATATTTAGGCTTCCCTGTTACAACAAGATGCACAACTGTGAGTGGAATTGAATGCGAGCAACGAATATAGGGAATCCTTTCAAGTGCACCGTTAATGAGTAAATAGAACCAATTTAAATAATGTCCTGCCTGTCGCAGCTAGACCTTCAACAATGACACACTGTTATAACTGAATCTGTTGTAGCTAATCATATTTCCTGAATACGTGGAGTGACTGCCCCTATATGCTTCCAGAGTATGGGGCTGCGATTGGTGAGTGACAGCCGGTATTGAAAGAACATCTTCCCTCCAAACACTTGGGTTTCTACACCTATACTTATCAAAGCTTGAATCATCGTTATGGAATCACAATGTATTAGTATAATCCAAGAGACATAGTTCTAATCATATCAATAATGGGCATTAATAAGATGAAACAATAATTAATCATACCTATGAAGATTCGAGGCTCAATGTGAGGAAATAACGTCAGTCCAATGGATAGAATGGAGGAAGGTAAGACAAAAAGGGTATAATAGATGTGGGTAAAAAGGGGCATTTTGGGACCCAACATCACCCCCGAACTTCTCTATTACATGTCCTCGTGCAAAAACCCCCACTAGTTTGAATCAGATACTGGAACTATACCTCGTTCATGGAGAGATGAAAAATTGTAGGAGGGTTCAGGTGGTTCCTTCCCATATAGATATCCATTATGGGTAACCCAATATTTCCAACACTGCTTCTCCTCCACCTTTGTCACTGAAAAGTCATCCCTATACAGCCTTGTTGGCCACCAAATAAATGGAAACTTGAATTTAATTCCTAACCATTTAAATCCATATTTCCTCATATAGTCAAGATATCCCTCGACCCTTGGGAGTGCCTGCTCAAAGTTCTTAAAGCAATAAGGGTCCCTTCTCTTCAATGATGAAGGAGAAGCCTTCCATCTATGCTTACTTCCTTCCAAAGCTAAATGTTGATGTCTAGAAATCTCGATAACACACGTGGAGATAACCTGTTCTTGAAGTTCAACCAGCTGCTAAGTTCGGATGGGATATTTAAGCATATGTTCCTGATGAGCACGAAGAAGGCGAGGGGATTGAGGTTCATGTCGAATCCAAAGATTAGAGTTGGCCTCATTATGAGAAATTGTCTGGAAGGAATATTCCCACTGCACATGATTTCTAACAAAAGAAGCAAAGGCCCTCAGCTGGATATCCCCTAATTAAGGAACAAGATTTGAATGACGGTCCAGGGGGCAAGCCATTTCATGGAAGTAGAATTCACACAGCAGGTTCTGCTCAATGAAGCTGCTCTCTCTAAAAGTTTCCAAAAATTCGGTAGAGGATTCCATGTCATAAGTTCTCCGTTCCTTTAATGCCTTCAATTTAAACCAATTAAACTGTTCATACAAAAATACAGGATAAGAGGGAGATGGAGCTCTGAAGCTCATCAATTCCCGGGAAAGGCTGTATAATTGATCTTTTTCCTTCTGCATGGACTTGAATTTCTTCAACTCTTTATTTACCTCTTCCCAATGACACCTCTGGTATATTAACTCTTCTGCCCATTTTCCCCTTAATTCTTTGATAGTCTTTTTATTTTGATCAAGGGGGATCATTCCTTTATGATATATGTCCACCTCACCTTTCCATTTTTTTACTTCTATTTTCAGTAGTGAGAGTTCTTTTATTAGACCTTGAATCCTTCCCTCTCCTACATCCTTCTCCTCATTAGAATCTAAATTGACAAATCCCTGGGAAGATTGAGTCCATACCTTATCACCCAATGTTTCAGTCGGATTGTTCTGAATCGGAAGTGAAACAACTTCCTCTTCTACCAGTGGTCCAACAACTTATGCCTGGAAGGGTATTTCTGCAATCAATTCTGAAGATGTTGGTTCTTATGTAACAACATCTTCCTGGGTTCCAATCTCAGTATCTTGTTGAGTCTCGACTGCAGCTTCTTGATTCTCGATTGTGGCTTCATCAAGGAGCTGCAGAGATGTTGGTTCTTGTGTAACAGCTTCCTGCTCTCCCAATCCCTCTAGATGCTTGGTTTTTTCTTGAGTTACTTCCATATCCCATGAAATATGAGATTGGTCCCTAAGTATTTCAGTGTCCCCAGATAGATGAGATTGGTCCTTGAATGCTTTAGTGTCCCCTGATGGCAGGGACTACCTCTGTTCATCTTCTCCTAGTTCTAAATCGAGGATTATGTCCACCTCAAGGTCAGTTGTCCCTAACTGAATGGGAGTCTCAACAAGTTTTCTCAAGGATGTTGGTTCTTGTGCGACAACATCCTAATCAACTTCAACATTTTCTTGTTGCTGAGGTTCTCCATCGACTAGTTCTGTATCCTGAGATTGCTCTGGGGTCATAGTAAAAACTCCTAAGTTTAGGTTAGGGATTGTCTCAACCTATGGCTCACTTACTTCCATTTGAGTAGCAGCATCAACAAACATTTCCAGGGTTGTTGGTTTATGTGTAACAACACCCTGTAGCTGAGACTTTAATTGCTCATGTTCCGTTACCTCTACATCAGGAATCATTTCCACTTTTGGTTCATCTTCACCTCTCAATTCCACCGCAGGTGATTTCCTCTCTTCTCCAACTGCCTGTACATATTTTTGTGTCACAAATGCATGCATTGTGAATTTGTATCCTAATTGACTAAAAAATTCTTCGCACCCAAGGAAAACTACTTTTTCCAATTCTTCACCTTCCTCAACAGGAGATGATCCTTCGACCTGATATGCAACTTCTACCAATGTATGCAATCTTCTTTCACCTGTTTCTTACATGTTTCCTTCCATATTTCCACTTCCTTTTGGAGCTCATGCACCTCTTCCTTCAACAGACCATTTTCAAACAAAATTCCCTCAATTTGATGTTCCTCTGGAACAAGTTCTTGTGGGGTAGCATTTGTCCTGGGTCTCAAGATGGGAAATTCAATATTTGCTTCGATGTTTTCCCATTTTTCCCATGTTGCTTCTGTTGTTGCGACAGATCTGCTTCTCCTTATCCTTACATGTTGTGATGCTTGTACCTCTTCTCTTGACCTTCTTCTCTTCCTCTGCGGTACAAGGGTTTCTAATTTTGTGGCTGATGTAGAAGGAACATTTCCTTCTTTGGTGACTCCCCTTGTTTCTGCCATCTCAATACTTCCTCAATTAAGGTTCCTCCCCATTCAGGTGAGGATTCAATGGTGAGGACCTTTTTATCTCATTCTGTCCTTACATCTCCCACATCTTCAGCTTCCACTGTCGCAGCATACAATGTTGCTCCAGTTTCAGCTTCTTCTACCAGAGCTTCCCCATTATCCACTCTTTCCGTAGGGTTTGATGTTGTTGCAACCTCTCCCTGTTCTTCTGCTTGACTCCTTGAATTTTGTTCTAGCCCCAACTCAATCCCACCCCCCCCACCAACTGGATTGGAGGGACTCCGGTCCTCTTCCTCTACCTCCACTCCCCCCAACTGGGTAGGTGCCTCCTCTTCCTCTCTGATTAGGACACCACGCAAAGGCATAGGTGCATGAAATATAGGAGGTTAATCAGTAAACTGTTCCTAGGTATGGTTTTTCTATGCTAAGGCCCTTACAATGAGCAATTTTATTAAGCCATGGTGGGTGAGAGAGGATTAGGGGCATCTGGATGATCTTACAAATCCCGCCATATGATGCAGCTCTTTAAATAAATAAAATGGGATATTGACTAAAGCCATGTGGTGTAAATGAGATAGTAGAGGGAAATCAGAGAAATACACAGTTTGATACCTACCTTCACACGTAATGTGATTCTTTAAGAATACCTCCACTTCATTCCAAGGGCGAGGCAGTGATTGTAATGCTATCCCCCTCTTCTCTTGGCGGACCTGTTCACCAGCTAGCAGAAACTCCCGCATCGCATCCACATTGTGGGTTCGTCTTCCAAACTAGGTTCTGCCCACCTGAGGAAGACCAGTAAATTCAGCCACAATCTCCTCAGTAACCTCTATGTGGAGACCTCTGATCTCTAAATAGGTTTCTATCAGATTTAAAGCAAACTGCAGAGCTGTTTCCCGATGGTATCCATTTAAATGTTGAAAGAACCCAGTCCAAACGACTACTTCAAAAATGGCAAAAACCTCTGCATTTATTCGTAGAGAATTCATATTTGCGGGTTCATTCCAGGCTGGGATACGCATATTTCTTCTCTGTCTGAATTTTGGTATCAACTTGACAAATTACAGACCTAGAAATAAAAGTTACAACACAAAAACATGCATGAACAACCGGGGTTAGAGTTGGATAAATTAGGAACATTAAGACAGTCGTAAGCAGGGAATAGTTGGTAAGATTTGGTCCCAAATTAGGAAAAAGATGGCATTCGAATGATAAGTCGGGGTACGAGATAGATCGTGCGGATTGACAGTTAACCGAGTACGGGTCTAATGACAGATACAAAAGGCAAGCATGATTAATATTGTCAAATCCAATTTAACGCCTAATCATGTAAATGATCAAACCCCGTACCTTAGCAATTATGAGATGACCCATGATTTCCCATAATAGTGCAGTGTGTCATTGCAGCCATCAATTTAACCATTATTGCACGCGTGCTGTTGTGATATTACCTGTGGGGAATCAAGAACTTTATTTTCAACGTTGGTAGAAACATGATTGAAATCATCACGTGAGTCGGAATCCAGCAAAATCAGGATCGACAACATTGGTGGCCAAATTTGGAGGAGTCGCAGCTATCCTGCTGATATATTTGGAGGAGTCGCATCTATCTTGATGATATATTTGGAGGAGCCATAGCTGTGAAGATAGGGAAATCAGTGAAAACTTAACACCAGTGCAACCGTGAAAATAGAAATATAGGAAAAATTTAGCGGTGTCACAGCTGCGAAAATAGGGAAAATCTACGAAATTTGACGAAGTCGCAGCTGCGAAGATAGGCAAAATGGGAAAATTTGAACGGTGTCGCAGTTGTGAGAGACGAAAAAATTTGCAATTTTGAATGGATTTGCAGCTGCAAGTAATAGGAAAATGGCCAAATCTGAACAGTGTTGCAGCTATGAAGAGACACAAAAATGGGCAGTTTTGAATGGAGTTGCAGCTACGATTGAATGGGAAAATCTAAATGGTGTTGTAGCTACGAGAGATGGAAAAATTACCAGTTTTGAATGGAGTTACAGCTGCAAGTGACGGGAAAATGGCCAAATCATAACAGTGTTGCAGCTGTGAAGAGATAGAAAAATGGGCTGTTTTGAATGAAGTTGTAGCTATGAGTAACTGTGCATCATTTTTTTTTCCAAGGAGATCTTCTGAAATAGGAACATGGGTTAAAGTGCTCGCAGTTGTTAGGCCCAGTCATGACCGCTACTTATTAAAAAAGTTCCTGCATAGATTCTTCAAGCAAAAATAATCAAGCATAAAAGAAAGCAGAATAAGAATAAAAATTTCCACAAGTTCCTGTGTGGAAATCACAGTATATTTTTTTAAAGATTAACAGGGACAGAGAAAAATTCATGTCCTTGCTTCAACTGGTAACCTGGTTCAGCTGCAACCTGCGAAATAAATGCGTCCTTTGAGATTGGCTTGTGGTACAGTCGCAGCCTGTGACCATTAGCGAATAATGGTGTGTGATCTTCATCAATAGTGATCAGGTGAACTGTGCCATTATCAAACACCCTGTCTATCTGGTATGGACCCAAACATCTTTTTCGAAGCTTACCCTTAAAGTCCCTCTTGAACCTAGAATCATACATCAGTGCCTAGTCTCCTTCACAGAAGACTTTCTTCTTTATGAACCAATCATGCCACCTAGATCGCTATTGTTTAATTAATTATGTTTGATGTACAACTATTGTGCGTTTTTCGTCGAGTTCATTCAACTGGTTCAATCTTCTCTTCTGAGCTTCAGTTAGATCTAAGTTGGCCTCCATAACTGTCTTTAAATATTAAGACAACGTTTTTACCATACACCAAATCATAAGGGGAAAAACCCGTAGTATTGTGCCAAGTAGTGCAATAGGCCCAAAGTGCCTCTGGAAGTCTGTCAGCCCAATCCTTGTGATGGCTTCTGACTGTCTTTGTGAGAATAGCTTCAATTACTTTGTTGTTACTTTCCACCTAGACGTTGGACTGTGGATGATAAGGTGAAATTATTATGTGTTGAATATGGTACTTTTGTAATAGAGCTTCCAATTTATGTGACACAAACTGTGGTCCCCCATTCATGATTATATCCTTAGGTACTCCAAATCGGGTAAAGATTTCTCCATAGAGGAAATCTATTACAGCCCGATAATTGGCTTTCACCAAAGCCACAACCTCTACCCATTTTTTCATGTAATTGGTGCAAACTAAGATGTAAATTTTCTGCTTCGAGGGAGGGTTGATGGGCCCAACGAAATCCAAAGCCCATCTGTCGAAGGGTTCAACCACTAGTTGTGGTTGAAGGGGCATCTCATCCAGTTTGTTAGGTTGGCCCATCCTCTGGAAACTATCACAGGCATGTACATACCACCTCACATAACTTAAAACTGTTGGCCAATAATAGCCCATTCGTAATACCTTATGACCTGCACGTTTATCAACAAAGTGTCCCCCGCAGGGCTCATCATGACAAGCCTTCAGGATACTGAAAATTTCATCTTCTCTTACACATCTCCTAATTTCAAGATCAAGGCATGTATAGAAAAGATGACCATCTATACAGCAGTACCTAGTGCTCTGTTGGATGATCTTCCTTTTCTCTCTTTTCGATAGATGTGTTGAAAGCTTTCCTGCACTCAAATAGTTAGCAACATCTGCGTACTAGGGGGAATGAGATGATACTACAAAAAAATTCTCATTTGGAAAAGAATCCTCAAAAGGCATGCTGCCATCACTGTTAGTAAAACAAGATAAAAAATCAGCAACGACATTCTCTTTTCTAGGTCTGTCAATAATTGTAATGTCAAACTCCTGTAATAGTAGTAGCCACCTAGTTATCCTAGCATTTGTAATAGGTTTATTCATTAAATACTTGATGGTTGAATCGTCAGTGTGTACGAATGTGGGATATCCAATGATGTAATGTCTATATTTATTGATGGAATAGACAATGGATAAAAATTCTTCTTTGTAACAGTGTAGTTGAGTTTAGCAGGGGCCACATTTTTACTGATGTAGTAAATTGCATATGGAGCTTTCCCATCCTGTTGTCCCAGCATTTCTCCTATGGCAGTGTCAGAGGAATCAAAGGAAATATGAAAAGGCAGGGCCCAATCGGGCCCCCTTAAGATAGGAGTTGTAGACACCCTCTTCTTAAGTCCGATAAATGTTGTTTGGCATGCACCATTCCAAATGAACTGTACATCCTTCATCAACAAAGTAAATAAAGGGGAAGCAAGTTTGGAATTTTTTTTTATAAATCTTCAATAGTAACCCTCATGACCTAAGAAGCTACGTACCTCTTTCTGTGTTCCAGGAGTGGGTATGTTTTCAATTACCCTAATTTTGGATGGATCTACCTGGATACCATCAGCAGAGATGAAGTGCCCCAAAACCACACCCTCGCTCATCATCATGTGGCACTTTTCAGTGCTCAAAGATAGTTGGGTCTGCTCACATCGTGTCAACACCTTCTCTAAATTTTTCAGTGCCTCCTCAAAGTCACTACCATATGGGGTAAAGTCATCAATGAAAATATCCATACTGTCATTGAACATCTCCGAAAAATGCCAATCGCAGCTCTCTGAAAGGTGGCTAGTGCGTTGCACAAACCGAAGGGAAGTACCATGTATGCAAAAGTACCCTAGGGGAAGGTGAAGGTGGTATTTTCTTGGTCTTCAGGAGCAATCTAGATCTGGTTGTACCCACTAAACCCATCCAGAAAGGAAAAACATTTCTTCCCAGATAGAGTATCAAGTACTTGATCAATGAAGGGTAATGGAAAGTGGTCTTTCTGCGTTGCTTTGTTTAATTCCCTATAATCCACACAGACTCTCCATTTCCCATTTTTTTGGCACTATCATGAGTGGGGAAACCCACTCGCTATCTGAGATTGGGTAAATAAACCCTGCTTCCAAAAGATTTTGAATTTCCTCTTTTACTATGTCCCTAAGGTTGGGGTTCATCCTTCATTGTGGTTAGCACATAGGTCGGGAGTCACTCTTAATGTAAATGTGGTGGGTGCACAGATTAGAAGGGATACCCTTCATATCTGTGTACTCTCAAGCAAAATCTCCCTTGTGTTGTTTCAAGAGTGGGACCAGATGTTCCAATTCATCAGGAGCAAGGTTCGGATTGATATTCAGTGTTTTACCTGGCTCTATCTAAACTGGAATGCTTTTTGAATTCTTGAGTACTGGAATTATACTGGTGTCACTGAATAAAGTTTCCTCTGTAAGATTTTCTTATTTCTCTTCATATAGGGTACTATTCAAGATCTGGTAAATGTGCATATTGAAATATGCAGGCTCACTGATGAAACTATTGATGGCATCATCCTCTGTTTCATCTTTGAAGGTTAATTCCTTCCCTATCGTTAACAACAGCTGAACCCCATCTTCCTCCTTTGGCTCCATCCAAAGCGAAGTTTTAGCTTCTATGTTGGGTCGGGATGGAGGGTATAAGGTAAGGCTTTTCGTTTCAGTCCCATCGAATATGGTCATAGACCCTGACCGACAGCTGATGTAAGCATCTGCCATGGCTAACCAAGGTCTTCCCAAGATCAACAGGTGTCCCCCCAACTGTGACTTTGGCTGCAACACCAGGAAGTCTACAGGGTATTTCCACGAATTGAATGAGACAACAAGGTCATCCAAGATTCCCTTGGGTTTGATGGTGGACTTGTCAATGAGTTCTAAAATGGTAGTGGTTTGCCAGAGGTTGGTGAGCCCAAGTTTTTGTACAGTTTCTATAGTCATAACGTTAATGGCTGCGCCTAAAACCACCAAAACGTTCAGTATTTGAGTGTCCCTAATCTGTACTGTGACAATGGGGTTCCCAAGATCATCGTATTTGGCTAAGGGGATATTTCCCATGATCAATTCAGAGAGTTTTCCTAGAACATGGATAGTGGGAGGGTCCCTAAGTTTTCTTCCTAGTTTCCTTACACAAAGGTCTCGGATAGTCTTGGCGTAGATAGGCACATCATGGAGGGCTTGCACTAGCGGAATTTTAACATTTAAAATTTTCAATTCTCCCAGAAGGTTAAACTGGGGATGTTCCACTGTTTTATGTAGTGTCAGTCATTCAGGATATGGCGGTTCTCAAATTAATTGTGTAGGTTTTGTTTCAATAGCTATTTATCCTTGTGTTTCATCTGGGATCTCGGTAGGACTTTTAGCATCGTCAATAATGGGGATTGCCGTGTTGGATAGATATTGTTGATTCAATCTCACTTCAGTCTCTGAATATGGAACATATTCAATGGCTAAAGGCTCCACCACTCTCCCTGATCATAAGTGTATATCATTACAGGGAACCGGGGCGATGGAGTAAGCTGGCATATTGGCAGTCTAAAATTTGTGGACTTCTTTATTGTTTGGGTTGGGGTTAGGCTGGGCAGACAACTGCAGTCTTATAGGCATGTTCATTGGTGCAACGTTGTTCTGGAGTTGCAACTGTGGCTTCTCAAACTGTTGGTGAGGGTAATTCTAAGGATAATTATGAGGAGGGTATTGTTGGTGAGGAGGCAAGTTATGATAAAATTGATTCCCTGGATGGGAGTTCCTCCACCCAGGAGACCAGGAATTCTGCTGATTTGGTGGTTGTAACCATGGTGACCAAGAGTTGAAATTCTGCATAGGAGGCTGAGATGGATTCCATTGATGGTTAGAATAATGTGAAGGTAATTGTGTATTCATGTGATTAATGTTATTCATACTATTCATGTTATTCCAAAAGGGGAATGAATCTGGGTGCATACCTTGGTTCCATGGTTGCCAAGGATTCCTCTGGGCAATGAAGTAAGCTGGTTCTGCATCCGGAGTTGATGCCTGCAAGAATGCCTTTACTTGAGGTAGTGAGGGACACTCCTTCGTATCATGGTTCAATTCACAAAGCTGGCACACTTCCACCTTGTCAAGTGGACACTCCTTGAGGGGATGCTTCTTCCTGCATCTGGGGCAGAATACACCAAGTGTTAAATATTCTACTGCTTGCTTCTACTTTGCTCTCAGGACATCTATTTCTGAGGAGATGGAGCTCATCATTTCTGTTTTGAAGTTATCAAGGAGGTTTCCTATCTCTGCTCGAGTGGCTCCTCCATTGGATGACTTTTGTGTTTTGTCGAAGACATCTCGTTCTAGTTTGTCTCGCTTGTTGGTTCTGGAGGATCCTCTGGAATACCTTCTACATAATTCAATAATCTTCTCAAAGCATTCCTTTGAGATATCCCCCTTTCCCAACAAGTTCAACATGCCTAAACAATCTTCTCTAATCCCCCAAAGTAGGATAATATTGAGCACATCTAGCCCCATAGTAGTCTATCTTGCCCTCTATACATTGTAAAGAAGCCTCTCAACAAAACCTTCTAGACTCTCTTCATCCTTCTGCACCATCTTGAACAACTCTTCTCTTTTATCTTTAGTGTTACAATACTCCTGGTATTTCTCAAGGAATACCTGCTTCATTTGATCCCAGGTGGTGACAGTCTCACCACTTAGGCTCCTAAACCAACACAAAGCGTTATCCTTCAAGGTAGCACGGAAAAGATTTAACTTTTGCTCGTTGGAAGTGTAGTCATAGCTGCGACAGAGGATGTCAAACTCGAAAAGGAACTCATCCAGATCCTCTATGACCTTCCCATGAAAACGTGGTAATACTGATGGAGAGATATTTTTCATTAGAGATTTCCTAGCTGGATTTCGAAGGGAGAACTGGAGTGTGGCATTGTCCTCTCATGCGGGGGGTCGCCATAATTATGATGGTTATTCCCTACTACTTCCTCATGATCTTCAGGTTCACGTTCGTTATTCATGTTTTTCTCTGCTCTCTCATGTCTTTTCCTTCTCTTATCTTCCCACTTCTGATGCAATTGTGTCTACTCCTCCTTTGTCACCTTCCTCCCGTCAATGTGGTAAACCACCTCTTGGTCACTTGCTCTGACAGCACTGACTCTGTATTTGTTCGCAGGGACACCTAATGGTGTCGCAACTCCCCCTGTATTCTCCACTGTGGAAATTGATGCTTCCACCCTGGGGGTAATTGGACTTCTTCTGATAGAGGATCCCTGATGGAGAGCTCTAGTAGAGGAATTGGTTTTGCCAACCAGATCGTCAATGACTGTCCTTCTCCTTAACGTTGGATTGTTACCACGACCTTGACCACCTTCCAAATTAGTAGTTTGGGGGGTTCTGGGGGCTATGGGGATGTTACGTTGTACTCTCCTCATATTCATACAACCCAAAACATGCAAGATTAGGAATTATTGAAGAAAAATGAATGGATGGAACTACTATGGTGTCTAATAATTATCATTCCTCGGCAATGGTGTCAAAATGTTGGTCACCCTATATGCTAGTTAGTTACAGACAACATACAGGATGCTCAATATAAATTGTCGATCCATGGAAGTCTTTTTATTTCAAAGATAATTCACACTGTCTGTGCATAAAAACTAAGTTGCTGATCAACTGAATAAATCATTCACTATCCTACCGCTCTGTTCAATCAAACTCCTCTCATGATTTAAACTGTTTTGAATTACCTATTTAAGAATTTCAGAATTGTGACTACCTTCCTACAACTTCAATCCAACAACTAATGATTCTAGAATTAAATGACTAGATTACTTTTGCAAGAAGTTAAATCCTAACATTAGCAGACTATATGCATATCCATCATTACTAGTTTAATCCAACTGATCTAAGAATTGGAAATAACAGGAATTGAACTAAATAATTCTAAGATATAATCTGACTGAATTAGCAAACCTGAAAAAGACAAAGAATTAAAGGAAATTAGAGATGAGCTTGATTTTTATAACCAACACACACATATATAATGGAAACTAACCTACACAGTGGACTGTCACACCACACCGCTGCAGCTTAAGAGAAATGCAGACATTGATTACCAAATGAAAGCACAACGATTAACTATTGTTGTTGCAGCTACTATAAGGAATGCATCTACTACGACTTCCACACCACACAACAGAAAGAAATAAAAACATCTAATTAACTTGGCGATCTCTGTGGGAAGGCGGGCCCAACCTTCAAACATAGACGCCGAAACTAAAAATAAAATAAAATGCAGAAGTCTAAAGAATCCTACTCCTTATATTATGATGGTAAAATAAAAGTAAAGTTCTCTCTTCATAGCTTACACCGTATAACCAATATCAACCAACCCTTGGCTCAAGATGTTTTCCAATACTTATACATGATCAATCATAACATCCACCCACTAATATTGGGAATCCATGAATATCTATGATCTTTAGGCTGCCCTGTTATAACAAGTTGCACAGCTGTGAGTGGAATTGAATGCGAGCAGTGAATATAGGGAATCCTATTGAGTGCACCGTTAATGAGTAAACAGAACCAATTTAAGGAATGCCATGCCTGTCATAGCTAGACCTTCAGCAACGACGCACTGTTACCGCTAAATCTGTTGTAGCTAAGAATATTGCCTGAATACGCGGAGTGACTGCCCTTGTATGCTTCCAAATTGTGGGGATGCAATTGGTGAGTGACAGCTGGTATTGAAAGCACATCTTCCCTACAAACACTGGGGCTACTACACCTATACTTCTCAAAGATTGAATCATTTTTATGGAATCATGATGTATTAGTATAATCCAAGAGACAGAGTTCTAATCATATCAATAATACGCATTAATAAGATGAAACAATAATTAATCATACCTATGAATATTCGAGGCTCAATGTGAGGAAAGAACATCAGTCTGATGCATAGAATGGAGTAAGGTAAGACAAAAAGGGTATAATAGATGTGGTTAAAAAGGGCCATTTTGGGACCCAACAAGCCTGAATATAGTATTCTATTTATATCATACTATATTTATTATATATGTATGAATTATCATAATCTATAAGTAGCATGGTCATAATTGAAAAGAATGTCTAAATTCACAATTTTGTTTTGTAAAAGCAGAGTGTAAATCTGTAAAAATGGGCTTAGAAAAATGCCCGCCATAATGTTTATAGAGGTCACTTTAAAGACCTAATTCCATATACTTGGAGCTATATATACTATGGACAAAAACCTCATTCATAAATTTTAAAATGTGTTTATTTTGTGTACAGTAAAGTTTTGAAAATTGCAATTTTTCTGTTTTGAACTTTATTTGACTAGGTATGTAAAATGCACACCTAGCCCTCGTTGTTTAGTATTTTTAAGTGATCTCAGTTGGATATGGTGTTTTTAATTGTTTTAAACCTGCCTGTATTTCTCTCTCTCTCAGACATTCTTTTAAGAATCTGACGTGTTTTGCAAGGGAGGTTTTTGACATAGTTTATTTTCAGTTTGGCAGAAAGTGATTCAGACCTGTTAAAGCTTCTCGTTTGAGGGATTCCATCAAAACCTTCTTTGAGAAACAATTTGAAGATGCAAAAAATTACAAGTGAGATGTCATTGCTGGTTAAGGAGTCATGTTGTCTCAGAATCCTTGTCAAGAATGATGAGGTTTTTCAGCATGCCAAAAGTAGATGGGATGATTATTATGATTTAGTAAATTGAGCAGAGTTCCTCTGAACAAGTAGATTCTTTCCGTTATGTCTTATGATAAATTGAGCAGTGCAGTGGCTTTTGGCGGTGGAATGATTGATAAGATGGAAAGCATTACGGGACTCTAGTCTTGGACTCTTGCCCAACATCTCCATCATTCTGCAAAAGATAAGCTATATGTCATCCACCTGCAATGCAGTTTTTAAAATACAGAAACATTGGTTTGAATTTTGTTTCACGTCTACCAAAGCCTTCACCCTTTCTCTCGAGAGACCAGGGATTGGAGGGTCGAGTGCCTCATTCAAGTTTTGGTAATATTAGTGCCACATCGTATATGGGTACCAGGGCTTTGCACATATGGCGGCTTTAAAACCAAAAAAGTTGCATTAAGATCCGTTATAAAACCTTCTTGTGGCTAGTGTCATCACCCATCAGTCGTATACTAAAAAGATTGAATTGTGGTGTTAGACAAACATAGTTATTGGGAATCATAACAATCTGCATTCTTGAATCTTGATATTTTTTATATGTTTTGCAAAAGCGGTTTTTAGATTCTGACATGTTTTGAAAGGAGGCTTTTCATCAATTTGTTAGTTGACATTGCAATTATCGTTCCATTCAGTCTAATTTGACATTAGAAGTGGATTATTAAGTTAACAACACGATATCGATAGTTTATAGGTACTATGTAGTATGTTCCATTCAGTCTAACATTTGCTATTATAAGTTGATAATTAAGTTAACATCATATTGATGTTTGACGAGTATTATGTAAATGATCGCTAATCTATATAATTATGGTTAGTGAAGGGGAGGTTTTAAGAATTTAACATCTTTTGCAAAAGAGGTTGTCCAACAACCTAGTTGGCAAGGAAACCCTGAGTATTTTCCTATGATTCATGAATGGTAAACACGGTAAACCTTCGGCTGTGATTAGGGAGCCCAACCTATGGTGATCAATAGAGTTGACCCATGACCTCCCCTACTTTGGGGGGAGATTTCAGGTTAGGCTCATGACCACTTGAGCTAACTCTTGGTGTTAATATGATATTGATAGTTGATAGGTACTATGTAAATAATTGCTAATCCTAGTAATGAAATACGGTGATAGTCTAACATTGGATATTAGAAGTTGATAATTAACATGATATTGATTGTTGATATGTACCATGTAAATAATTGCTAATTTTAATAATAAAATAATTAGTGCCATTAATTGCCAATCTTAATAATAATATAATTACTGACATTATTTGTTAATCTTAATAATAAAATAATTATGGTAAGTCATAATGTTGTTTGAGTTAAATCAAGGCCATGTTCTGTTCAACCTTGTGCCCCATGCTTCTACATCCTTTGGTTTGATATTTTAAAGGTGTTGTTTTATTGCTAATTAGGCCTTGGATCTAGCGCAAGGAGTTACTCACATTTCTATGTGTTTGTTCGACCATTAATGGATGCTTAGTGCAAGGCATATCTACTTTGGTGGTGAGTTTGCAGGGATTTGAACTAATAATTGTTAAATACTTAAAGATTTGAACTAATAACTATTAAATACTTGAAAATTGACACAAAAATACTATGAGCAAGCCAGCAGTGTAAGAGTGCCCTTAAACAAAGCAATGGGCTAGCAATTTAAGAAAGCAATGGGCTAGCAATTTAAGAGTAACCTTCCAACAAAAACTTAAGAATCGACACAAAAATATTATGAGTAGGCAAGCAGTGTAAGAGTAACCAAAGCAATGGGCTAGCAATGTAAGAGTAACCTTCCAACAAAACAATTGCATTTACATTTAACATTTTAAAGACTTTGTTGACTCTTTTATCTTTTCTTTTAGCAATGTATCAATTCTTTGCCTTTGGCCGTGTATTTGTCAGTGTGCCTACTAATGTTTATGTAATGGGTTAAAATACTTATTATTAATGTCTATGTAATGTGTTAAAATATTTATCAGAATTCATTTGAGCGTTGTTCAAAGTTCAAATTTCCTTGGAAGTAAGTCTTTTTATTTTAAAATGAATATTGAATAAATGTAATGATGACACAAGTGCAACAATATTTACTGTTACATTTACACTGGACTTATCAAGTAATAAGAAATAACATTCTGAACTTAACAAGTAATAAATAATAACATTGTCTTAGCCTCTGGTTGTGCTCATGTTTTTCCTTGTTAACTGAAGGTTTTATTGTATTTTAGAATATATTGAAACATGTGTTCATGTTTTTCCTTACGTAAGGTTTTATTGTATTTTAGAATATTTGTTAACTTTAAGGTTTTATTGTATTTTGGAATATTTGTTAACTTTAAAGTTTTATTGTATTTTAGAATCAATTGAAATATGGTTTGGGTAATCTTTAGAAAAGAGCATTAAAAAGTTATTGGATCTTAGTAAGTGTGTTGATTGGAAATTTTAACATACAAATTCAAACAAGTCCATTTTGTCCTTTTTATTTGTTTAAAATAAGTTTATTGTTTTCCTTATTAACGAAAGGTTTTATTGTATTTTAGAATAATTGTTAACTTTAAGGTTTTATTGTATTTTAGAATAAATTGAAATATGGCTTGGGTAATCTTTAAAAAAGAGTATTAAAAAGTTATTGGATCTTAGTAAAGCTGTCAATTGGAAATTTTAACATACGAAATAAAACAAGTCCATCTTGTCTTTTTTATTTGTTTAAAATAAGTTTACAATAGCATTAACATGAAAATTAAAATAGGTCTCTCTCCTCTTTTTTATTTATTTTTTAAATAAGTTAACAATATCACTAGTATTAGTAAAACCACTTGATCGAGTATTAATATGAAATTTTTTAAAATGTCAATATCATTTACACCGAAACAAGGTGATTGGTTAGCGATACATAATAACAATCTTCATGCATACAATGAATAGCTTAGTAAAGGTGCGGTAAACTAATAGAAGAAAACAAAACAAGATATTATGCTTGTTAAGGATGTCCTCAAGATGTATATTATGTCCCAGAGAGTATCTGTGATTCACTAGACACATACTAGCAGATTATTATACATAATTTTAAATGCTTCCAAAACTTTGTCAATTCTTATAGTATTTTAATGCTGCTTAAACTTTGAATATAATGATTGAGTTCAATTAGATTGTGGTATGTCAATGTATGAGGAGCATTTTAAAATAAATTAGTGGCAAGTGGTGAAAATAAGCATACCACCCTAACGATTAGAATGAGGACATATAAAATGTTATATATATACATCGTAATTAGTTATGAGAAAACATGACTTTATGAAAATTTATGTTCGTACTCGTATAAACTTATATAAACAAGATTTCTGTTGTAAATGTTCATCATCCAAGAGTTCATAAATATTTTTTTTTATCAGTCGTAAGCTCTTCCAACGTGGAGTTTTTTTTTTGTTTCAGTGGTATCAAAGGATTGAGACGCCTGCTGAAAAAATCGTCGTTGCCGTACAGTTCCAGTCTTTCGCCTGTGTCCAAACATTTGCTACTTCTGCCTATTCCTTTTCCCCGTCTGCACCCCTTATGTTTTCCTTCCAAAACTTTCTTCCCCAGAACCACCATCTTCCCTCTATGTCCTGCCTCGACACGCCCACCGTGTCCTGCGTTCCGTGGCTTCCATCAGCCGCAAGCACTCTTGCCTTGTTCATCCGCAACCCACCTGCACATCCAGCCTGCACCACCATCTATTACCCCCATTCTTCCCGCCTTTCCGCTTGACATATCCGCTTCGCAGTCGTCACCTTCCTCGCCACCTCCACTCCCTCCTGCGCATTCTGCTCCTAGGTCTGCGCTGTCATCCCAGACCCTGATCCATCCACCTCCACATCGCCACCTTCTCCACGATGTCTCCCATTCCGCTTGAACTCACTGCCGCACAAACTTAATAAAAATATATTACTATAATAATTGATATTATTATATAGTATATATATATATATTATAATAATAATATTATTATTATAATTATTAAAAAAATTCTTGAATCATTGTTGGCTGGCTTCAAACAGCCAATAAAAATAAATCAAGGTTTACTGGAGATATCAATGCTAGATTGGACCAACTAGACAATAAGTATGCATAACTAAAGGTAGACATCGACAAAAACATTAACGATCTAACATGGCTCAAGGCAGGACTAGATCAAGGCATTACTACATTACATGGAGAACAAAAGAAGACACAAGAAACTCTCCACATGATCTTGGTTAGACTACCGCCAACCACCTAAAATCCCCCACCTAGCTATAACCTAGACCCTTTCAATACTCTTAAATCATCGAGCCAACTTGACCCAACGCCACCACCTGAATTTCCTTTCTTTAACATTTCGTCGATTTCAATTCCCCAAGCACACGGATACCAGATAAGGGTAAAATTAGAGTTACCCAAATTTAATGGTAATGAAAAGCAATGCATCGCATGGATCAATAAGGTCGATGAATACTTTGATATCCATAACATACCCTACGACAGTGGGAAGATTAAGTACGTCGCCATGCAGTTAGAGGGAAATGCGTATAATTGGTACATGTGGTGGAAGTCAACAACTCAAGCATTAGGGGAATTTTGAGGTCTAAAATGGGCCTCATAAGAGATATAATAAAATATTATGAGTTTGTCTTTTTGTGGGGAAGGTATATTTACAACTCACCTCTTGCACTACAATCTATACAACTATGGTTGAGTTAAATTAAAAAAATATATATGAATAAAAAATAATCTTTGACATGACTAGAAATACGAGTACTTTAAGTACTTAAATGTACTAAAGTAAAGTACTAATAAATAAAATAAAATAAAGTACTAATAAATAAAATAAAATAAGATACTTTGGTTTTGAATTATATTCATTAAAACCTAATTTAACGTATGTTATATTAAAATAAGTTACATATATTCATTAAAACTAAATTTAGCTGATATTTGTTAAATAAATTTTAAATTTATATTTATAACCATAATTAAAATTTAAACAAATATATTAAATAAAATTAGATATAATGAATATTTATTTTATTTTATTTTATTTAACTAAAAGTTAAACCTACTATTATATATATATTCAAATAAATTTATTAATTATAAAAATATTATTATAGCATTATAACAAATTTAATATATATACAAAAGAATATATATATATATATATATATAATACGTTAAAACTCAAATATATACAATGATTTTAATATAATATATTAATAAATATTATTTGTTAACTATGGGTTTGTATTTACTATTTAGAATTTGATAAGTAGTATTTTTAACTCAGCAATGCCACCTCCACTATAATAGAGGATCATTCATTCTTTAGAATGTCATTGGTTCATTTAAAGTTGATTTTGATAGTATTTTTTTTGTTTTTGAGTCTCATTTTAGACCTCAAAATTCCCATAATGTTTGTTCATTTAATTAGAACACCTTTAGAAATGATCATCTTAAAAGGTTTCAAGTCATAACCGAGAAATAATTTTTTTCCAATATCACCAGGTTGCAACAAAAAGGCAGTGTAGATGAGTACACATATGAATGGGAAGCTTTGGAAACTAGAGTTCTAGAACTAATTGATGACCAATGTCTGCAAGCATACATACATGGCCTAAAAACCGCACATTCGGGAGGAGTTGAAATTACATAACACTTCTACCATGGAGGAGGCAAGATGTAAGGCGAAGATAATCGAGAACAAGTTTAAACGATCCACTCAAGGTAGCTTTGGCAAAAATTACTCCAAGAGAAATCCTCTCCAATCAACGAATACAAGAACTTCAAGGTATACACCACCTCATCTAAGGGAAGGAGCACAACCCAGTTTAGAAGCCCAGAAGACGAGAGATGGAAAGTGTAAATATTGTGAAGAAAAATGGGATCCTAAGCACAGATGTGTGCAAAGACAAAACCCCCAAAAGTTGTACGCATGCGAAGCTGAAGAAGAGGAAAAAATATTAGAATGTGAAGAGACAAGTGCGGAACATACAAGAACCCAACATGATTGCCTTTTAGTGCTAGAAGATGATACACCAAAGCTCTCATTAGCCGTCATTACAGGGATATCACAACCACAAATGCTGAAACTAAAAGGACATATAAAAAATAACAATGTTTCGATTCTCATCGATAGTGACAGTACACATAACTTTATTAATGTTAATCTTGCTAAGGTATTCAACTTATTCATTTATTTGATACCTAACATGAAAGTTATGGTAGAAGACGACAATAAAATTGAAAATGTGGGAAAATGTCACAAGGTTAAATTACACTGTGCAGGAGTATAATCTAGAATCTGACTTTTTTGTTGTACCTCTTGGAGGAGTAGACGTGCTAGGAATCCAATGGTTGCAAACATTGGCTACTTACTCTGCTAACCATCAAGAGCACTTCATCCAGTTCAATTGGCTAGGGAAATAGTACAATTTGTACGGTTTCCAGCTACCTCAAATGCAATTGGTTGCATCACATAAGATGGAAAGGCTAATTTGAAAAGGAGCACTTGCTTATGTAATTCAATGTCAAGAGATGGAGTTGCTAACATGTGAAGGAGATGACTGCAATCCTCCAGAGATACAAGACCTAATCCAAAAACATCACAAAGTGTTCCAAGAGCCTCCGATGGAGCTCCCATCAAATAGGAAGATAGAGCACTTAATTGAACTAGAGCAAGGGGCAAAACCAATAAATATCAGACCATATAGATATCCCCATAATCATAAAACAGAGATTGAGAGGTTGACTTAAGATTTGTTAAAATGTGGAGTCATTTCAAAGAGCTAAAGCCCTTATGCAGCACCAGTAGTGTTAGTTTGAAAGAAGGATGGATCTTTCAGGTTGCGCATAGATTATATAGGACTGAACAAAGTCACAATTAAGAATAAATTCCCTATTTCGTTCATCGATGAGATGATGGATGAGCTTCATGGACACAAGTACTTCTGAAAATTAGACCTGAGATCATGATATTACCAAATCACGGTTAGATTGGAAGATGTATACAAAACCTCTTTTCGTATTCATGAGGGCCATTATGAGTTCAAAGTAGTAATGCCCTTCGGGCTAACTAATGCTCTAGCCACCTTCCAAGCCGCAATGAACGAATTGTTCCAGCCATATCTACAAAAGTTTGTATTAGTATTTTTTGATGATATCCTCGTATATAGCAAAACATGGGGAGAGTGTGTTCGACACTTAGATCAAGTATTAACCATCTTGGAAAAGCATCAGTTTTTTTTTACAAAAATGTCCAAATGCATTTTTGGGAAAGAAGAAGTGGACTATCTTGGCCATATAATATCAAAAGGTGTCAAAGTCGATCCCAGTAATATCAAGGCAATCACCGAATGGCCCCAACCAGATAACATCTCGAAATTATGAGGGTTTCTAGGCTTAACGGGTACTATCGAAGATATGTGAAAAAGAACGCACATAAGACAACCCCCCTAACAAACTTATTAAATAAGAATTCTTTTTGATGGAATGAAGAGGCAGAAAAAGGCTTTGAAGCATTAAAGAGCATTATGTCATCAACCCTAGTATTGGCAACCCATGATTTCACAAAACCTTTTATCGTTGAGTGTGATGCTTTAGGATTTGGCATACGAGCAGTCTTGATGCAAGAAGGTCATCTGATAGATTTTGAAAGCAAGAGGCTCAATAAGAGAGAGAATTTGAAGTCCACATATGATAAAGAAATGTTTTCCATTATACATGCTCTAAAACAATGGCGACAATACCTCATAGGGAGCAAAATCTTGATAAGAACAGACCACAATAACCTTCAATATCTCCTTCAACAACAAACATTGTCGACTGAATAAGAGAAATGGATAGAAAAAATTGCTACATTTGACATGGAGATACTACATAAGCTAGGAAAGAACAATGTCGTTGATGATGCCCTTTCCCGAAAAGATGATGGAGTCAAGGCTTACGCAATATCCGTTGCACTTCCATATTGGTGAAACAAAATCCGAGGAGAATATGCCAAGGCCCCCAACACTTGTGCCCTAATCAATGATTCTAATCAAAGTTTGAGGGTTGAGTGGAGGAATGACATCCTCTGGTATAAAGGAAGAATCAATTTAAGCCCTACATCTTGGTTTAAAACCAAGGTGTTGATAGTGTCTTATGACACCCCGACTGTAGGCCATGTAGGATTTTTCAAAACTTACTACAAAGCCAATCAATCCTTCTATTGGAAGGGGATGTATAAATATTTTCAAAAGTATGTAGTCGAGTGTGATACTTTTCAAAGAAAAAAAAGCAAAAATGTCATGACTCTAGGGCTACTCCACCCGCTTCACATAACAACCCAAAAGTGGGAGGAAATTTCCATGGATTTATTGATGGGTTACTCGTATCCAAAGGCAAGGACAAAATATTCATGGTAGTGGACCGTTTAAAAAATTATGCACACTTTATGGGTATTAATAAAACAACTCTGTCAAACAAATTGCTGAAGTATTTTGTAAAAATATTTACAAAGTACATGGATTTCCCAAAATCATCGTCAGTGACAGAGATGCCAAATTCACAAGCAATTTTTTGGAAGGAATTCTGCAAACAAATTGGGATCACTCTTAATATGAGCTCACCCTATCATCCCCAAACAGATGGACAAACAAAAGTTGTTAATAAATGTGTGGAAGCCTATCTCCGTAGTTTCATCACTGATAAGCATAAAATATTGTTACATCTAGCAGAGTGGTGGTATAACTCCACCTTGGCATACATCAGCCAAAATCACACCTTTTCAAGCTTTGTATGGTTATGTGCCTCCTTGATGGAAGGAACTCGTTCAAGTAGATGCAAAAGTATCTGTAGTAAAAAATCAAGTTGAAGAAAATCAGAAGGTAATGCAAGTACTAAGAGATAATTTAACTATGCACAAAATCGTATGAAACAACAAGTAGACCAACATAGGACAGAAAGAGAATTTGAAGTAGCAGATTGGGTATTTGTAAGACTTCAGCCATACAAGCAATTGTCACTTAAGCAACAAGGAAAGAATAAATTAGCTCCCAAGTTTTATGGGCCATACCAAATTATCCAAAAAATTAATCCGGTAGTGTATGAATTGAAGTTACCAGACAAGAGTTGAATTCATAATGTTTTTCATGTTTTGAATCTCAAAAGATAGTTGGGTCAGCATCAAACTACTCAGACAACACTTTCTACGTTGGATGAAGAAGGGAATCTTGTATTAGAACCAGAAGC
>LPNX010865427.1:56715-71677 GCA_001517045.1 Pseudotsuga menziesii
TTGAAATTTGAGTAAAAACACAAGGAGATATGTCGAAAATACGAACACAAAAGTTTTTTTCTTTCTTCCTCCAAAATTAATCAATATTATTTTATTATTTTAACTATTATTTTGATATTTTAACTATTATTTTATTATTTTCCTTAGGAGGCCCATTTTAGACCCCAAAATTCCTCTAATGTTTTATCATTTGTTTCCTATGGTGTCATGATATTAGATGTTACGCGTTGTCAAATCGCATGAGAATTGAT
Organism: Pseudotsuga menziesii; assembly: GCA_001517045.1. NCBI lineage: Eukaryota > Viridiplantae > Streptophyta > Pinopsida > Pinales > Pinaceae > Pseudotsuga > Pseudotsuga menziesii. The sequence goes on from LPNX010865427.1 coordinate 56,967, forward strand.
TATATGAAAAATATGCTTCCTTTTTCCTCGAGTCCCAAGTTTCGAGTTTTGTTATTATAGATAAACGTAAAAGTATTAAAAGAAAATGTGTTCCACTCTAAAATGTGTTAGGTCATTGCAAAATCAATAATTTATATGCATCTCTTAGCTTAGGCAGAGTGAATTGATTGGATCAACTATCTAACAAAGTTAATGTACCTTAATTTTGGCTTTACAACAACATAAAATTGGTTCTTGGGAATTTCAATGTAATTGGAAAGGGCACCCATCAAATTGGGCCACACCTGTATCAGTTAAACTTCAACCAATGACTAATGCACTATAAACCATGGGTTGTGTAAAGATGGTCTTCCTTGGCTCCAATCGTGTTTTCCATACTCTGTGAAGATGAACAACACATGTAATGAACTTTAAATGTAGCTTTAATATCTAATTGCCTATCAACATAATTAGTTATAAAATGTAATATTTATATAATTTATATACATCATAAGCGTGTATCAATATAAAAAATTCTTTATGTAATTTAATCCCAGTGTATTTGTAATAATAATTTTTTGAATATATATATTTTAAATATGTTTTATTTATTTTACCATAACATGCATTAGCATATACACTCATTTATACATTTTATTAGAATTTCTATTATAATGGTATTTTTTTCTATTTTATGGTGAAAATATGCAATATGTTTATCTGTTTTTGGTGTGTGTTAATGACATACTTAATAGCAATTAATAATATATGTCAATAATAATTAAAAGATATTTTGAGGTAAATAGCTAGGGTCTTACTATAATCCCCTTAAATAGATAGATAGGTTGTTATGTATTGATGTCATTTATATCAAATAAGGTACACAAAAAAGAAACTATGTAAACGCAATATTTGTAAGAGGATTTACTAAAAGCTTCCCACCAACTACAATGTTCCTTCACTAAGATGACTTACTAAAAGGTTGCACCTATTAGAAAGTTCCTTCACTAAAAATTCTATAAAGGTGCAGAAGCAATGTAATAAGATGGCTTGAGAAGTATATTGTCATTGGGGATTTGCTCAATTGGAGGTTGCCTCCTCAAAGAGATAAGCGAACATTGCTTTCATCAATTGTATATTGTTGTGGCAATTCTATCATCTCATTCTAAAATCTTCCTATGTTTTTCTATCTCCATTATGGGTTTCCTATTTTTCTCTTAAGGTACATAACATCTTGTATTAGAACACTTTCTTAAGTAGAAAAATTTAGAATTTTGTTAAGGTTAGAGATGCATTTCAATGTCTATAAATAACATAGTGGTATGTCATTCAACAGGTAAATTTGTGGTTGGGGATGACTACACACATGGACTCCAAGATATTTTCTTGATGAAATTGTCATTGATGTCAACATGGACTTGTAGTGGCACAACAAGTAGTCATTAATGCCAACAAGTCCCACTTGCAGTGAACAAGTATATATGATCCGAGTACTCTCTCAACCAGTTCCTTGGACCCCTTATAGAGATGGTTTGTGCCTTGAATAACCTTGTACCCATTTGACAAGGTCCCTGTACCCACAAGGTGGGATCTTGGAGCCACCACCTTGTTAACGATGTTGAAGACCCTAGAGATTATGTTGAAGACCCTGGAGATGATGTTGAAGCTTTTGTGGATGATGGAGAAGCCCTAGATGGGTTGGAGAAGCATTAATGACCCATTTTGTGGTCATTCATGCTTTGTTACTATCATGGTACCCTAGGAGAATGCTTGACACCCCCACAGGTAATGTCATGACGGATCTTGAACCTTGGAGGTCCCCTTGCATGGTTGAGGTGGTTGAAGAAGACCATGAAGCCCCTTGGCATGTCAAAGAAGCCTCTTACTGCATGGAGAATCCTTGAAGAAGTCCTTGGACCTACACTTAATGGTTTGATGAAGGAATGCATGACGAGGCGCCTGTGTGTGTTAGTGATGACCTTGCAACCCCTATTGGGGTCATGGAGCTCTTGCATGATGATGATGACCTTGTATGGTATTTGACATGATATGGAACCCATGAACATGCCCTTGGATTGATGAAGAATCCCATGAAGACTTCTCGATGGTGAAGAAGGCTTTGAAAAAGACTTTGGACCCACAATTGATGATTTAAAGGTCCTTGTACTCTTGATGAAGAGGTTGTGTGTGGTACAATGCCTTTTGGACATTAAAAAAACCTAAACCCCTTTCAAATGGTGGTACAATGCATTTTGGACATTAAAAAGGAACATTTTATTTATTACATGATTTAAATTCAAATTTTAAATACAAAATAAATAAAATTTAAATTTGAATTAAAACACAAAATAATTTAAAATCTTCGACTCACACTCCAACAATTATCCAAAAAAGGTGCAAAAGAAGAAGAATTCTTTGGTTGTTTGACTGTGGTGAACTGAGGTAGACTGTGGAGGAGCAGTCAACGAAAATTGTAGCAGCCCGAATTTTTGCAGCAATAATTTTTTTCTTGATATTTGGACATCCAACAATGAGTGACTAAGAAGAAGCTCACTGCTATGGTGGAATGAGGCTATTTACGGAGGTGAAATTCAAATGAGCAGACTGTGGAAATTTCGGTCAGGAAACAAACCCAAATTTTAAAGGAGCAATCTTTTGGGCTTAATCTTTAGGTTTCGATACTTTTGATACATTATTGTCCAATACTATGAAGCACACAGCTGGAGTAATTTTTCTTAAAACAACATAACTAAACAGTCCTATGAAATGATGCCCTAACCTCTCGAATCCTTCCACATTTGGAGTGTATATATTTTTGTTGGATGATGAGCGTTGACCTTCTATCACCCAACGATGAAGAGATGAAGATAAGCTCGCTCACTCTAGAAAAGAAGTGGACTAAGGAAGCTAACAAAGAGAAGGTTAAGGAGCTCATTGATGACTGATATTTTTCAGAGAAGTAATTTTCCTGGTTTTTACCAGCATCAAAGTTGACCAGCATACACTTGCACAAGTCCAAGCTTGACTTGAGTTGTGTATGTACAGTCCAAGTTTTGCATCAGAGAAGCAGTCTGAGTTCTTCACTTTCCTTAGGTGTTGGATGATGGTCATCTATAACAAAGTCCCATGCTTTCAAGGCCATACACAGTCTGTTTTTTTTTAGGCATTGAACAGTCTAGTTTTGAAGGTGATCTTCAACTTCAGTTACAGTTCAAGCTTGAAGTGTGACATACATAGGTGTTTGTCATGCACAGATAAAGTTAATTTCTATGGTAATGATGATATGTTGATACAATGATGTGATTTAGTCTGATGAAGATATGATGATGTCCTACAAACTATGATGCCACTCTATGATATGATGATATATTCCCATATACGAAGATGCATGATATAATGATGATACATGTTTCTATGTGATGACGGATGTTTCTCTTTGATGTAAACTATATGATGATGATGCATCCCTCTACACTTGATAAGTTTTTGTAGTTTAACCAGCACACAGTTAAACAATGATAAGTAAACAATGAAGTGTGTATACAGTACAATGATAGCGCATTTTAAACAGTGAGGTGTGTATACAGTACAATGATAGTGCATTTTAAACAGTGAAGTGTGTATACAGTACAGTGATAGTGCATTTATAAAGAGAAAATATGATGGTGTTTTGTGGCACTCTTATACCCTATGATGAATACAATGATGGCGATGCATGGCTTCCCTAGAAGATGACTGTATAAACATGATCGGAACTTAATGTTTGACAAACCTTGTTGTTGAAGCATTCTCCTTGATGATGTATTGTATGAGGATGTGTGGAAGTGTGACATTAATGCATGAGTACTCCTTGAAGATCACAACCAAGACATTGAATAGTGTTTTAGCAGTGAAATATGATGAACATAGAATATTGACCAACAATGATGAGAAAAGCCTATGAGCAGAGGTTGACCAGTAGAGATCGAAGTGTAGAGGCACATGAGTCGATATTGATGCAAGCTAATTCTTGCAGTTGAGGATTGGAATATTCAACCCTTTCTTAGTTGGAGCTAAGAAAATTAGGATGGGTCATGTTATGAGAGTTGGCGCTCTTTGTTAGCACTCAAAATGCACCTTCAGTTGTAAAAAGGTAAATCTTAAGGTAACCACAAAACTAAGATTTAGGAAAGAAAGTTGGCTCCTTTCTCTATAGAGAGGGATCTCTCAATGTTTTTCTCACAAGGACATTTATATGAACAAGAAATACCATTTAAAATTGTTGCTGGTTGAAACAAGGAAAGTACACATTGGGCATCGAGCAATCTTGTTATTGTCAAAATGCTTTGGTCTGGTGATTATATAAGAAATAAAGAACATACCATTAATGTGGGCATCTAACTAGGACGAATCCAACATTAAATTTTGTTGAATAGGTTTTGTGAATGTTTGAAATCAATAGACAGAGCAAATGATTATGAATTTTGTGCTATTAAAAACTTATTTCAAACATGAAAGGGAAAACAACGTGGAAGAAAATAACAGGAAAGACATTCACATTGAGAAAGAAAAATACAGATTGCAACATAGTAAACACATGAATCTTTGCAAAATGCCATCTTCGGCTCTGTGATTTTTTTAAAAGATAGATCTCAAAATACAATGCTGAATTCTCATGGGTTGCAACCCTTTCTTCATTACAAAAAATAGTTCTTATACAAAATCGTTCCATGAGGTGAATAACTAACTCTAAAAATAGGCAATAACCGCCTTTTACATCTGTCATCTACATTTATTAACTAATAATTGTTTTTGAAAAACAAACTAAATTCCTAGTTAATTAATCTTCAGAAATAATCTTCATCAATCTATAATGATCTTCATGCATGTATCATGTATTTGGATCTTCCATACTTCTTGACTGATTTCCACTGATCAACAGATGGTAGGTCCAGGCTGTCCATTTCTTTCGCCAACACTTTCAACTCCACGTGGTCTCTATATGAAAAGTATGGTAAGCATGCACAATTGACTTTAAAGACAAATATCATTTCAAAATAATATGCTAACTTATCCACTATTTCCTTTCTTGACAATGATTGCTGCATATCTGCAAACTTTCTGTGATATGACCTGCATTCAATCAAACGATCCTAATACTCTTTTTGGGAAAGCATACTACATTTATCTTCACAAAAGAAAGGTAGTCCCTTCTTAAACAATGGATCAAACATATCCAAAAACAATTTCACTTGATGTTCCATGATGTCAATCTTTGCTTCAACAGTTTTCACATGTTGGTGTTTATTAACAACCTTCCTTGCCCAATTAATAATGGAAATTCTATCTTTGATGTTGGCTACTTTCAATTCATCTTCTGTCAAACCATTCAAAAAATCAATGGTGTTTTTAGCAGTCTCTATGGGATTTTTATTTAACCTTTATTTCATTGCTGTCACACTTTTCCTGGTGGATTGCATCACAATTTCTGTGTCCAAAATATAGTCCAAATAAGGCCTCAACTTGGTAGATTCAAATATAAGTACATCCCAAATGATGTGCTTGGCCCCTTGTACATGCAATTGTCCCGCCGCCTGTTTTAATAGCTTATGATTTTTGTTAGACATACCTTTACATTTAGCTTCCCAAGATTTCCTTTCCCGTTCCCTTTTCAAGGATAGACTTTCTAAATTCTTGTTTTGATTTCTCAATCCCACAATCTCCAATTCCTTTAAACTAACTTGTGACATGGCCTGAACAATAGATTGTTCACCTGATTCTGCAGAAGGTGAAATTATTCTAACTTCAAGTTCCTTTTATTTTTGTTTTAACTTCTTCTCTAATTCATCATGTTTGTCCTTAAGAGTCTTCTCACTTTCAACCAAAAGAGACATGTCTATTTCCCATTGCTTATTTTCATCAGGAAATTTTAGTAGCTTTTCCTTACAGTCATTTAATTTACCAATCAATGTTTCTTTCTCTTTTCCCAGTTCTGTTAGATCTGTTGCTTGTATTAGCTGAGTAGATGGAATCTTTAGTTTTTTTTTTGACAGTTGAATAGTGTTTTCCTTCTCATTCAATAACTTTTGAGTTGCAGCCCCTTTATCTGCTTGCGTGTCAATAACCAACAAATATGCTTGCAACTTTTTTTTATCTATTATTGATGAGCCTTGTTTTCTACCTTTTCTTGTCTTAGCTAGTTCTCAATTTTGCTTTTGGTAGACTGCAGCCTGAACACCTTCAATGTTTCCTTCAATAAATCAGTATATATGATATCTCCAGTCTGCTTGTGTAAATGTATCTTGTCAGGTATAGGAATATTTTCTAAACTCATATTCATTTCAAAGGATTTATTCTTAGTTGTTACCGCCAAGTTTAGTGTATTCTGGATATGATCTCTAACAATCACTAGGGATACATATTTACTGGATATCTTCCTTACATTTGCATATAGCTTCAAAGCTTCATCTTTAGCCACCTCCTTATCATCTATGTACTTATCAAACAGTTCAGCTCTAGTCTTGAACTAAGAAGTGGAGTCTGTAGGTGCTTTAGAAAAAAGAATACTCCTTAAATTCAAATGCAAGTCCTCTAACTTTCATGTTCTTCTTCTTACCCTTGACATTTGTTACTTGGACTATCTGCCTTGTTTCTTCAATTTTCTGCTTTTTGGATGGCTTAGTTGTATCCTCTTCCTCTGTGTCCATGACATCAGAGAAATCTCTCTTGTTGGTTCTTTCAGAATAACTTGCTATAGGAGTGATCCTTTCGGCTGCTGGAACAATTCTTGAAGGTCAGGTTGTGGGGATCTGAATTCCCTCACTGATGTAGTAGAACCCGGTTGCATGTCCTCATCCCCTTGCGTCTCATGAGGATAATCTAGCCAATTCGCACTCTCTGCCATACTTGCAATCTCATAATGTTCAAAAGGCGTGTTTTTGTTCACTTGTATTGTGATGGATATGATGTGATGGGGATCGTAGTTAACAACAAGTTCTATCTGAAATTTCATTTCCTTCAATAAATTTTCCACCATTGGCAAGGAAACCCTATTTTTTATGATGAATGGGCCAACAACCTATGGGAATTTAATTTTAGATGACTTTTTGAAATTGAGAAAGTGTTCATTTTCCAAAATAAGATTTTTCCTAATCAACTCTAAGGAAAATACCCTAGGAGTTAAGAAAGTAGGTAAAATGTAAGGTTGATAAACAAATCCATACAATCTAATCGCTCTACCTTCCTCTAGTAAAAACCAATCTCCTATTTTTTATCAGGATAAAATTGCAGCATTTCTTTCAAAAGTGGTAAGACTCTGGGCAATTTTTTCTAGAAAAATACATTATACACCTCAAACATGAGAAATTTCATGTATTTGCTAAAATCTTTGATCATATCCTTAATGAGAACCATCTCATGAAATTGTAAGTTCTCCTTATTAAAAAAACAAGAACATTTTAACCAAATATGATTGAAACTTGAAACATCTGGTGTTGTGGAAGTCAACTAACTGTGAATGTAGTATTTCCAGCTAGAAACTCATAAAATTTAAGGCGGAAGGATTGACTTAACTGATTTGACCCTTCTGATTCCATCTGACCAGTACTTATTGTGAAAAAAAGACTCATTAAAGACTCAATGGCATACTTGTCAGTATCTAGACCTAAAAATTGACTTATAAGGTTTATAACACATTGAATTTCATCATTGAACTGGCTCAAATCTATAGGGAAAGGCTAGTTTTGTAATGATACATCAAACTTGAAGCAAGTGTTAAAAAAAACTTGTTTTTGCTCAATGTTGGACTCTCTGAAAAACTGGACTACACTTTCTTCATTAAAATCTTTAGATATCTAGGTGAATTTAGTAGGAACAACAAAATTATTTCGGACAACAAGTGGACTGATAGGACAAAGTATTTTCGACTTAGTTACATCCATAATTACCCTCTCAGAAGAAGAATAATTACAGGCGCACCAGTCGACAAACTCTGGAAAATTTAGGGTTTGCTCAGTAGAGAAAAAATGGAAATAAGACCTGAAAACATTATGGACTTTGGTTCCATGGTCTTTGAGAACTTTTAATTTGGTTTTTAGTGAGTCTATTGAACATTTTAACAATATAGTATCTAAAACCTTTGAATCTTTATCTTCAAAAACCTCCTCTATCCTCTGGTATTCCAAAGTCTAAACCTATACTTCTTCTACCCCAACCATTTTAAATACTTTCTTAGTGGGGACAAATAGCCTACTTGGTTTCTCGACAAGCGGTTCAAATATTTGTCTGAGCTGGATGCTTTCGCATAGTCCTGAACTCTCTCTTTCTGATACATAAAAAACAAATAACCTAGATCCACGTGCCTTTAGTTTTTATACTATTGTTTTCTTCTTATTAACCATGCATCTTATTTAGTAGAACCCTTTCCCGTCTGTCCATCTTGTTCCTTTTATTCTGAACCGTTGATCCATATTTCTGTTTAAACCATCTATCCTTGCTCCTGTTATAATTCCATCTTTATCCTTCTTGTAACTTTCAATTGCGGAATTCATCATAACCACAAATCCATCCTTTGATTCATTCCCTGCCGTATATCTTTTCTCACTTTAACTCACCTGTTCACACCATAAAGGAACTACAACTTATCTAAGCGGGTTAATATTCAACCATTGATCTTTTCTCTACAAATATGCATCATTCATCAATTCCCTTTTTTAACTTTTCACTCAGATTTAGTTTTCTAAGAAGTGTGCATCTCCTCCTTGCGGAAACATTATCCATCGTAGATCTGAAACCTTGTTGATTTTAGTCATTCATTTCTGTTCCACTTTAATCAATTCCGCTAATATTCCTCTTGATTTCTCTCTTGCATGTTGTTTCAGTGGAATGGTTTTAAACTGTAGATCTATTCCTCACAGAATATGTGCCCTTGAGGATATGGGCCCCTTAACCTATTCCACAATTTTACAAGTTTTCTTTTCCCACACACCTTCTACCAGCAAAAAGGATAAAGGACCTTGATCTCAATTATTCTCCCATCTTGACCATTAAAAGATGCCGTCCCTACCACATTCCGCTGAATTTCCAAATTTTATTTACCTATGCATCTTTCACCAGCAGAATAAACATCAGTCGTTGATTTGGATCATGTCTTCATCTGGGCCGTCGAAACACAGGGTCTCTACTTTATTCTGTTGATTTCTAACTTGATTTCTCCACTCTTATCCACCTAGTGGAATTTATTTGAACCGTCAATCTTAATCACCTTTGAATCTCCGCCATCGATCAGTGTTGACCCTACCAAATTATGTTTATCCTCAGCATTACTTTCTCCGTGCATATTCACTTAGTGGAATTTAAATCGGTCGTAGATCATTTCTCTTCCCCGATCTCCACCATTGATATATAAGGGAGCTACCCGATTCCGTTGAAATGAAAAGTTCATTTTTCCGTGCATGTTTTATTTGCATAAATTTTACTGGACGTAGATATGATTCCATGTGCTCATCTAATGATAGATTTCAGTTGCATGTTAACCCATTCTACAGGAAATCAAATATATTTATGCATTGCAAGTTATCCCTGTAGATTCATTTACAATTGTCGATCTCCTTTGTTGCAAATCTACACCATTCAAACTTGCTACGATTTAACATTGAGGCAAATTTCTCATATAAAAATTATTCCCAAGGTCACGCTTAATATTTTCTTCACATATATGCATTTTAAACTTAGGAATAAGCCCTTTGAGACATTTTAAAACCCCTTCTGCATACCCTTTAGGTCATATGATAGAAATTTTAGACCTTACCTTGTATCGCCTCTGGTTCGAACCCCTCCAACTACTTAACCAGAAATGGTGCTAACACTCTTTTCATCAGTTGGTGCTAATTGTAATTGAGAATATTGTAGTCTTTCATTATCATACATAAAGATTTTTAGAGAAGGAGATTTTTAGATTTAAAATGAGTCAACAAATTTGACCATGCATTAAATATGTACATATCGAAATTTGTAAGTATCATGGTCAAATTCAAAATTAATTAGTAAAATCCTGAGTTGTTATGTAAGAAACAAAGTGTAAATCTGTAAAACAGCTAGGATTACAAAAATGCACTCGACAACCTGGCCCACAGCACCAGGATAGTATCCTACTTATATCATACTATAAGTATTATACATGTATGAATTATTATATTTTATAAGTAGCATTGTCATAATTGGAAAAGAATGTCTAAATTCATAATTTTGTTTTGTAAAAACAGAGTGTAAATCTATAAAATTGGGCTTAGAAAAATGTCTGCCATAATGTTTTTAGAGGTAATTTTTAAAACCTAATTACATATACCTCGAGCTATATATACTATGGACAAAAACCTCCTTCATAAATTTTAAAATATGTTTATTTTTTGTAGAGTAAAGTTTTGAAAATTGCAATTTTTCTGTTTTGAACTTTATTTGACTAGGTGTGTAAAATGCACACGTAGCCCTCATTGTTTAGTATTTTTTAGTGATCTCAGTTGGATATGGTGTTTTTTATTGTTTTATGCCTTCCTATACTTCTATTTTTCTAATCTTGGATAAAAACATGACTGTTGTGCAAAAACATTGCAAGGTTTCCTTGTAAATGTAAAATGCCATCTTAGTCCACTTAAATGCAAGCATAAGTTCCATCTTTAGGTATTTTTAAGTGGCTTAAGTTGGAGAATATATGTTTCTTCTTCCCATGTTCTTAGACATGTCCAAATATGTCTCATAATATTTGCATGAAGACCAGATATGTCTCATAACATTTGCATGAGGATCTTGTAGCGGGCCCATAGCCTTGTTGGTCACCCTATATCCTAGTTAGTTACAACCAACATACACGATGCTCAATATAAATTGTCAACCCAGGGAAGTGTTTTCATTTCAAAGATAATTCAAACTGTCTGTGCATAAACACTAAGTAGCTAATCAACTGAATAAAGCATTCACTATCCTACCTCTCTGTTCAGTTAAACTCCTCTCATGAATAAAACTGTTTTGAATTACCTATTTAAGAATTTCAGAATTGCAACTACCAACCTAAAACTTCAATCCAACAACTAATTATTCTAGAATTAAATGACTAGATTACTTTTGCAAGAAGTTAAATCCTAACATTAGCATACTGTATGCAGATCCATCATTACTAGTTTAATCCCACTAATTTAAGAATTGGAAATAACAGGAATTGAACTAGAGAATTCTAAGATATAATCTGACTGAATTAACAAACCTAAAAAAGACAAACAATTAAAGGAAATTAGAGATGAGCTTGACTGTTACAGCTAACACACACTTGTATAATGAAAACTAACCTACACAGTCGACTATCACACCACATCGCTGTAGCTTAAGAGAAATGCAGACATTGTTACCAAAGGAAAGCACAACGATTAACTATTGTTGTTGCAACTACTATAAGGAATGCATCTACTGCAACTTCCACACCACACAACAGAAAGAAATCAAAACATCTAATTAACTCGGTGATCTCTGTGGGAAGGCGAGCCCAGCATTCAAACAGAGACGCCAAAACTAAAACAGATTAAAACGTAGAAGTCTGAAGAATCCTGCTCCTTCTATTATGATGGTAAAATAAAAGTACATTTCTTTCTTCACAGCTTACATAGTATAACTAATATCAACTAACCCTTGGCTCGGGATGTTTTCCAATACTTATGCATGATCAATCATAACATCCACCCACTAATATGGAGCAGCCATGAAGATCTATGATATTTAGGCTGCCCTGTTACAACAAGATGCACAACTGTGAGTGGAATTGAATGCGAGCAAAAATATAGGGAATCCTTTTGAGTGCACCATTAATGAGTAAATAGAACCAATTTAAATAATGTCCTGCCTGTCGTAGCTAGACCTTAAGCAACGACACACTGTTATAGCTGAATCTATTATAGCTAATCATATTTCCTGAATACACGGAGTGACTGCCCCTGTATGCTTCCAGAGTATGGGGCTGCGATTGGTGAGTGACAACCGGTATTGAAAGAACATCTTCCCTCCAAACACTTGGGTTGCTACACCTGTACTTCTCAAAGCTTGAATCATCCTTATGGAATCACAATGTATTAGTATAATCCAAGAGACAGAGTTCTAATCATATCAATAATGGGCATTAATAAGATGAAACAATAATTAATCATACCTATGAAGATTCGAGGCTCAATGTGAGGAAATAACATCAGTCCAATGGATAGAATGGAGGAAGGTAAGACAAAAAGGGTATAATAGATGTGGTTAAAAAGGGGCATTTTGGGACCCAACATCACCCCCCAACTTCTCTGTTACATGTCCTCATGCAATAACCCCCACTAGTCTGAATCAGATTTTGGAACTATACCTCGTTCATGGAGAGATGAAAAATTGTAGGAGGGTTCAGGTGGTTCCTTCCCATCTTGATATCCATTATGGGTAACCCAATATTTCCAACACTGTTTCTCCTCTGCCTTTGTCAATGAAAAGTCATCCCTATACAGCCTTGTTGGCCACCAAATAAATGGAAACTTGAATTTAATTCCTAACTATTTAAATCCATATTTCCTCATACAGTCAAGATATCCCTCGAACCTTGGGAGTGCCTGCTCAAAGTTCTTAAAGCAATAAGGGTCCCTTCTCTTCAATGATGAAGGAGAAGCCTAACATCTATGCTTACTTCCTTCCAAATCCAAATGTTGATGTCTGGAAATATGGCTAACACACGTGGAGATAACATGTTCTTGAAGTTCAACCAACTGCTAAGTTCGGATGGGATATTTAAGCCTTTGTCCTGATGAGCACGAAGAAGGCGAGGGGATTGAGGTTCATGTCGAATCCAAAGATTAGAGTTGGCCTCATTATGAGAAATTTTTTGGAAGGAATATTCCCATTGCACACGATTTCTGACAAAAGAAGCAAAGGCCCTCAGCTGGATATCCCCTAATTAAGGAACAAGATTTGAATGATGGTCCAGGGGGCAATCCATTTCATGCAAGTAGAATTCACACAGCAGGTTCTGCTCAATGAAGCTGCTCTCTCTAAAAGTTTCCAAAAATTCGGTAGAGGATTCCACGTCATAAGTTCTCCCTTCCTTTAATGCCTTCAATTTAAACCAAGTAACTGTTCATACAAAAATACAGGATAAGAGGGAGATGGAGCTTTGAAGCTCATCAATTCCCGGGAAAGTTTGTATAATTGATCTTTTTCCTTTTGCATGGACTTGAATTTATTCAACTCTTTCTGTACCTTTTCCCAATAACACCTCTGGTATATTAACTCTTCTGCCCATTTTCCCCTTAATTCTTTGATAGTCTTTTTATGTTGATCAACGGGGATCATTCCTTTATGATATATGTCCACCTCACCTTTCCATTTGTTTACTTCTATTTTTAGTAGTGAGATTTATTTTATTAGACCTTGAATCCTTCCCTCTCCTGCATCCTTCTCCTCATCAGAATCTAAATTGACAAAGTCCTGGGAAGATTGAGTCCATACCTTATCACCCAATGTTTCAGACTGATTGTTCTGAATCAGAAGTGAAACAAGTTCCTCTTCTACCAGTGGTCCAACAACTTATGCCTGCAAGGGTACTTCTGCAATCAATTCTGAAGATGTTGGTTCTTATGTAACAACATCTTCCTGGGTTCCAATCTCAGTATCTTCTTGAGTCTCGGCTGCAGCTTCTTGATTCTCGATTGTGGATTCATCAAGGAGCTGCAGAGATGTTGGTTCTTGTGTAACAGCTTCCTTCTCTCCCAGTCCCTCTAGATGCTTGGTTTTTTCTTGAGTTACTTCCATATCCCATGAAATATGAGACTAGTCCCTCAGTATTTCAGTGTCTCCAGATAGATGAGTCTGGTCCTTGAATGCTTTAGTGTCCCCTGATGGCAGGGACTACCTCTGTTCATCTTCTCCTAGTTCTAAATTGGGGATTATGTCCACCTCAAGGTCAATTGTCCCTAGCTGAATGGGATTCTCAACAAGTTTTATCGAGGATGTTGGTTCTTGTGTGACAACATCCTAATCAACTTCAACATTTTCCTGTTGCTGAGGTTCTCCATCGACTAGTTCTGTATCAACTAGCTGTGAATGGATATTTCCATCTAGAAACTCATCAAATTTAAGGCGGAAGGATTGACTTAACTGATTTGACCCTTCTGATTCCATCTGACCAGTACTTATTGTGAAAAAAAGACTCATTAAAGACTCAATGGCATACTTGTCAGTATCTAGACCTAAAAATTGATTTATAAGGGTTATAACACATTGAATTTCATCATTGAACTGGCTCGAATCTATAGGTAAAGGATAGTTTTGTAATGATACATCAAACTTGAAGCAAGTGTTAAAAAAAACTTGTTTTTGCTCAATGTTGGACTCTCTGAAAAACTGGACTACAGTTTCTTTATTAAAATCTTTAGATATCTAGGTGAATTTAGTAGGAACAACAAAATTATTTCGGACAACAAGTGGACTGATAGGACAAAGTATTTTGGACTTAGTTACGTCCATAATTACCCTCTCAGAAGAGGAATAATTATAGGCGCACCAGTCGACAAACTTTGGAAAATTTAGGGTTTGCTCAGTACAGAAAAAATGGAAATAAGACCTGAAAACATTATGGACTTTCGTTCCATGGTCTTTGAGAACTTTTAATTTGGTTTTTAGTGAGTCTATTGAACCTTTTAACAATATAGTATCTAAAACCTTTGAATCTTTATCTTCAAAAACCT
>LPNX010865427.1:71837-98910 GCA_001517045.1 Pseudotsuga menziesii
TATTGTTTTCTTCTTATTAACCATGCATCTTATTTAGCAGAACCGTTTCCCTTCCGTCCATCTTGTTCCTTTTATTCTGAACCATTGATCCATATTTATGTTTAAACCATCTATCCTTGCTCCTATTATACTTCCATCTTTATCCTTCTTGTAACTTTCAATTGCAGAATTCATCATAACCACAAATCCATCCTTTGATTCATTCCCTACCGTATATATTTTCTCACTTTAACTCACCTGTTCACATCATAAAGGAACTACAACTTATCTATGCGGGTTAATATTCAACCATTGATCTTTTCTCTACAAATATGCATCATTCATCAATTCCCTTTTTTAACTTTTCTCTCAGATTTAGTTTTCTAAGAAGTGTGCATCTCCTCCTTGCGGAAACATTATCCATCATAGATCTGAAACGTTGTTGATTTTAGTCATTCATTTCTGTTCCACTTTAATCGATTCCGCTAATATTCCTCTTCATTTCTCTCTTGCATGTTGTTTCAGTGGAATGGTTTTAAACTGTAGATCTATTCCTCATAGAATATGTGCCCTTGAGGGTATGGGACCCTTAACCTATTCCACTATTTTACAAGTTTTCTTTTCCCACGCATCTTCTACCAACAGAAAGGATAAGGACCTCGATCTCAATTATTCTCCCATCTTGACCGTTAAAAGATGCAGTCCCTACCACATTCCGCCGAATTTCCAAATTTTATTTACCTATGCATCTTTCACTAGCAGAATAAACATCAGTCGTTGATTTGGATCACGTCTTCATCTGGGTCGTCGAAACACAGGGTCTCTACTTTATTCTGTTGATTTCTAACTTGATTTCTCCACTCTTATCCACCCAGTGGAATTTATTTGAACTGTCAATCTTAATCACCTTTGAATCTCTGCCATCGATCAGTGTTGACCCTACCAAATTATGTTCATCCTCAGCATTACTTTCTCCATGCATGTTCACTCAGTGGAATTTAAATCGGTCGTAGATCATTTCTCTTCCCCGATCTCCACCATTGATATATAAGGGAGCTACCCGATTCCGTTGAAATGAAAAGTTCATTCTTCCATGCATGTTTTATTTGCATAAATTTTACTGGACGTAGATATGCTTCCATGTGCTCATCTAACGATAGATTTCAGTTGCGTGTTAACCCATTCTGCAGGAAATCAAATATATTGATGCATTGCAACTTATCCCTGTAGATTCATTTACAACTGTCGATCTCCTTTGTTGCAAATCTACACCCTTCAAACTTGCTACAATTTAACATTGAGGCGAATTTCTCATATAAAAATTACTCCCAAGGTCACGCTTAATATTTTCTTCACATATATGCATTTTAAACTTAGGAATAAGTCCTTTGAAACATTTTAAAACCCCCTCTGCATACCCTTTAGGTCATATGATAGAAATTTTAGACCTTACCTTGTATCGCCTCTGGTCCGAACCCCTCCAACTACTTAACCAGAAATGGTGGTAACACTCTTTTCATCAGTTGGTGCTAATTATAATTGAGAATATTGTAGTCTTCCATTATCATAAATAAATATCACATTACATATATTATTGTGTCTCTCTTGATGTGATGATTGCACTTATGAATGTAATGATGTGATTGGTAATATGATGCTTGATATAATCTGATTGGTTAATTGGAGGTAAAAAGGTTTAAATTTCTCACACACTGATTCACCCCCCCTCTCAGTGTGTCCATTGTATCCAACAGTTGGTATCAGAGCTGACCTTTGTCACAATCCTTGCAAGCTTGAAGGAGATTGTGATCAATCCACCCGCTCCATCAAATAAGAAGGGTTAGGTAGCTACATAGAAAGAGGATAAGAAGGACAATACTACATCCTTGGAGTTCCTCATGGATGGACTTCCCAGCTTAGTGAAGGAAAGCGTAGGGGATTACAGTTCAGCTAAATATCTATGGTTCAAGTTGGAAAGCGGGTATCAGAAGGAAAGACTAGACACCAAAAAGATATATCAGGAATCAAAAGACAAGCCCCCAGAATAGGTCAATCAAGAATAATAAAAGCAAGAAGAGGGCTCCTGTAAAGGTATGGAATCTTTTGATTGTAATGATAGCTTGTGTGATGAAATTGAGAAGGTTCTTGCAGAAGATGATGAATGGCTATCAAAGGCTGCACAGGGGATACATCTCACCTTGTTGAATATTGATCTCAAAGCAAATTGGGTCATGAACGGAGTAAATATGAACTGTGGGGAATTCAAAAGGTTCAAAAAGAAAATCTTGGATTCTTTGAATGAATATTAGAAGAAGACCATGACAATGAAAGTGTTGCTTTTGAAGCTCAAACACAAGGACAAATAGTTGTGGGATTAGATGAAAGATAAGGATACTGAATTTGAACGACTAAAAACTGAATTGATCAGTAAAAAGGAATAACAAGAAGAGCCTGATGAAGACTCTAAATAAATTGAAGAAACTAGAGAGGTCGATCATGATTTGAAGACTCAACTGGAGGAAGCTAAAAGGATACATAACAAACTATCTACACTAGTTTGTATCCTAAATCATTAAGAATGTTAATCAAGGAATATCAAAAGATGCTTTTTTTTATTGGATAGAATTACTCACATCCTATTGAAAATATTATTTTTTTTATTGTAAAGTAGTTAAATGAGTCTACTCACCGAAAATATTTGAGCTCGAAAAGAGGAAATAGGGACAATTTATGATCAAAAATATAAGTTAACTGGTTGTTTTCTTAAAGAAAGCATAGTCACCCAACCAAAATTTCCAACCCACGGTGAGCTTAACGTAGGTTAAGTGTATGGAAATTTGAAATTGCATTAAATTAGCACCATTCTTAACAATCTTGGAAGTGTAAGACATGCCAAGAATGGGTGGCACATTTATGATATGAGCCACCTTTAGATATACGTGGTGGAATGAAATCAATCGAGCATCCATGATCGATTGAGCATGGCAGGTAGTTTCAAAAAATTTCATTTCTCATGAATTTAAATGAGTGATTTTTATAACAATGTGTTTTGTTTTGGACTGCTTGGTGTTTTGGACTACCTGGTACCCTGCAACATAACAAGACAAACATATAACATAATTCTGATTATGTAAAATTGTCTTGTGGATACCTTCAGAATTTTAAATTGGCATAAGAAGCAGCATTACCTGACGAGACTCCTTTGGCGCGAAGGCTACCAACATTGACTCATCCACACAAAATCATATTATTCTGACTCGGGTACATCTGCATTGTACTTCATCCAGTCCCATCCTTATCTCAAGTGATAGTAAATTTCACTTGCATGTCACTTCTATTGATGGTAAAAAATGGAAAGAATCCGGACAGTAGCATATACAATAAGATTGTAATGAATGTGCTCTAAAAAATTCTGTAGAGTGCACTTGGCGGATATGGCATTGTGATATGGATTTTCTTTATTAGTTTCTCATATAGCTTTGATGTCAATTTTACAGTCTATTGATGTGATAGTTGGTAAGATCAATATGTGTACATTTATCCGACAATGAAGCTGTTATCTATTTTGGGAAAGATGTTAAGTCGTTTCTACAGTCTACCGTAGTCTTGAAGGTTGTTTTTTTTCATTACTATTCAATTTGTCTTTCACTTGGTTTTTGACATTGTTGTTTAATTTGTCTTTCAATTTGCCTTTCACTTGGTTTTTTACATTGTATTTTGTACATCATCTTCATGAATTTATAAAGATTTCCACGTTCTACAACTAGTTTTTTTTTTTTGGTTCAAAAACTGCCTGATGTATGCAATTTTATAGAGCATGGGATTTTTAGTCTTAAAATGATTATAACAACAAATTTGACCATGAAGATACCATGAATTTATCATAATAAAGAGTATCATAGTATAGGCATTAAACATATACTTATTCATAATTTGTAAGTATTTCGGTGAAATTGAAATTAATCACTAAAATCCTGATTTGTTATGTAAAAAACAGAGTGTTATTCTACAAAAATGGGCTTAAAAAAATGCACGGGACAGTCCATACATATATTATTAATTTTAAGTACTACCGTGGCATTGAAGACAGATATATGCTTGAAAAAAACCTCTTTTAGTTTCCTAAAATTATGTTTCATTTGCCCACAGTTAGTTTGACAAAATAACCAATTTTATGTTTGGAACCAAGTCTTACCATGTTCATAAAAATGCCCGCCTAACCGTCACTATTGACTATTTTTTAGTGATTTAAGTTGGAAATGGTGTGGTTTACTATTTTCCACCTTACTATACATATAGGTTTTCAATTTGCGTTCCAAAAGTGTCTGCATTCATTTTTGCAGAGAAGGAGATTTTTAAATTTAAAATGAGTCAACAAATTTGACCATTCATATATTATGACTTTATTATAGTAAAGAGTATCATACTTTATGCATTAAAGATGTACATATTCGAAATTTGTAAGTATCTTGGTCAAATTCAAAATTAATTAGTAAAATCCTGAGTTGTTATGTAAGAAACAAAGTGTAAGTTTGTAAAACAGCTAGGATTACAAAAATGCACTCCACAGCCTGGTCCACAACACCAGGATAGTATCCTAATTATATCATACTATAAGTATTAAAAATGTATGAATTATTATATTTTATAAGTAGCATTGTCATAATTGGAAAAGAATGTCTAAATTCATAATTTTGTTTTGTAAAAACATTGTGTAAATCTGTAAAAATGGGCTTAGAAAAATGTCTGCCATAATGTTTTTAGAGGTAATTTTTAAAACCTAATTACATATACCTCGAGCTATATATACTATGGACAAAAACCTCCTTCATAAATTTTAAAATATGTTTATTTTTTGTAGAGTAAAGTTTTGAAAATTGCAATTTTTCTGTTTTGAACTTTATTTGACTAGGTCTATAAAATGCACACCTAGCCCTCATTGTTTAGTAATTTTTAGTGATCTTAGTTGGATATGGTGTTTTTAATTGTTTTACGCCTTCCTATACTTCTATTTTTATAATCTTGGATAAAAACATGACTGTTGTGCAAAAACATTGCAAGGTTTCCTTGTAAATGTGAAATGCCATCTTAGTCCACTTAAATGCAAGCATAAGTTCCATCTTTAGGTATTTTTAAGTGGCTTAAGATGGAAAATATATGTTTCTTCTTCCCATGTTCTTACACATGTCCAAATATGTCTCATAATATTTGCATGAAGACCAGATATGTCTCATAACGTTTGCATGAGGATCTTGTAGCGGGCCCATAGCCTTGTTGGTCACCCTATATGCTAGTTAGTTACAGCCAACATACACGATGCTCAATATAAATTGTCAACCCAGGGAAGTCTTTTTATTTCAAAGATAATTCAAACTGTCTGTGCATAAACACTAAGTAGCTAATCAACTGAATAAAGCATTCACTATTCTACCTCTCTGTTCAGTTAAACTCCTCTCATGAATAAAACTGTTTTGAATTACCTATTTAAGAATTTCAGAATTGCGACTACCAACCTACAACTTCAATCCAACAACTAATTATTCTAGAATTAAATGACTAGATTACTTTTGCAAGAAGTTAAATCATAACATTAGCATACTATATGCAGATCCATCATTACTAGTTTAATCCCACTAATTTAAGAATTGGAAATAATAGGAATTGAACTAAAGAATTCTAAGATATAATCTGACTGAATTAACAAACCTGAAAAATACAAACAATAAAAGGAAATTAGAGATGAGCTTGATTGTTACAGCTAACACAGACTTGTATAATGAAAACTAACCTACACAGTCGACTATCACACCACACCGCTGCAGCTTAAGAGAAATGCAAACATTGATTACCAAAGGAAAGCACAACGATTAACTATTGTTGTTGCAACTACTATAAGGAATGCATCTACTGCAACTTCCACACCACACAACAGAAAGAAATCAAAACATCTAATTAACTCGGTGATCTCTGTGGGAAGGTGGGCCCAGCGTTCAAACAGAGACGCCGAAACTAAAGCAGATTAAAATGCAGAAGTCTAAAGAATCCTGCTCATATTATGATGGTAAAATAAAAGTACAGTTCTCTCTTCACAGCTTACACAGTATAACCAATATCAACTAACCCTTGGCTCGGGATGTTTTCCAATACTTATACATGATCAATCATAACATCCACCCACTAATATCGAGCAGCCATGAAGATATATGATATTTAGGCTTCCTTGTTACAACAAGATGCACAACTGTGAGTGGAATTGAATGAGAGCAACGAATATAGGGAATCCTTTCAAGTGCACCGTTAATGAGTAAATAGAACCAATTTAAATAATGTCCTGCCTGTCGCAGCTAGACCTTCAACAACGACACACTGTTATAGCTGAATCTGTTGTAGCTAATCATATTTCCTGAATACGCGGAGTGACTGCCCCTGTATGCTTCCAGAGTATGGGGTTGCGATTGGTGAGTGACAGCCGGTATTGAAAGAACATCTTCCCTCCAAACACTTGGGTTGCTACACCTGTACCTATCAAAGGTTAAATCATCCTTATGGAATCACAATGTATTAGTATAATCCAAGAGACAGAGTTCTAATCATATCAATAATGGGCATTAATAAGATGAAACAATAATTAATCATACCTATGAAGATTCGAGGCTCAATGTGAGGAAATAACATCAGTCCAATGGATAGAATGGAGGAAGGTAAGACAAAAAGGGTATAATAGATGTGGGTAAAAAGGGGCATTTTGGGACCCAACATCACCCCTGAACTTCTCTATTACATGTCCTCGTGCAACAATCCCCACTAGTCTGAATCAGATGCTGGAACTATACCTCGTTCATGGAGAGATGAAAAATTGTAGGAGGGTTCAGGTGGTTCCTTCCCATCTAGATATCCATTATGGGTAACCCAATATTTCCAACACTGCTTCTCCTCCACGTTTGTCAATGAAAATTCATCCCTATACAGCCTTGTTGGCCACCAAATAAATGGAAACTTGAATTTAATTCCTAACCATTTAAATCCATATTTCCTCATACAGTCAAGATATCCCTCGACCCTTGGGTGTGCCTGCTCAAAGTTCTTAAAGCAATAAGGGTCCCTTCTCTTCAATGATGAAGGAGAAGCCTACCATCTATGCTTACTTCCTTCCAAAGCCAAATGTTGATGTCTGGAAATCTTGATAACACACGTGGAGATAACCTGTTCTTGAAGTTCAACCAGCTGCTAAGTTCGGATGGGATATTTAAGCATATGTTCCTGATGAGCACGAAGAAGGCGAGGGGATTGAGGTTCATGTCGAATCCAAAGATTAGAGTTGGCCTCATTATGAGAAATTGTCTGGAAGGAATATTCCCACTGCACATGATTTCTGACAAAAGAAGCAAAGGCCCTCAGCTGGATATCCCCTAATTAAGGAACAAAATTTGAATGACGGTCCAGGGGGCAAGCCATTTCATGGAAGTAGAATTCACACAGCAGTTTCTGCTCAATGAAGCTGCTCTCTCTAAAAGTTTCCAAAAATTTGGTAGAGGATTCCATGTCATAAGTTCTCCCTTCCTTTAATGCCTTCAATTTAAACCAATTAAACTGTTCATACAAAAATACAGGATAAGAGGGAGATGTAGCTCTGAAGCTCATCAATTACCGGGAAAGGCTGTATAATTGATATTTTTCCTTCTGCATGGACTTGAATTTCTTCAACTCTTTATTTACCTCTTCCCAATGACACCTCTGGTATATTAACTCTTCTGCCCATTTTCCCCTTAATTCTTTGATAGTCTTTTTATGTTGATCAAGGGGGATCATTCCTTTATGATATATGTCCACCTCACCTTTCCATTTTTTTACTTCTATTTTCAGTAGTGAGAGTTCTTTTATTAGACCTTGAATCCTTCCCTCTCCTGCATCCTTCTCCTCATTAGAATCTAAATTGACAAAGTCCTGGGAAGATTGAGTCCATACCTTATCACCCAATGTTTCAGCCGGATTGTTCTGAATCGGAAGTGAAACAACTTCCTCTTCTACTAGTGGTCCAACAACTTATGCCTGGAAGGGTACTTATGCAATCAATTCTAAAGATGTTGGTTCTTATGTAACAACATCTTCCTGGGTTCCAATCTCAGTATCTTGTTGAGTCTCGACTGTAGCTTCTTGATTCTCGATTGTGGCTTCATCAAGGAGCTGCAGAGATGTTGGTTCTTGTGTAACAGCTTCATGCTCTCCCAGTCCCTCTAGATGCTTGGTTTTTTCTTGAGTTACTTCCATATCCCATGAAATATGAGATTGGTCCCTAAGTATTTCAGTGTCCCCAGATAGATGAGATTGGTCCTTGAATGCTTTAGTGTCCCCTGATGGCAGGGACTACCTCTGTTCATCTTCTCCTAGTTCTAAATCGAGGATTATGTCCACCTCAAGGTCAGTTGTCCCTAATTGAATGGGAGTCTCAACAAGTTTTCTCGAGGATGTTGGTTCTTGTGTGACAACATCCTAATCAACTTCAGCATTTTCTTGTTGCTGAGGTTCTCCATCGACTAGTTCTGTATCCTGAGATTGCTCTGGGGTCATAGTAAAAACTCCTAAGTTTAGGTTAGGGATTGTCTCAACCTATGGCTCACTTACGTCCATTTGAGTAGCAGCCTCAACAAACATTTCCAGGGTTGTTGGTTTATGTGTAACAACACCCTGTAGCTGAGAATTTAATTGCTCATGTTCCCTTACCTCTACATCAGGAATCATTTCCACTTTTGGTTCATCTTCACCTCTCAATTCCACCGCAGGTGATTTCCTCTCTTCTCCAACTGCCTGTACATATTTTTGTGTCACAAATGCACGCATTGTGAATTTGTATCCTGATTGACTAAAAAATTCTTCACACCCAAGGAAAACTACTTTTTCCAATTCTTCACCTTCCTCAATAGGAGATGATCCTTCGACCTGATATGCAACTTCTACCAATGTATGCAATCTTCTTTCACCTGTTTCTTACATGTTTCCTTCCATATTTCCACTTCCTTTTGGAGCTCATGCACCTCTTCCTTCAACAGACCATTTTCAAACAAAATTCCCTCAATTTGATGTTCCTCTGGAACAAGTTCTTGTGGGGTAGCATTTGTCCTGGGTCTCAAGATGGGAAATTCAATATTTGCTTCGATGTTTTCCCATTTTTCCCATGTTGCTTCTGTTGTTGCGACAGATCTGCTTCTCCTTATCCTTACATGTTGTGATGCTTGTACCTCTTCTCTTGACCTTCTTCTCTTCCTCTGCGGTACAAGGGTTTCTAATTTTGTGGCTGATGTAGAAGGAACATTTCCTTCTTCGGTGACTCCCCTTGTTTCTGCCATCTCAATACTTCCTCAATTAAGGTTCCTTGCCATTCAGGTGAGGATTCAATGGTGAGGACCTTTTTATCTCATTCTGTCCTTACATCTCCCACATCTTCAGCTTCCACTGTCGCAGCATACAATGTTGCTCCAGTTTCAGCTTCTGCTACCAGAGCTTCCCCATTATCCACTCTTTTTTTATTTCAAGAAGATCTTCTGAAATAGGAACATGGGTTAAAGTGCTCGCAGTTGTTAGGCCCAGTCATGACCGCTACTTATTAAAAAAGTTCTTGCATAGATTCTTCAAGCAAAACTAATCAAGCATAAAAGAAAGCAGAATAAGAATAAAAATTTCCACAAGTTCCTGTGTGGAAATCACAGTATATTTTTTTAAAGATTAACAGGGACAGAGAAAAATTCATGTCTTTGCTTCAACTGGTAACCTGGTTCAGCTGCAACCTGCGAAATAAATGCGTCCTTTGAGATTGGCTTGTGGTACAGTCGCAGCCTGTGACCATTAGCGAATAATGGTGTGTGATCTTCATCAATAGTGATCAGGTGAACTGTGCCATTATCAAACACCCTGTCTATCTGGTATGGACCCAAACATCTTTTTTGAAACTTACCCTTAAAGTCCCTCTTGAACCTAGAATCATACAACAATGCCTAGTCTCCTTCACAGAAGACTTTCTTCTTTATGAACCAATCATGCCACCTAGATCGCTATTGTTGAATTAATTATGTTTGATGTACAACTATTGTGCGTTTTTCGTCGAGTTCATTCAACTGGTTCAATCTTCTCTTCTGAACTTCAGTTAGATCTAAGTTGGCCTCCATAACTGTCTTTAAATATTAAGACAACGTTTTTACCATACACCAAATCATAAGGGGAAAAACCCGTAGTATTGCGCCAAGTAGTGCAATAGGCCCAAAGTGCCTCTGGAAGTCTGTCAGCCCAATCCTTGTGATGGCTTCTGACTGTCTTTGTGAGAATAGCTTCAATTACTTTGTTATTACTTTCCACCTAGACGTTGGACTGTGGATGATAAGGTGAAATTATTATGTGTTGAATATGGTACTTTTGTAACAGAGCTTCCAATTTATGTGACACAAACTGTGGTCCCCCATCCATTATTATATCCTTAGGTACTCCAAATCGGGTAAAGATTTCTCCATACAGGAAATCTATTACAGCCCGATCATTGGCTTTCACCAAAGCCACAACCTCTACCCATTTTTTCATGTAATTGGTGCAAACTAAGATGTAAATTTTCTGCTTCAAGGGAGGGTTGATGGGCCCAACGAAATCCAAAGCCCATCTGTCGAAGGGTTCAACCACTAGTTGTGGTTGAAGGGGCATCTCATCTAGTTTGTTAGGTTGGCCCATCCTCTGGAAACTATCACAGGCATGTACATACCACCTCACATAACTTAAAATTGTTGGCCAATAATAGCCCATTCGTAATACCTTATGACCTGCACGTTTATCAGCAAAGTGTCCCCCGCAGGGCTCATCGTGACAAGCCTTCAGGATACTGAAAATTTCATCTTCTCTTACACATCTCCTGATTTCAAGATCAAGGCATGTATAGAAAAGATGACCATCTATCCAGCAGTACCTAGTGCTCTGTTGGATGATCTTCCTTTTCTCTCTTTTCGATAGATGTGTTGAAAGCTTTCCTGCACTCAAATAGTTAGCAACATCTGCGTACTAGGGGGAATGAGATGATACTACAAAAAAATGCTCGTTTGGAAAAGAATCCTCAAAAGGCATGCTGCCATCACTGTTAGTAAAACGAGATAAAAAATCAGCAACGACATTCTCTTTTCTAGGTCTGTCAATAATTGTAATGTCAAACTCCTGTAATAGTAGTAGCCACCTAGTTATCCTAGCATTTGTAATAGGTTTATTCATTAAATACTTGATGGTTGAATCGTCAGTGTGTACGAATGTGGGATATCCAATGATGTAATGTCTATATTTATTGATGGAATAGACAATGGATAAAAATTCTTCTTTGTAACAGTGTAGTTGAGTTCAGTAGGGGCCACATTTTTACTGATGTAGTAAATTGCATATGGAGCTTTCCCATCCTGTTGTCCCAACATTTCTCCTATGGCAGTGTCAGAGGAATCAAAGGAAATATGAAAAGGCAGGGCCCAATCGGGCCCCCTTAAGATAGGAGTTGTAGACAGCCTCTTCTTAAGTTCGATAAACGTTGTTTGGCATGCACCATTCCAAATGAACTGTACATCCTTCATCAACAAAGTAAATAAAGGGGAAGCAAGTTTGGAATTTTTTTTTATAAATCTTCAATAGTAACCCTCATGACCTAAGAAGCTACGTACCTCTTTCTGTGTTCCAAGAGTGGGTATGTTTTCAATTACCCTAATTTTGGATGGATCTACCTGGATACCATCAGCAGAGATGAAGTGCCCCAAAACCACATCCTCGCTCATCATCATGTGGCACTTTTCAGTGCTCAAAGATAGTTGGGTCTGCTCACATCGTGTCAACACCTTCTCTAAATTTTTCAGTGCCTCCTCAAAGTCATTACCATATGGGGTAAAGTCATCAATGAAAATATCCATACTGTCATTGAACATCTCCGAAAAATGCCAATCTCAGCTCTTTGAAAGGTGGCTAGTGCGTTGCACAAACCGAAGGGAAGTACCATGTATGCAAAAGTACCCTAGGGGCAGGTGAAGGTGGTATTTTCTTGGTCTTTAGGAGCAATCTAGATCTGGTTGTACCCACTAAACCCATCCAGAAAGGAAAAACATTTCTTCCCAGATAGAGTATCAAGTACTTGATCAATGAAGGGTAATGGAAAGTGGTCTTTCTACGTTGCTTTGTTTAATTCCCTATAATCCACACAGACTCTCCATTTCCCATTTTTTTGGCACTATCATGAGTGGGGAAACCCACTCGCTATCTGAGATTGGGTAAATAAACCCTGCTTCCAAAAGATTTTGAATTTCCTCTTTTACTATGTCCCTAAGGTTGGGGTTCATCCTTCATTGTGGTTAGCACATAGGTTGGGAGTCACTCTTAATGTAAATGTGGTGGGTGCACAGATTAGAAGGGATACCCTTCATATCTGTGTACTCTCAAGCAAAATCTCCCTTGTGTTGTTTCAAGAGTGGGACCAGATGTTCCAATTCATCAGGAGCAAGGTTCAGATTAATATTTAGTGTTTTACCTGGCTCCATCTCAACTGGAATGCTTTTTGAATTCTTGAGTACTGGAATTATACTGGTGTCACTGAATAAAGTTTCCTCTGTAATATTTTCTTATTTATCTTCATATAGGGTACTATTCAGGATCTGGTAAATGTGCATATTGAAATATGCAGGCTCACTGATGAAACTATTGATGGCATCATCCTCTGTTTCATCTTTGAAGTTTAATTCTTCCCTATCGTTAACAACAGCTGAACCCCATCTTCCTCCTTTGGCTCCATCCAAAGCGAAGTTTCAGCTTCTATGTTGGGTCGGGATGGAGGGTATAAGGTAAGGCTTTTTGTTTCAGTCCCATCAAATATGGTCATAGACCCTGACCGACAGCTGATGTAAGCATCTGCCATGGCTAACCAAGGTCTTCCCAAGATCAGCAGGTGTCCCCCCAACTGTGACTTTGGCTGCAACACCAGGAAGTCTACGGGGTATTTCCACGAATCGACTGAGACAACAAGGTCATCCAAGATTCCCTTGGGTTTGATGGTGGACTTGTCAATGAGTTCTAAAATGGTAGTGGTTTGCCAGAGGTTGGTGAGCCCAAGTTTCTGTACAGTTTCTATAGTCATAACGTTAATGGCTGCGCCTAAATCCACCAAAACGTTCAGTATTTGAGTGTCCCTAATCTGTACTGTGACAATGGGGTTCCCAGGATCATCGTATTTGGCTAAGGGGATCTTTCCCATGATCAATTCAGAGAGTTTTCCTAGAACATGGATAGTGGGAGGGTCCCTAAGTTTTCTTCCCAGTTTCCTTACACAAAGGTCTCGGATAGTCTTGGCGTAGATAGGCACATCATGGAGGGCTTGCACTAGCGGAATTTTAACATTTAAAATTTTCAATTCTCCCAGAAGGTTAAACTGGGGATGTTCCACTGTTTTATGTAATGTCAGTCGTTCAAGATATGGCGGTTCTCAAATTAATTGTGTAGGTTTTTTTTCAATAGCTATTTCTCCTTGTGTTTCATCTGGGATCTCGGTAGGAATTTTAGCATCCTCAATAATGGGGATTGCCGTGTTGGATAGATATTGTTGATTCAATCTCACTTCAGTCTCTGAATATGGAACATATTCAATGGATAAAGGCTCCACCACTCTCCCTGATCATAAGTGTATATCATTACAGGGAACCGGGGCGATGGAGTAAGCTGGCATATTGGCAGTCTCAAATTTGTGGACTTCTTTATTGTTTGGGTTGGGGTTAGGCTGGGCAGAAAACTGCAGTCTTATAGGCATGTTCAGTGGTGCAACGTTGTTCTGGAGTTGCAACTGTGGCTTCTCAAACTGTTGGTGAGGGTAATTCTAAGGATAATTATGAGGAGGGTATTGTTGGTGAGGAGGCAAGTTATGATAAAATTGATTCCCTGGATGGGAGTTCCTCCACCCAGGAGACTGGGAATTCTGCTGATTTGGTGGTTGTAACCATGGTGACCAAGAGTTGAAATTCTGCATAGGAGGCTGAGATGGATTCCATTGATGGTTAGAATAATGTGAAGGGAATTGTGTATTCATGTGATTAATGTTATTCATACTATTCATGTTATTCCAAAAGGGGAATGAATCTGGGTGCATACCTTGGTTCCATGGTTGCCAAGGATTCCTCTGGGCAATGAAGTAAGCTGGTTCTGCATCCGGAGTTGATGCCTGCAAGAATGCCTTTACTTGAGGTAGTGAGGGACACTCCTTCGTATCATGGTTCAATTCACAAAGCTGGCACACTTCCACCTTGTCAAGTGGACACTCCTTGAGGGGATGCTTCTTCCTGCATCTGGGGCAGAATACACCAAGTGTTAAATATTCTACTGCTTGCTTCTACTTTGCTCTCAGGACATCTATTTCTGAGGAGATGGAGCTCATCATTTCTGTTTTGAAGTTATCAAGGAGGTTTCCTATCTCTGCTCGATTGGCTGCTCCATTGGATGACTTTTGTGTTTTGTCGAAGACATCTCGTTCTAGTTTGTCCCGCTGGTTGGTTCTGGAGGATCCTCTGGAATACCTTCTACATAATTCAATAATATTCTCAAAGCATTCCTTTGAGATATCCCCCTTTCCCAACAAGTTCAACATGCCTAAACAATCTTCTCTAATCCCCCAAAGTAGGATAATATTGAGCACATCTATCCCCATAGTAGTCTGTCTTGCCCTCTATACATTGTACAGAAGCATCTCAACAAAACCTTCCAGACTCTCTTCGTCCTTCTGCACCATCTTGAAAAACTCTTCTCTTTTATCTTTAGTGTTACAATACTCCTGGTATTTCTCAAGGAATACCTGCTTCATTTGATCCCAGGTGGTGACAGTCTCACCACTTAGGCTCCTAAACCAACACAAAGCGTTATCCTTCAAGGTAGCAGGGAAAAGATTTAACTTTTACTCGTTGGAAGTGTAGTCATAGCTGCGGTAGAGGATGTCAAACTCGAAAAGGAACTCATCCAGATCCTCTACGACCTTCCCATGAAAACGTGGTAACACTGATGGAGAGATATTTTTCATTGGAGATTTCCTAGCTGGATTTCGAAGGGAGAACTGGAGTGTGGCATTGTCCTCTCATGCGGGGGGTCGCCATAATTATGATGGTTATTCCCTACTACTTCCTCATGATCTTCAGGTTCACGTTCGTTATTCATGTTTTCCTCTGCTCTCTCATGTCTTTTCCTTCTCTTATCTTCCCACTTCTGATGCAATTGTGTCTACTCCTCCTTTGTCACCTTCCTCCCGTCAATGTGGTATACCACCTCTTGGTCACCTGCTCTGATAGCACTGACTCTGTATTTGTTCGCAGGGACACCTAATGGTGTCGCAACTCCCCCTGTATTCTCCATTGTGGAAATTGATGCTTCCACCCTGGGGGTAATTGGACTTCTTCTGATAGAGGATCCCTGATGGAGAGCTCTAGTAGAGGAATTGGTTTTTCCAACCAGATCGTCAATGACTGTCCTTCTCCTTAACGTTGGATTGTTACCACGACCTTGACCACCTTCCAAATTAGTAGTTTGGGGGGTTCTAGGGGTTATGGGGATGTTACGTTGTACTCTCCTCATATTCATACAACCCAAAACATGCAAGATTAGGAATTATTGAAGAAAAATGAATGGATGTAACTACTATGGTGTCTAATAATTATCATTCCTTGGCAATGGTGTCAAAATGTTGGTCACCCTATATGCTAGTTAGTTACAGACAACATACAGGATGCTCAATATAAATTGTCGACCCATGGAAGTCTTTTTATTTCAAAGATAATTCACACTGTCTGTGCATAAAAACTAAGTTGCTGATCAACTGAATAAATCATTCACTATCCTACCTCTCTGTTCAATCAAACTCCTCTCATGATTTAAACTGTTTTGAATTACCTATTTAAGAATTTCAGAATTGTGACTACCTTCCTACAACTTCAATCCAACAACTAATGATTCTAGAATTAAATGACTAGATTACTTTTGCAAGAAGTTAAATCCTAACATTAGCAGACTATATGCATATCCATCATTACTAGTTTAATCCAACTGATCTAAGAATTGGAAATAACAGGAATTGAACTAAATAATTCTAAGATATAATCTGACTGAATTAGCAAACCTGAAAAAGACAAAGAATTAAATGAAATTAGAGATGAGCTTGATTTTTATAGCTAACACACACTTATATAATGGAAACTAACCTACACAGTCCACTGTCACACCACACCGCTGCAGCTTAAGAGAAATGCAGACATTGATTACCAAATGAAAGCACAATGATTAACAATTGTTGTTGCAGCTACTATAAGGAATGCATCTACTACGACTTCCACACCACACAACAGAAAGAAATCAAAACATCTAATTAACTTGGCGATCTCTATGGGAAGGCGGGCCCAGCCTTCAAACATAGACGCCGAAACTAAAAAAAATAAAATGCAGAAGTTTAAAGAATCCTGCTCCTTATATTATGATGGTAAAATAAAAGTAAAGTTCTCTCTTCATAGCTTACACAGTATAACCAATATCAACCAACCCTTGGCTCAGGATGTTTTCCAATACTTATACATGATCAATCATAACATCCACCCACTAATATTGGGAATCCATGAATATCTATGATCTTTAGGCTGCCCTGTTACAACAAGTTGCACAGCTGTGAGTGGAATTGAATGCGAGCAGTGAATATAGGGAATCCTATTGAGTGCACCGTTAATGAGTAAACATAACCAATTTAAGGAATGCCATGCCTGTCGTAGCTAGACCTTCAGCAACGACGCACTGTTACAGCTGAATCTGTTGTAGCTAAGAATATTGCCTGAATACGCGGAATGACTGCCCTTGTATGCTTCCAAATTGTGGGGCTGCAATTGGTGAGTGACAGCTGGTATTGAAAGCACATCTTCCCTACAAACACTGGGGCTACTACACCTGTACTTCTCAAAGATTGAATCATTTTTATGGAATCATGATGTATTAGTATAATCCAAGAGACAGAGTTCTAATCATATCAATAATAGGCATTAATAAGATGAAACAATAATTAATCATACCTATGAATATTCGAGGCTCAATGTGAGGAAAGAACATCAGTCTGATGCATAGAATGGAGTAAGGTAAGACAAAAAGGGTATAATAGATGTGGTTAAAAATGGCCATTTAGGGCCTCAACAAGCCTGAAGATAGTATTCTATTTATATCATACTATATGTATTATATATGTATGAATTATCATAATCTATAAGTAGCATGGTCATAATTGAAAAGAATGTCTAAATTCACAATTTTGTTTTGTAAAAGCAGAGTGTAAATCTGTAAAAATGGGCTTAGAAAAATGCCCGCCATAATGTTTATAGAGGTCACTTTAAAGACCCAATTCCATATACTTGGAGCTATATATACTATGGACAAAAACCTCATTCATAAATTTTAAAATGTGTTTATTTTGTGTACAGTAAAGTTTTGAAAATTGCAATTTTTCTGTTTTGAACTTTATTTGACTAGGTATGTAAAATGCACACCTAGCCCTCGTTGTTTAGTATTTTTAAGTGATCTCAGTTGAATATGGTGTTTTTAATTGTTTTAAACCTGCCTGTATTTCTCTCTCTCAGGCATTGTTTTCAGACATTGTTTTAAGAATCTGACGTGTTTTGCAAGGGAGGTTTTTGACATAGTTTATTTTCAGTTTGGCAGAAAGTGATTCAGACCTGTTAAAGCTTCTCGTTTGAGGGATTCCATCAAAACCTTCTTTGAGAAACAATTTGAAGATGCAAAAAATTACAAGTGAGATGTCATTGCTGGTTAAGGAGTCATGTTGTCTCAGAATCCTTGTCAAGAATGACGAGGTTTTTCAGCATGCCAAAAGTAGATGGGATGATTATTATGATTTAGTAAATTGAGCAGGGTTCCTCTGAACAAGTAGATATTTCCGTTATGTCTTATGATAAATTGAGCAGTGCGGTGGCTTTTGGCGGTGGAATGATTGATAAGATGGAAAGCATTACGGGACTCTAGCCCAACATCTCCATCATTCTGCAAAAGATAAGCTATATGTCATCCACCTGCAATGCAGTTTTTAAAATACAGAAACATTGGTTTGAATTTTGTTTGACGTCTACCAAAGCCTTCACCCTTTCTCTCGAGAGACCAGGGATTGGAGGGTCGAGTGCCTCGTTCAAGTTTTGGTAATATTAGTGCCACATCGTATATGGGTACCAGGGCTTTGTACATATGGCGGCTTTAAAACCAAAAAAGTTGCATTAAGATCCGTTATAAAACCTTCTTGTGGCTAGTGTCATCACCCATCAGTCGTATACTAAAAAGATTGAATTGTGGTGGTAGAAACATAGTTATTGGGAATCATAACAATCTGCATTCTTGAATCTTGATATTTTTTATATGTTTTGCAAGGAGGCTTTTCATCAATTTGTTAGTTGACATTGCAATTATCGTTCCATTCAGTCTAATTTGACATTAGAAGTGGATTATTAAGTTAACAACATGATATCGATAGTTTATAGGTACTATGTAGTATGTTCCATTCAGTCTAACATTTGCTATTATAAGTTGATAATTAAGTTAACATCATATTGATGTTTGACGAGTATTATGTAAATGATCGCTAATCTATATAATTATGGTTAGTGAAGGGGAGGTTTTAAGAATTTAACATCTTTTGCAAAAGAGGTTGTCCAACAACCTAGTTGGCAAGGAAACTCCAGTATTTTCCTATGATTCATGAATGGTAAACACGGTAAACCTTCGGCTGTGATTAGGGAGCCCAACCTATGGTGATCAATAGAGTTGACCCATGACCTCCCCTACTTTGGGGGGAGATTTCAGGTTAGGCTCATGACCACTTGAGCTAACTCTTGGTGTTAATATGATATTGATAGTTGATAGGTACTATGTAAATAATTGCTAATCCTAGTTATGAAATACGGTGATAGTCTAACATTGGATATTAGAAGTTGATAATTAACATGATATTGATTGTTGATATGTACCATGTAAATAATTGCTAATTTTAATAATAAAATAGTGCCATTAATTGCCAATCTTAATAATAATATAATTACTGACATTATTTGTTAATCTTAATAATAAAATAATTATGGTAAGTCATAATGTTGTTTGAGTTAAATCAAGGCCATGTTCTTTTCAACCTTGTGCCCCATGCTTCTACATCCTTTGGTTTGATATTTTAAAGGTGGTGTTTTATTGCTAATTAGGCCTTGGATCTGGTGCAAGGAGTTACTCACATTTCTATGTGTTTGTTCGACCATTAATGGATGCTTAGTGCAAGGCATATCTACTTTGGCGGTGAGTTTGCAGGGATTTGAACTAATAATTGTTAAATACTAAAAGATTTGAACTAATAACTATTAAATACTTAAAAATTGACACAAAAATACTATGAGCAAGCCAGCAGTGTAAGAGTGCCCTTAAACAAAGCAATGGGCTAGCAATTTAAGAGTAACCTTCCAACAAAAACTTAAGAATCGACACAAAAATATTATGAGTAGGCAAGCAGTGTAAGAGTAACCAAAGCAATGGGCTAGCAATGTAAGAGTAACCTTCCAACAAAACAATTGCATTTACATTTAACATTTTAAAGACTTTGTTGACTCTTTTATCTTTTCTTTTAGCAATGTATCAATTCTTTGCCTTTGGCCGTGTATTTGTCAGTGTGCCTACTAATGTTTATGTAATGGGTTAAAAGACTTATTATTAATGTCTATGTAATGTGTTAAAATAT
This sequence comes from Pseudotsuga menziesii, assembly GCA_001517045.1. Lineage (NCBI taxonomy): Eukaryota > Viridiplantae > Streptophyta > Pinopsida > Pinales > Pinaceae > Pseudotsuga > Pseudotsuga menziesii. Next base: position 91,597 of record LPNX010865427.1, read on the forward strand.
TTATCAGAATTCATTTGAGCGTTGTTCAAATTTCCTTGGAAGTAAGTCTTTTTATTTTAAAATGAATATTGAATAAATGTAATGATGAAACAAGTGCAACAATATTTACTGTTACATTTACACTGGACTTATCAAGTAATAAGAAATAACATTCTGAACTTAACAAGTAATAAAAAATAACATTGTCTTAGCCTCTGGTTGTGCTAATGTTTTTCCTTGTTAACTGAAGGTTTTATTGTATTTTAGAATATAATGAAACATGTGTTCATGTTTTTCCTTACGTAAGGTTTTATTGTATTTTAGAATATTTGTTAACTTTAAGGTTTTATTGTATTTTGGAATATTTGTTAACTTTAAAGTTTTATTGTATTTTAGAATCAATTGAAATATGGTTTGGGTAATCTTTAGAAAAGAGCATTAAAAAGTTATTGGATCTTAGTAAGTGTGTTGATTGGAAATTTTAACATACAAATTCAAACAAGTCCATTTTTTCCTTTTTATTTGTTTAAAATAAGTCTTTTGTTTTCCTTATTAACGCAAGGTTTTATTGTATTTTAGAATAATTGTTAACTTTAAGGTTTTATTGTATTTTAGAATAAATTGAAATATGGCTTGGGCAATCTTTAAAAAAGAGTATTAAAAAGTTATTGGATCTTAGTAAAGTTGTCAATTGGAAATTTTAATATACGAAATAAAACAAGTCCATCTTGTCTTTTTTATTTGTTTAAAATAAGTTTACAATAGCATTAACATGAAAATTAAAATAGGTCTCTCTCCTCTTTTTTATTTATTTTTTAAATAAGTTAACAATATCACTAGTATTAGTAAAACCACTTGATCGAGTATTAATATGAAATTTTTTAAAATGTCAATATCATTTACACCGAAACAAGGTGATTGGTTAGCGATACATAATAACAATCTTCATGCATACAATGAATAGCTTAGTAAAGGTGCGGTAAACTAATAGAAGAAAACAAAACAAGATATTATGCTTGTTAAGGATGTCCTCAAGATGTATATTATGTCCCAGAGAGTATCTGTGATTCACTAGACACATACTAGCAGATTATTATACATAATTTTAAATGCTTCCAAAACTTTGTCAATTCTTATAGTATTTTAATGTTGCTTAAACTTTGAATATTATGATTGAGTTCAATTAGATTGTGGTATGTCAATGTATGAGGAGCATTTTAAAATAAATTAGTGGCAAGTGGTGAAAATAAGCATACCACCCTAACGATTAGGGTGAGGACATATAAAATGTTATATATATACATCGTAATTAGTTATGAGAAAACATGACTTTATGAAAATTTATGTTCGTACTCGTATAAACTTATATAAACAAGATTTCTGTTGTAAATGTTCATCATCCAAGAGTTCATAATTTTTTTATTATTATCATTCGTAAGCTCTTCCAACGTGGAGTTTTTGTTGTTTCAGTGGTATCAAAGGATTGAGACGCCTGTTGAAAAAATCGTCGTTGCTGTACAGTTCCAGTCTTTCGCCTGTGTCCAAACATTTGCTACTTCTGCCTATTCCTTTTCCCCGTCTGCACCCCTTATGTTTTCCTTCCAGAACTTTCTTCCCCAGAACCACCATCTTCCCTCTATGTCTAGCCTTGACACACCCACCGCGTCCTACGTTCCGTGGCTTCCATCAGCCGCAAGCACTCTTGCCTTGTTCATCCACAACCCACCTGCACATCCAGCCTGCACCACCATCTATTACCCCCATTCTTCCCGCCTTTCCGTTGACATATCCACTTCGCAGTCGTCACCTTCCTCGCCACCTCCACTCCCTCCTGTGCATTCTGCTCCTAGGTCTGCGCTGTCATCCTAGACCCTGATCCATCCACCTCCACATCGCCACCTTCTCCACGATGTCTCCCATTCCGCTTGAACTCACTGCCGCACAAACTTAATAAAAATATATTACTATAATAATTGATATTATTATATAGTATATATATAAATATATATATTATAATAATAATAATATTATTATAATTATTAAAAAAATTCTTGAATCATTGTTGGCTAGCTTCAAACAACCAATACAAATAAATCAAGGTTTACTGGAGATATCAATGCTAGATTGGACCAACTAGACAATAAGTATGCATAACTAAAGGTAGACATCGACAAAAACATTAACGATCTAACATGGCTCAAGGCAGGACTAGATCAAGGCATTACTACATTACATGGAGAACAAAAGAAGACACAAGAAACTCTCCACATGATCTTGGTTAGACTACCGCCAACCACCTCAAATCCCCCACCTAGCTATAACCTAGACCCTTTCAATACTCTTAAATCATCGAGCCAACCTGACCCAACGCCACCACCTGAATTTCCTTTCTTTAACATTTCGTCGATTTCAATTCCCAAAGCACACGGATACCAGATAAGGGTAAAATTAGAGTTACCCAAATTTAATGGTAATGAAAAGCAATGCATCGCATGGATCAATAAGGTCGATGAATACTTTGATATCCATAACATACCCTACGACAGTGGGAAGATTACGTACGTCGCCATGCAGTTAGAGGGAAATGCGTATAATTGGTACATGTGGTGGAAGTCAACAACTCAAGCATTAGGGGAATTTTGAGGTCTAAAATGGGCCTCATAAGAGATATAATAAAATATTATGAGTTTGTCTTTTTGTGGGGAAGGTATATTTACAACTCACCTCTTGCACTACAATCTATACAACTATGGTTGAGTTAAATTAAAAATATATATATGAATAAAAAATAATCTTTGACATGACTAGAAGTACGAGTACTTTAAGTACTTAAATGTACTAAAGTAAAGTACTAATAAATAAAATAAAATAAAGTACTAATAAATAAAATAAAATAAGATGCTTTGGTTTTGAATTATATTCATTAAAACCTAATTTAACGTATGTTATATTAAAATAAGTTACATATATTCATTAAAACTAAATTTAGCTAATATGTGTTAAATAAATTTTAAATTTATATTTATAACCATAATTAAAATTTAAACAAATATATTAAATAAAATTAGATATAATTAAAGTTTAATATATTACAACTACCTCATATTTATTACGTAAGTACTACTATGTACACATGAATTAAAATTTGAATGATTTCTAGTCGTATATAATATATTATATAATTTTAATAGTAACCCTTTGAGTTTTTTTGTTTTTAATAATATTTTTATATTTACATATTTGTTATATTTTAAAGTATTTTAAAGTACTTAAATAATAAGTATAGAACTGTTATATTTTAAAATAATTTATAATAATTTTTTTATTATGATTATTTGTTAATTATGGGTTTGTATTTACTATTTAGAATTTGATAAGTAGTATTTTTAACTCAGCAATGCCACCTCCACTATAATAGAGGATGTCATTCTTTAGAATGTCATTGGTTCATTTAAAGTTGATTTTGATAGTATTTTTTGTTTGTTTTTGAGTCTCATTTTAGACCTCAAAATTCCCATAATGTTTGTTCATTTAATTAGAACACCTTTAGAAATGATCATCTTAAAAGGTTTCAAGTCGTAACCGAGAAATAATTTTTTGCCAATATCACTAGGTTGCAACAAAAAGGCAGTGTAGATGAGTACACATATGAATGGGAAGCTTTGGCAACTAGAGTTCTAGAACTAATCGATGACCAATGTCTGCAAGCATACATACATGGCCTAAAAACCACACATTCGGGAGGAGTTGAAATTACATAACACTTCTACCATGGAGGAGGCAAGATGTAAGGCCAAGATAATCGAGAACAAGTTTAAACGATCCACTCAAGGTAGCTTTGGCAAAAATTACTCCAAGAGAAATCCTCTCCAATTAGCGAATACAAGAAATTCAAGGTATACACCACCTCATCTAAGGGAAGGAGCACAACCCAGTTTAGAAGCCCAGAAGACGAGAGATGGAAAGTGTAAATATTGTGAAGAAAAATGGGATCCTAAGCACAGATGTGTGCAAAGACGAAACCCCCAAAAGTTGTATGCATGCAAAGCTGAAGAAGAGGAAAAAATATTAGAATGTGAAGAGACAAGTGAGGAACATACAAGAACCCAACATGATTACCTTTTAGTGCTAGAAGATGATACACCAAAGCTCTCATTAGCCGTCATTACAGGGATATCGTAACCAAAAATGTTGAAGCTAAAATGAGATATAAAAAATAACAATGTTTCGATTCTCATAGATAGTGGCAGTACACATAACTTTATTAATGTTAATCTTGCTAAGGTATTCAACTTATTCATTTATTTGATTCCTAACATGAAAGTTATGGTAGAAGACGACAATAAAATTGAAAATGTGGGAAAATGTCACAAGGTTAAATTACACTGTCCAGGAGTATAATCTAGAATTTGACTTTTTTGTTGTACCTCTTGGAAGAGTAGACGTGATAGGAATCCAATGGTTGCAAACATTGGGTACTTACTCTGCTAACCATCAAGAGCACTTCATCCAGTTCAATTGGCTAGGGAAATAGTACAAGTTGTACGGTTTCCAGCTACCTCAAACGCAATTGGTTGCATCACATAAGATGGAAAGGCTAATTTGAAAAGGAGCACTTGCTTATGTAATTCAATGTTAAGAGATGGAGTTGCTAACATGTGAAGGAGATGACTGCAATCCTCCACAGATACAAGACATAATCCAAAAACATCACAAAGTGATCCAAGAGCCTCCGATGGAGCTCCCATCAAATACGAAGGCATAACACTTAATTGAACTAGAGCCAGGGACAAAACCAATAAATATCAGACCATATAGATATCCCCATCATCATAAAATAGAGATTGAGAGGTTGACTTAAGATTTGTTAAAATGTGGAGTCATTTCAAAGAGCTAAAGCCCTTATGCAGCACCAGTAGTGTTAGTTCGAAAGAAGGATGGATCTTTCAGGTTGTGCATAGATTATATAGGACTGAACAAAGTCACAATTAAGAATAAATTCCCTATTTCATTCATCGATGAGATGATGGATGAGCTTCATGGACACAAGTACTTCTCAAAATTAGACCTGAGATCATGATATTACCAAATCATGGTTAGATTGGAAGATGTATACAAAACCTCTTTTTGTATTCATGAGGGCCATTATGAGTTCAAAGTAGTAATGCCCTTCGGGCTAACTAATTCTCTAGCCACCTTCCAAGCCGTAATGAACGAATTGTTCCAGCCATATATACAAAAGTTTGTATTAGTATTTTTTGATGATATCCTCGTATATAGCAAAACATGGGGAGAGCGTGTTCGACACTTAGATCAAGTATTAACCATCTTGGAAAAGCATCAGTTTTTTTGCAAAAATGTCCAAATGCATTTTTGGGAAAGAAGAAGTGGACTATCTTGGCCATATAATATCAAAAGGTGTCAAAGTCGATCCCAGTAAGATCAAGGCAATCACCGAGTGGCCCCAACCAGATAATATCTCGAAATTATGAGGGTTTCTAGGCTTAACGGGGTACTATCGAAGATATGTGAAAAGAACGCACATAAGACAACCCCCCTAACAAACTTATTAAAGAAGAATTCTTTTTGATGGAATGAAGAGGCAAAAAAAGGCTTTGAAGCATTAAAGAACATTATGTCATCAACCCTAGTATTGGCAACCCCTGATTTCACAAAACCTTTTATCGTTGAGTGTGATGCTTTAGGATTTGGGATAGGAGCAATATTGATGCAAGAAGGTCATCTGATAGCTTTTGAAAGCAAGAGGCTCAATAAGAGAGAGAGTTTGAAGTCCACATATGATAAATAAATGTTTTCCATTATACATGCTCTAAAACAGTGGTGACAATACCTCCTAGGGAGCAAAATCTTGATAAGAACAGAACACAATAACCTTCAATATCTCCTTCAACAACAAACATTGTCGGCTGTATAAGAGAAATGGATAGAAAAAATTGCTACATTTGACATGGAGATACTACATAAGCGAGGAAAGAACAATGTCGTTGATGATGCCCTTTCTCGAAAAGATGATGGAGTCAAGGCTTACACAATCTCAGTTGCACTTCCATATTGGTCAAACAAAATCCGAGGAGAATATGCCAAGGCCCCCAACACTTGTGCCCTAATCAATGATTCTAATCAAAGTTTGAGGGTTGAGTGGAGGAATGACATCCTCTGGTATAAAGGAAGAATCAATTTAAGCCCTACATCTTGGTTTAAAACCAAGGTGTTGATAGTGTCTTATGACACCCCGACTGTAGGCCATGTAGGTTTTTTCAAAACTTACTACAAAGCCAAGCAATCCTTCTATTGGAAGGGGATGTATAAATATATTCAAAAGTATGTAGCTGAGTGTGATACTTTTCAAAGAAACAAAAGCAAAAATGTCATGACTCTAGGGCTACTCCACCCGCTTCACATAACAACCCAAAAGTGGGAGGAAATTTCCATGGATTTTATTGAAGGGTTACCCGTATCCAAAGGCAAGGAAAAAATATTCGTGGTAGTGGACCGTTTAAAAAATTATGCACACTTTATGGGTATTAATAAAACAACTCTGTCAAACAAATTGCTGAAGTATTTTGTAAAAATATTTACAAATTACATGGATTTCCCAAAATCATCGTCAGTGACAGAGATGCCAAATTCACAAGCAATTTTTTGGAAGGAATTCTGCAAACAAATTGGGATCACTCTTAATATGAGCTCACCCTATCATCCCCAAACAGATGGACAAACAAAAGTTGTTAATAAATGTGTGGAATCCTATCTCCGTAGTTTCATCACTGATAAGCAGAACAGATTGTTACATCTAGCAGAGTGGTGGTATAACTCCACCTATCATACGTCAGCCAAAATCACACCTTTTCAAGCTTTGTATGGTTATGCGCCTCTTTGATGGAAGGAACTCGTTCAAGTAGATGCAAAAGTATCTGTAGTAAAAACTCAAGTTGAAGAAAATCAGAAGGTAATGCAAGTACTAAGAGATAATTTAACTATGGCACAAAATCGTATGAAACAACAAGCAGACCAACATAGGACAGAAAGAGAATTTGAAGTAGCAGATTGGGTATTTGTAAGACTTCAACCATACAAGCAATTGTCACTTAAGCAATAAGGAAAGAATAAATTAGCTCCCAAGTTTTATGGGCCATACCGAATTATCCAAAAAAATTATCCGGTAGCGTATGAATTGAAGTTACCAGACAAGAGTTGAATTCATAATGGTTTTCATGTTTTGAATCTCAAAAGATAGTTGGGTCAGCATCAAACTACTCAGACAACACTTTCTACGTTGGATGAAGAAGGGAATCTTGTATTAGAACCAGAAGC
>LPNX010865427.1:99912-202196 GCA_001517045.1 Pseudotsuga menziesii
CCGTTGGATGCGAAATCAAATTCTGCATCCAACGAGCTCCCCCGATCGAAATTTGAGTAAAAACACAGGGAGATATGTCGAAAATACGAACACAAAAGTTTTTTTCTTTCTTCCTCCAAAATTAATCAATATTATTTTATTATTTTAACTATTATTTTGATATTTTAACTATTATTTTATTATTTTCCTTAGGAGGCCCATTTTAGACCCCAAAATTCCTCTAATGTTTTATCATTTGGTGTCATGATATTAGATGTTACGCGTTGTCAAATTGCATGAGAATTGATTATATGAAAAATATGCTTCCTTTTTCCTTGAGTCTCAAGTTTCGAGTTTTGTTATTATAGATAAACATAAAAGTATTAAAAGAAAATGTGTTCCACTCTAAAATGTGTTAGGTCATTGCAAACTCAATAATTTATATGCATCTCTTAGCTTAGGCAGAGTGAATTGATTGGATCAACTATCTAACAAAGTTAATGTACCTTAATTTTGGCTTTACAACAACATAAAATTGGTTCTTGGGAATTTCAATGTAATTGGAAAGGGCACCCATCAAATTGGGCCACAACTGTATCAGTTAAACTTCAACCAATGACTAATGCACTATAAACCAGGGGTTGTGTAAAGATGGTCTTCCTTGGCTCCAATCGTGTTTTCCATACTCTGTGAAGATGAACAACACATGTAATGAACTTTAAATGTAGCTTTAATATCTAATTGCCTATCAACATAATTAGTTATAAAATGTAATATTTATATAATTTATATACATCATAAGCGTGTATCAACATAAAAAATTCTTTATGTAATTTAATCCCAGTGTATTTGTAATAATAATTTTTTGAATATATATATTTTAAATATGTTTTATTTATTTTACCATAACATGCATTAGCATATACACTCATTTATACATTTTATTAGAATTTCTATTATAATGGTATTTTTTTCTATTTTATGGTGAAAAGATGCAATATGTTTATCTGTTTTTGGTGTGTGTTAATGACATACTTAATAGCAATTAATAATATATGTCAATAATAATTAAAAGATATTTTGAGGTAAATAGCGAGGGTCTTACTATAATCCCCTTAAATAGATAGATAGGTTGTTATGTATTGATGTCATTTATATAAAATAAGGTACACAAAAAAGAAACTATGTAAACGCAATATTTGTAAGAGGATTTACTAAAAGCTTCCCACCAACTACAATGTTCCTTCACTAAGATGACTTACTAGAAGGTTGCACCTATTAGAAAGTTCCTTCACTAAAAATTCTATAAAGGTGCAGAAGCAATGTAATAAGATGGCTTGAGAAGTATATTGTCATTGGGGATTTGCTCAATTGGAGGTTGCCTCCTCGAAGAGATAAGCGAACATTGCTTTCATCAATAAACGTATTGCTATTGTGGTGTTGGTTATCTACAATTGTATATTGTTGTGGCAATTCTATCATTTCATTCTAAAATCTTCCTATGTTTTTCTATCTCCATTATGGGTTTCCTATTTTTCTCTTAAGGTACATAACATCTTGTATTAGAACACTTTCTTAAGTAGAAAAATTTAGAATTTTGTTAAGGTTAGAGATGCATTTCAATGTCTATAAATAACATAGTGGTATGTCATTCAACAGGTAAATTTGTGGTTGGGGATGACTACACACATGGACTCCAAGATATTTTCTTGATGAAATTGTCATTGATGTCAACATGGACTTGTAGTGGCACGACAGGTAGTCATTAATGCCAACAAGTCCCACTTGTAGTGCACAAGTATATATGATCCGAGTACTCTCTCAACCAGTTCCTTGGACCCCTTATAGAGATGGTTTGTACCTTGAATCACCTTGTACCCATTTGACAAGGTCCCTGTACCCACAAGGTGGGATCTTGGAGCCACCACCTTGTTAACGATGTTCAAGACCCTAGAGATTATGTTGAAGACGCTGGAGATGATGTTGAAGCTTTTGTGGATGATGGAGAAGCCCTAGATGGGTTGGAGAAGCATTAATGACCCATTTTGTGGTCATTCATTCTTTGTTACTATCATGGTACCCTAGGAGAATGCTTGACACCCCCACAGGTAATGTCATGATGGATCTTGAACCTTGGAGGTCCCCTTGCATGGTTGAGGTGGTTGAAGAAGACCATGAAGCCCATTGGCATGTCAAAGAAGCCTCTTACTGCATGGAGAATCCTTGAAGAAGTCCTTGGACCCACACTTAATGGTTTGATGAAGGAATGCATGACAAGGCGCCTATGTGTGTTAGTGATGACCTTGCAACCCCTATTGGGGTCATGGAGCTCTTGCATGATGATGATGACCTTGTATGGTATTTGACATGATATGGAACCCATGAACATGCCCTTGGATTGATGAAGAATCCCATCAAGACTTCTCGATGGTGAAGAAGGCTTTGAAAAAGCCTTTGGACCCACAATTGATGATTTAAAGGTCCTTGTACTCTTGATGAAGAGGTTGTGTGTGGTACAATGCCTTTTGGACATTAAAAAAACCTAAACCCCTTTCAAATGGTGGTACAATGCATTTTGGACATTAAAAAGGAACATTTTATTTATTACATGATTTAAATTCAAATTTTAAATACAAAATAAATAAAATTTAAATTTGAATTAAAACACAAAATAATTTAAAATCTTCAACTCACACTCCAACAATTATCCAAAAAAGGTGCAAAAGAAGAAGAATTCTTTGGTTGCTTGACTGTGGTGAACTGAGGTAGACTGTGGAGGAGCAGTCAACGAAAATTGCAGCATCCCGAATTTTTGCAGCAATAATTTTTTTCTTGATATTTGGACATCCAACAATGAGTGACTAAGAAGAAGCTCGCTGCTATGGTGGAATGAGGCTATTTACTGAGGTGAAATTCAAATGAGCAGACTGTGGAAATTTCGATCAGGAAACAAACCCAATTTTTAAAGGAGCAATCTTTTGGGCTTAATCTTTAGGTTTCGATACTTTTGATACATTATTGTCCAATACTATGAAGCACACAGCTGGAGTAATTTTTCTTAAAAAAACATAACTAAACAGTCCTATGAAATGATGCCCTAACCTCTTGAATCCTTCCACATTTGGAGTGTATATATTTTTGTTGGATGATGAGCGTTGACCTTCTATCACCCAACGATGAAGATATGAAGATAAGCTCGCTCACTCTAGAAAAGAAGTGGACTAAGGAAGCTAATAAAGATAAGGTTAAGGAGCTCATTGATGACTGATATTTTTCAGAGAAGTAATTTTTCTGGTTTTTACCAGCATCAAAGCTGACCAGCATACACTTTCACAAGTCCAAGCTTGACTTGAGTTGTGTATGCACAGTCCGAGTTTTGCATCAGAGAAGCAGTCTGAGTTCTTCACTTTCCTTAGGTGTTGGATGATGGTCATCTATAACAAAGTCCCATGCTTTCAAGGCCATACACAGTCTGTTTTTTTTTTAGGGATTGAACAGTCTGGTTTTGAAGGTGATCTTCAACCTCAGTTACAGTTCAAGCTTGAAGTGTGACATACACAGGTGTTTGTCATGCACAGATAAAGTTAATTTCTATGGTAATGATGATATGTTGATACAATGATGTGATTTAGTCTGATGGAGATATGATGATGTCCTACAAACTATGATGCCACTCTATGATATGATGATATATTCCCATATATGAAGATGCATGATATAATGATGATACATGTTTCTATGTGATGACGGATGTTTCTCTTTGATGTAAACTATATGATGATGATGCATCCCTCTATACTTGATAGGTTTTTGGAGTTTAACCAGCACACAGTTAAACAATGATGAGTAAACAATGAAGTGTGTATACAGTACAATGATAGCGCATTTTAAACAGTGAGGTGTGTATACAGTACAATGATAGTGCATTTTAAACAATGAAGTGTGTATACAGTACAGTGATAGTGCATTTATAAAGAGAAAATATGATGGTGTTTGTGGCACTCTTATACCCTATGATGAAGACAATGATGGCGATGCATGGCTTCCCTAGAAGATGACTGTATAAACATGATCGGAACTTAATGTTTGACAAACCTTGTTGTTGAAGCATTCTCCTTGATGATGTATTGTATGATGATGTGTGGAAGTGTGACATTAATGCATGACTACTCCTTGAAGATCACAACCAAGACATTGAATAGTGTTTTAGTAGTGAAATATGATGAACACTGAAGATTGACCAACAATGATGAGCAAATCCTATGAGCAGAGGTTGACCAGCAGAGATCGAAGTGCAGAGGCACATGAGTCGAGATTGATGCAAGCTAATTCTTGCAGTTGAGGATTGGAATCTTCAACCCTTTCTTAGTTGGAGCTAAGAAAATTAGGATGGGTCATGTTATGAGAGTTGGCGCTCTTTGTTAGCACTCAAAATGTACCTTCAGTTGTAAAAAGGTAAATCTTAAGGTAACCACAAAACTAATATTTAGGAAAGAAAGTTGGCTTCTTTCTCTATAGAGAGGGATCTCTCAATGTTTTTCTCACAAGGACATTTATATGAACAAGAAATACCATTTAAAATTGTTGCTGGTTGAAACAAGGAAAGTACACATTGGGCATCGAGCAATCTTGTTATAGTCAAAATTCTTTGGTCTGGTGATTATATAAGAAATAAAGAACAGAACATTAATGTGGGCATCTAACTAGGACGAATCCAACATTAAATTTTGTTGAATAGGTTTTGTGAATGTTTGAAATCAATAGACAGAGCATATGATTATGAATTTTGTGCTATTAAAAACTTATTTCAAACATGAAAGGGAAAACAACGTGGAAGAAAATAACAGGAAAGACATTCACATTGAGAAAGAAAAATACAGATTGCAACATAGTCAACACATGAATCTTTGCAAAATGCCATCTTCGGCTCTGTGATTTTATTAAAAGATAGATCTCAAAATACAATGCTGAATTCTCATGGGTTCCAACCCTTTCTTCATTACAAAAAATAGTTCTTATACAAAATCGTTCCATGAGGTGAATAACTAACTCTAAAAATAGGCAATAACCGCCTTTTACATCTGTCATCTACATTTATTAACTAATAATTGTTTTTGAAAAACAAACTAAACTCCTAGTTAACTAATCTTCAGAAATAATCTTCATCAATCTATAACGATCTTCATGCATGTAGCATGTATTTGGATCTTCCATACTTCTTGACTGATTTCCACTGATCAACAGATGGTAGGTCCAGGTTGTCCATTTCTTTCACCAACACTTTCAACTCCACGTGGTCTCTATATGAAAAGTATGGTAAGCATGCACAATTGACTTTAAAGACAAATATCATTTCAAAATAATATGCTAACTTATCCACTATTTCCTTTCTTGACAATGATTGTTGCATATCTGCAAACTTTCTATGATATGACCTGCTTTCAATCAAACGATCCTAATACTCTTTTTGGGAAAGCATACTACATTTATCTTCACAAAAGAAAGGTAGTCCCTTCTTAAACAATGGATCAAACATATCCAAAAACAATTTCACTTGATGTTCCATGATGTCAATCTTTGCTTCAACAGTTTTCACATGTTGGTGTTTATTCACAACCTTCCTTGCCCAATTAATAATGGAAATTCTATCTTTGATGTTGGCTACTTTCAATTCATCTTCTGTCAAACCATTCAAAAAATCAATGGTGTTTTTAGCAGTCTCTATGGGATTTTTATTTAACCTTTATTTCATTGCTGTCACACTTTTCCTGGTGGATTGCATCACAATTTATGTGTCCAAAATATAGTCCAAATAAGGCCTCAACTTGGTAGATTCAAATATAAGTACATCCCAAATGATGTGCTTGGCCCCTTGTACATGCAATTGTCCCGCCACCTGTTTTAATAGCTTATCATTTTTGTTAGACATACCTTTACATTTAGCTTCCCAAGATTTCCTTTCCCGTTCCCTTTTCAAGGATAGAATTTCTAAATTCTTGTTTTGATTTCTCAATCCCACAATCACCAATTCCTTTAAACTAACTTGTGACATGGCCTGAACAATAGATTGTTCACCTGATTCTGCAGAAGGTGAAATTATTCTAACTTCAAGTTCCTTTTATTTTTGTTTTAAATTCTTCTCTAATTCATCATGTTTGTCCTTAAGAGTCTTCTCACTTTCAACCAAAAGATACATGTCTATTTCCCATTGCTTCTTTTCATCAGGAATTTTTAGTAGCTTTTCCTTACAGTCATTTAATTTACCAGTCAATGTTTCTTTCTCTTTTTTCAGTTCTGTTAGATCTGTTGCTTGTATTACCTGAGTAGATGGAATCTTTAGTTTTTTTTTTGACAGTTGAATAGTGTTTTCCTTCTCATTAAATAAATTTTGAGTTGCAGCCCCTTTATCTGCTTGAGTGTCAATAACCAACAAATATGCTTGCAACTTTTTTTTATCTATTGTTGATGAGCCTTGTTTCTACCTTTTCTTGTCTTAGCTAGTTCTCAATTTTGCTTTTGGTAGACTGCAGCCTGAACACCTTCAATGTTGCCTTCAATAAATCAGTATATATGATATCTCCAGTCTGCTTGTGTAAACGTATATTGTCAGGTATAGGAATATTTTCTAAACTCATATTCATTTCAAAGGATTTATTCTTAGTTGTTACTACCAAGTTTAGTGTATTCTGGATATGATCTCTAACAATCACTAGGGATACATATTTACTGGATATCTTCCTGACATTTTCATATAGCTTCAAAGCTTCATCTTTATCCACCTCCTTATCATCTATGTACTTATCAAACAGTTCAACTCTAGTCTTGAACTAAGAAGTGGAGTCTGTAGGTGCTTTAGAAAAAATAATACTCCTTAAATTCAAATGCAAGTCCTTTAACTTTCATGTTCTTCTTCTTACCCTTGACATTTGTTACTTGAACTATCTGCCTTGTTTCTTCAATTTTCTACTTTTTGGATGGCTTAGTTGTATCCTCTTCCTCTGTGTCCATGACATCAGAGAAATCTCTCTTGTTGGTTCTTTCAGAATAACTTGCTATAGGAGCGATCCTTTCGGCTGCTGGAACAATTCTTGAAGGTCATGTTGTGGGGATCTGAATTCCCTCACTGATGTAGTAGAACCCAGTTGCATGTCCTCATCCCCTTGCGTCTCATGAGGATAATCTAGCCAATTCGCACTCTCTGCCATACTTGCAATCTCATAATGTTCAAAAGGCTTGTTTTTGTTCACTTGTATTATGATGGATATGATGTGATGGGGATCGTAGTTAACAACAAGTTCTATCTGAAATTTCATTTCCTTCAATAAATTTTCCACCATTGGCAAGGAAACCCTATTTTTTATGATGAATGGGCCAACAACCTATGGGGATTTAATTTTAGATGACTTTTTGAAATTGAGAAAGTGTTCATTTTCCAAAATAAGCTTTTTCCTAATCAACTCTAAGGAAAATACCCTAGGAGTTAAGAAAGTAGGTAAAATGTAAGGTTGATAAACAAATCCATACAATCTAATCGCTCTACCTTCCTCTAGTAAAAACCAATCTCCTATTTTTTATCAGGATAAAATTGCAGCATTTCTTTCAAAAGTGGTAAGACTCTGGGCAATTTTTTCTAGAAAAATACATTATACACCTCAAACATGAGAAATTTCATGTATTTGCTAAAATATTTGATCATCTCCTTAATGAGAACCATCTCATGAAATTGTAAGTTCTCCTTAGTAAAAAAACAAGAACATTTTGACCAAATATGATTGAAACTTGAAACATCTGGTGTTGTGGAAGTCAACTAGCTGTGAATGTAGTATTTCCAGCTAGAAACTCATAAAATTTAAGATGGAAGGATTGACTTAACTGATTTGACCCTTCTGATTCCATCTGACCAGTACTTATTGTGAAAAAAAGACTCATTAAAGACCCAATGGCATACTTGTCAATATCTAGACCTAAAAATTGACTTATAAGGGTTATAACACATTGAATTTCATCATTGAACTGACTCGAATCTATAGGGAAAGGATAGTTTTGTAATGATACATCAAACTTGAAGCAAGTGTTAAAAAAAAACTTGTTTTTGCTCAATGTTGGACTCTCTGAAAAACTAGACTACACTTTCTTCATTAAAATCTTTAGATATCTAGGTGAATTTAGTAGGAACAAGAAAATTATTTCGGACAACAAGTGGACTGATAGGACAAAGTATTTTGGACTTAGTTACATCCATAATTACCCTCTCAGAAGAGGAATAATTACAGGCGCACCAGTCGACAAACTCTGGAAAATTTAGGGTTTGCTTAGTAGAGAAAAAATGGAAATAAGACCTGAAAACATTATGGACTTTAGTTCCATGGTCTTTGAGAACTTTTAATTTGGTTTTTAGTGAGTCTATTGAACCTTTTAACAATATAGTATCTAAAACCTTTGAATCTTTATCTTCAAAAACCTCCTCTATCCTCTGGTATTCCAAAGTCTAAACCTATACTTCTTCTACCTTAACCATTTTAAATACTTTCTTAGTGGGGACAAATAGCCTACTTGGTTTCTCGACAAGTGGTCCAAATATTTGTCTGATCTGGATGCTTCCGCATAGTCCTGAACTCTCTCTTTCTGATACATAAAAAACAAATAACCTAGATCCACGTGCCTTCAGTTTTTATACTATTGTTTTCTTCTTATAAACCATGCATCTTATTTAGTAGAACCCTTTCCCGTCTGTCCATCTTGTTCCTTTTATTCTGAACCGTTGATCCATATTTCTGTTTAAACCATCTATCCTTGCTCCTGTTATAATTCCATCTTTATCCTTCTTGTAACTTTCAATTGCGGAATTCATCATAACCACAAATCCATCCTTTGATTCATTCCCTACCGTATATCTTTTCTCACTTTAACTCACCTGTTCACATCAAAAAGGAACTACAACTTATCTAAGCGGGTTAATATTCAACCATTGATCTTTTCTCTACAAATATGCATCATTCATCAATTCCCTTTTTTAAGTTTTCGCTTAGATTTATTTTTCTAAGAAGTGTGCATCTCCTCCTTGCAGAAACATTATCCATCGTAGATCTGAAACCTTGTTGATTTTAGTTGTTCATTTCTGTTCCACTTTAATCAATTCCGCTAATATTCCTCTTGATTTCTCTCTTGCATGTTGTTTCAGTGGAATGGTTTTAAACTGTAGATCTATTCCTCACAGAATATGTGCCCTTGAGGATATGGGCCCCTTAACCTATTCCACAATTTTACAAGTTTTCTTTTCCCATGCACCTTCTACCAGCAGAAAGGATAAAGGACCTTGATCTCAATTATTCTCCCATCTTGACCGTTAAAAGATGCGGTCCCTACCACATTCCGCTGAATTTCCAAATTTGATTTACCTATACATCTTTCACCAACAGAATAAACATCAGTCGTTGATTTGGATCATGTCTTCATCTGGGCCGTCGAAACACAGGGTCTCTACTTTATTCTGTTTATTTCTAACTTGATTTCTCCACTCTTAGCCACCCAGTGGAATTTATTTGAACCGTCAATCTTAATCACCTTTGAATCTCCGCCATCGATCAGTGTTGACCCTACCAAATTATGTTGATCCTCACCATTACTTTATCCGTGCATGTTCACTTAGTGGAATTTAAATCGGTCGTAGATCATTTCTCTTCCCCGATCTCCACCATTGATATATAAGGGAGCTACCCGATTCCGTTCAAATGAAAAGTTCATTTTTCCGTGCATGTTTTATTTGCATAAATTTTACTGGACGTAGATATGATTCCATGTGCTCATCTAACGATAGATTTCAGTTGCGTGTTAACCCATTCTGTAGGAAATCAAATATATTTATGCATTGCAAGTTATCCCTGTAGATTCATTTACAATTGTCGATCTCCTTTGTTGCAAATCTACACCATTCAAACTTGCTACGATTTAACATTGAGGCGAATTTCTCATATAAAAATTATTCCCAAGGTCACGCTTAATATTTTCTTCACATATATGCATTTTAAACTTAGGAATAAGCCCTTTGAAACATTTTAAAACCCCTTCTGCATACCCTTTAGGTCATATGATAGAAATTTTAGACCTTACCTTGTATCGCCTCTGGTTCGAACCCCTCCAACTACTTAACCAGAAATGGTGCTAACACTCTTTTCATCATTTGGTGCTAATTGTAACTGAGAATATTGTAGTCTTGCATTATCATAAATAAAGATGACATTACATATATTATTGTGTCTCTCTTGATGTGATGATTGCACTTATGAATGTAATGATGTGATTGGTAATATGATGCTTGATATACGATAATTGGTTAATTGGAGGTAAAAAGGTTTAAATTTCTCACACACTGATTCACCCCCCCTCTCAGTGTGTCCATTGTATCCAACAGTTGGTATTAGAGCTGACCTTTGTTACAATCCTTGCAAGCTTGAAGGAGATTGTGATCAATCCACCCGCTCCATCAAATAAGAAGGGTTAGGTAGCTACATAGAAAGAAGATAAGAAGGACAATACTACATCCTTGGAGTTCCTCATGGATGGAATTCCCAGCTTAGTGAAGGAAAGGGTAGGGGATTACAATTTAGCTAAATATCTATGGTTCAAGTTGGAAAGCGGGTATCAGAAGGAAAGACCAGACACCGAAAATATATATCAGGAATCAAAAGACAAGCCCCCAAAATAGGTCAATCAAGAATAATAAAAGCAAGAAGAGGACTCCAGTAAAGGTATGGACTCTTTTGATTGTAATGATAGCTTCTGTGATGAAATTGAGAAGGTTCTTGCAGAAGATGATGAATGGCTATCAAAGGCTGCAGAGGAGATACATCTCACCTTGTTGAATATTGATCTCAAAGCAAATTGGGTCATGAACAGAGTAAATATGAACCATGGTGAATTCAAAAGGTTCAAAAAGAAAATCTTGGATTCTTTGAATGAATATTAGCAGAAGACCATGACAATGAAAGTGTTGCTTTTGAAGCTCAAACACAAGGACAAATAGTTGTGGGATTAGATGAAAGATAAGGATACTGAAGTTGAATGACTAAAAACTAAATTGATCAGTAAAAAGGAATAACAAGAAGAGCCTGATGAAGACTCTGAATAAATTGAAGAAACTAGAGAGGTTGATCATGATTTGAAGACTCAACTGGAGGAAGCTAAAAGGATACATAACAAACTATCTACACTAGTTTGTATCCTAAATCATTAAGAATGTTAATCAAGGAATATCAAAAGATGCTTTTTTTTATTGGATAGAATTGCTCACATCCTATTGAAAATATTAATTTTTTATTGTAAAGTAGTTAAATGAGTCTACTCACCGAAAATATTTGAGCCCAAAAAATGGAAATAGGGACAATTTCTGATAAATAATATAAGTTAACTGGTTGTTTTCTTAAAGAAAGCATAGTCACCCAACAAAAATTTCCAACCCACGGTGAGCTTAACGTAGGTTAAGCGTATGGAAATTTGAAATTGCATTAAATTAGCACCGTTCTTAACAGTCTTGGAAGTGTAAGACATGCCAAGAATGGGTGGCACATTTATGATATGAGCCACCTTTAGATATACGTGGTGGAATGAAATCAAATGAGCATCCATGATTGATTGAGCATGGCAGGTAGTTTCAAAAAATTTCATTTCTCATGAATTTGAATGAGTGATTTTTATAACAATGTGTTTTGTTTTGGACTTCGTGGTGTTTTGGACTACCTGGTACCCTACAACATAACAAGACAAACATATAACATAATTCTGATTATGTAAAATTGTCTTGTGGATACCTTCAGAATTTTAAATTGGCATCAGAAGCAGCATTACCTGACGAGACTCCTTTGGCATGAAGTCTACCAACCTTGACTCATCCACACAAAATCATATTATTCTGACTCGGGTACATCTGCATTGTACTTCATCCAGTCCCATCCTTATCTCAAGTGATAGTAAATTGCACTTGCATGTCACTTCTGTTGATGGTAAAAAATGGAAAGATTCCAGACAGTAGCATATAGAATAAGATTGTAATAAATGTGCTCTAAAAAATTCTGTAGAGTGCACTTGGCGGATATGGCATTGTGATATGGATTTTCTTTATTAGTTGCTCATATAGCTTTGATGTCAATTTTACAGTCTATTAATGTGATAGTTGTTAATATCAATATGTGTACATTTATCCGACAATGAAGCTGTTATCTATTTTGGGAAAGATGTTAAGTCGTTTCTATAGTCTACCGTAGTCTCGAAGGTTGTTTTTTTCATTACTATTCAATTTGTCTTTCACTTGGTTTTTGACATTGTTGTTTAATTTGTCTTTCAATTTGCCTTTCACTTGGTTTTTTACACTGTATTTTGTACATCATCTTCATGAATTTATAAAGATTTCCACGTTCTACAACTAGTTTTTTTTATTTTGGTTCAAAAACTGTCTGATGTATGCAATTTTACAGAGCATGGGATTTTTAGTCTTAAAATGATTATATCAACAAATTTGACCATGAAGATACTATTAATTTATCATAATAAAGAGTATCATAGTATAGGCATTAAACATATACTTATTCATAATTTGTAAGTATTTCGGTGAAATTGAAATTAATCACTAAAATCCTAATTTGTTATGTAAAAAACAAAGTGTTAATCTACAAAAATGGGATTTAAAAAATGCACGCGATAGTCCATACATATATTATTAATTTTAAGTAATACCATGGCATTGAAGACATATATATGCTTGAAAAAAACCTCTTTTAGTTTCCTAAAATTATGTTTCATTTGCCCACAGTTAATTTGACAAAATAACCAATTTTATGTTTGGAACCAAGTCTTACCATGTTCATAAAAATGCTCGCCTAACCGTCACTATTGGCTATTTTTTAGTGATTTAAGTTGGAAATGGTGTGGTTTACTATTTTCCACCTTACTGTACATATAGGTTTTCAATTTGGGTTCCAAAAGTGTCTGCGGTCATTTTTGCAGAGAAGGAGATTTTTAGATTTAAAATGAGTCAACAAATTTGACCATTCATATATTATGACTTTATTATAGTAAAGAGTATCATACTTTATGCATTAAATATGTACATATTCTAAATTTGTAAGAATCATGGTCAAATTCAGAATTAATTAGTAAAATCCTGAGATGTTATGTAAGAAACAAAGTGTAAATCTGTAAAACAACTAGGATTACAAAAATGCACTCCACAGCCTGGCCCACAGCACCAGGATAGTATCCTAATTATATCATACTATAAGTATTATACATGTATGAATTATTATATTTTATAAGTAGCATTGTCATAATTGGAAAAGAATGTCTAAATTCATAATTTTGTTTTGTAAAAACAGAGTGTAAATCTATAAAAATGGGCTTAGAAAATTGTCTGCCATAATGTTTTTAGAGGTAATTTTTAAAACCTAATTACATATACCTCGAGCTATATATACTATGGACAAAAACCTCCTTCATAAATTTTAAAATATGTTTATTTTTTGTAGAGTAAAGTTTTGAAAATTGCAATTTTTCTGTTTTGAACTTTATTTGACTAGGTGTGTAAAATGCACACGTAGCCCTCATTGTTTAGTATTTTTTAGTGATCTCAGTTGGATATGGTGTTTTTTATTGTTTTACGCCTTCCTATAATTCTATTTTTCTAATCTTGGATAAAAACATGACTGCTGTGCAAAAACATTGCAAGGTTTCCTTGTAAATGTGAAATGCCATCTTAGTCCACTTAAATGCAAGCATAAGTTCCATCTTTAGGTATTTTTAAGTGGCTTAAGTTGGAGAATATATGTTTCTTCTTCCCATGTTCTTACACATGTCCAAATATGTCTCATAATATTTGCATGAAGACCAGATATGTCTCATAACATTTGCATGAGGATCTTGTAGCGGGACCATAGCCTTGTTGGTCACCCTATATGCTAGTTAGTTACAGCCAACATACACGATGCTCAATATAAATTGTCAACCCAGAGAAGTGTTTTCATTTCAAAGATAATTCAAACTGTCTGTGCATAAACACTAAGTAGCTAATCAACTGAATAAATCATTCACTAGCCTACCTCTCTGTTCAGTTAAACTCCTCTCATGAATAAAACTGTTTTGAATTACCTATTTAAGAATTTCAGAATTGCAACTACCAACCTAAAACTTCAATCCAACAACTAATTATTCTAGAATTAAATGACTAGATTACTTTTGCAAGAAGTTAAATCCTAACATTAGCATACTATATGCAGATCCATCATTACTAGTTTAATCCCACTAATTTAAGAATTGGAAATAACAGGAATTGAACTAAAGAATTCTAAGATATAATTTGACTGAATTAACAAACCTGAAAAAGACAAACAATTAAAGGAAATTAGAGATGAGCTTGACTGTTACAGCTAACACACACTTGTATAATGAAAACTAACCTACACAGTCGACTATCACACCACACCGCTGTAGCTTAAGAGAAATGCAGACATTGTTACCAAAGGAAAGCACGACGATTAACTATTGTTGTTGCAACTACTATAAGGAATGCATCTACTGCAACTTCCACACCACACAACAGAAATAAATCAAAACATCTAATTAACTCGGTGATCTCTGTGGGAAGGCGGGCCCAACATTCAAACAGAGACGCCAAAACTAAAACAGATTAAAACGTAGAAGTCTGAAGAATCCTGCTCCTTATATTATGATGGTAAAATAAAAGTACAGTTCTTTCTTCACAGCTTACATAGTATAACCAATATCAACTAACCCTTGGCTCGGGATGTTTTCCAATACTTATACATGATGAATCATAACATCCACCCACTAATATCGAGCAGCCA
Organism: Pseudotsuga menziesii; assembly: GCA_001517045.1. Classification (NCBI taxonomy): domain Eukaryota; kingdom Viridiplantae; phylum Streptophyta; class Pinopsida; order Pinales; family Pinaceae; genus Pseudotsuga; species Pseudotsuga menziesii. Next base: position 114,744 of record LPNX010865427.1, read on the forward strand.
TGAAGATCTATGATATTTAGGCTGCCCTGTTACAACAAGATGCACAACTGTGAGTGGAATTGAATGCGAGCAAGAATATAGGGAATCCTTTTGAGTGCACCATTAATGAGTAAATAGAACCAATTTAAATAATGTCCTTCCTGTCGCAGCTAGACCTTCAGCAACGACACACTGTTATAGCTGAATCTGTTGTAGCTAATCATATTTCTTGAATACACGGAGTGACTGCCCCTGTATGCTTCCAGAGTATGGGGTTGCGATTGGTGAGTGACGGCTGGTATTGAAAGAACATCTTCCCTCCAAACACTTGGGTTGCTACACCTGTACTTCTCAAAGATTGAATCATCCTTATGGAATCACAATGTATTAGTATAATCCAAGAGACAGAGTTCTAATCATATCAATAATGGGAATTAATAAGATGAAACAATAATTAATCATACCTATGAAGATTCGAGGCTCAATGTGAGGAAATAACATCAGTCCAATGGATAGAATGGAGGAAGGTAATACAAAAAGGGTATAATAGATGTGGTTAAAAAGGGGCATTTTGGGACCCAACATCACCCCCCAAATTCTCTGTTACATGTCCTTGTGCAATAACCCCCACTAGTCTGAATTAGATTCTGGAACTATACCTCATTCATGGAGAGATGAAAAATTGTAGGAGGGTTCAGGTGGTTCCTTCCCATCTTGATATCCATTATGGGTAACCCAATATTTCCAACACTGTTTCTCCTCTTCCTTTGTCAATGAAAAGTCATCCCTATACAGCCTTGTTGGCCACCAAATAAATGGAAACTTGAATTTAATTCCTAACCAGTTAAATCCATATTTCCTCATTTCCATCAAGATATCCCTCGACCCTTGGGAGTGCCTGCTCAAAGTTCTTAAAGCAATAAGGTTTTCTTCTCTTCAATGATGAAGGAGAATCCTACCATCTATGATTACTTCCTTCCAAAGCCAAATGTTGATGTCTGGAAATATGGCTAACACACGTGGAGATAACATGTTCTTGAAGTTCAACCAACTGCTAAGTTCGGATGGGATATTTAAGCCTATGTTCCTGATGAGCATGAAGAAGGCGAGGGGATTGAGGTTCATGTCAAATCCAAAGATTAGAGTTGGCCTCATTATGAGAAATTGTCTGGAAGGAATATTCCCATTGCACATGATTTCTGACAAAAGAAGCAAAGGCCCTCATCTGGATATCCCGTAATTAAGGAACAAGATTTGAATGACGGTCCAAGGGGCAATCCATTTCATGCAAGTAGAATTCACACAGCAGGTTTTGCTCAATGAAGCTGCTCTCTCTAAAAGTTTCCAAAAATTCGGTAGAGGATTCCACGTCATAAGTTCTCCCTTCCTTTAATGCCTTCAATTTAAACCAAGTAACTGTTCATAAAAAAATACAGGATAAGAGGGAGATGGAGCTTTGAAGCTCATCAATTCCTGGGAAAGGTTGTATAATTGATCTTTTTCCTTCTGCATGGACTTGAATTTCTTCAACTCTTTCTATACCTTTTCCCAATAACACCTCTGGTATATTAACTCTTCTGCCCATTTTCCCCTTAATTCTTTGATAGTCTTTTTATGTTGATCAACGGGGATCATTCCTTTATGATATATGTCCACCTCACCTTTCCATTTTTTTACTTCTATTTTTAGTAGTGAGAGTTCTTTTATTAGACCTTGAATCCTTCTCTCTCCTGCATCCTTCTCCTCATTAGAATCTAAATTGACAAAGTCCTGGGAAGATTGAGTCCATACCTTATCACCCAATGTTTCAGCCTGATTGTTCTAAATCAGAAGTGAAACAAGTTCCTCTTCTACCAGTGGTCCATCAACTTATGCCTGCAAGGGTACTCCTGCAATCAATTCTAAAGATGTTGGTTCTTATGTAACAACATCTTCCTGGGTTCCAATCTTAGTATCTTCTTGAGTCTCGGCTGCAGCTTCTTGATTCTCTATTGTGGCTTCATCAAGGAGCTGCAGAGATGTTGGTTCTTGTGTAACAGCTTCCTGCTCTCCCAGTCCCTCTAGATGCTTGGTTTTTTCTTGAGTTACTTCCATATCCCATGAAATATGAGACTGGTCCCATAGTATTTTAGTGTCCCCAGATAGATGAGACTGGTCCTTGAATGCTTTAGTGTCCCCTGATGGCAGGGACTACCTTTGTTCATCTTCTCCTAGTTCTAAATCGGGGATTATGTCCACCTCAAGGTCAGTTGTCCCTAGCTGAATGGGATTCTCAACAAGTTTTATCGAGGATGTTGGTTCTTGTGTGACAACATCCTAATCAACTTCAACATTTTCCTGTTGCTGAGGTTCTCCATCAACTAGTTGTGTATCCTGAGATTGCTCTGGGGTCATAGTAAAAACTCCTAAGTTTAGGTTAGGGATTGTCTCAACGTATGGCTCACTTACTTCCATTTGAGTAGCAGCCTCAACAAAGATTTCCAGGGTTGTTGGTTCTTGTACCTCTTCTCTTGACCTTCTTCTCTTCCTCTGCGGTACAAGGGTTTCTAATTTTGTGGTTGATGTAGAAGGAACATTTCCTTCTTCGATGACTCCCCTTGTTTTTGCCATCTCAGTTTCTTCCTCAATTAAGGTTCCTCCCCATTTAGGCAAGGATTAAATGTTGAGGGCCTTTGTATCTCATTCTGTCCTTACATCTCCCACATCTTTAGCTTCCACTGTCGCAGCATAAAAAGTTGCTCTAGTTTCAGCTTTTGCTGCTAGAGCTTCCCCATTATCCACTCTTTCCGTAGGGTTTGATGTTGTTGCAACCTCTCCCTGTTCTTCTGCTTGACTCCTTGAATTTTGTTCTAGCCCCAACTCAATCCCACCCCCCCCACCAACTGGATTGGAGGGACTCCGGTCCTCTTCCTCTACCTCCACTCCCCCCAACTGGGTAGGTGCCTCCTCTTCCTCTCTAATTAGGACACCGCGCAAAGGCATAGGTGCATGAACTATAGGAGGTTGATTAGTAAACTGTTCCTAGGTATGGTTTTGCTGTGCTAAGGCCCTTACAATGAGCAATTTTATCAAGCCATGGTGGGTGAGAGAGGATTGGGGGCATCTGGATGATCTTACAAATTCTGCCATATGATGCGGCTCTTTAAATAAATAAAATGGGATATTGACTAAAGCCATGTGGCGTAAATGAGATAGTAGAGGGAAATCAGAGAAATACACAGTTTGCTACCTACCTTCACACGTAATGTGATTCTTCAAGAATACATCCACTTCATTCCAGGGGCGAGGCAGTGATTGTAATGCTATCCCCCTCTTCTCTTGGCGGAACTGTTCACCAGCTAGCAGAAACTCCCGCATCTCATCCACATTGTGGGTTTGTCTTCCAAACCAAGTTCTTCCCACCTGAGGAAGACCAGTAACTTCAGCCACAATCTCCTCATTAACCTCTATGCGGAGACCTTTGATCTCTAAATAGGTTTCTATCAGATTTAAAGCAAACTGCAGAGCTGTTTCCTGATGGTAGCCATTTAAATGTTGAAAGAACTAAGTCCAACCAACTACTTCAAAAATGGAAAAAAAATCTGCATTTATTCGTAGAGAATTCATATTTGCGGGTTCATTCCGGGTTGGGATACCCATATTTCTTCTTTGTTTGAATTTTGGTATCAACTTGACAAATTACAGACCTAGAAATAAAAGTTACAGCACAGAAACATGCATGAACATCCGGGGTTAGAGTTGGATAAATTAGGAAAGTTAAGACAGACGCAAGTAGGGAATAATTGGTAAGATTTGGTCCCAAATTAGGAAAAAGATGGCGGTCGAATGATAAGTTTGGGTATGAGATAGATCGTGCGGATTGACAGTTAACCGAGTACGGGTCTAATGACGGATACAAAAGGCAAGCATAATTAATATTGTCAAATCCAATTTAACACCTAATCATGTAAATGATCAAACCCCATACCTTAGCAATTATGAGATGACCTATGATTTCCCATAATAGTGCATCGTGTCATTGCAGCCATCAATTTAACCATTATTGCACGCGTGTTGTTGTGATCTTACTCGTGGCGAATCAAGAAATTTCTTTTCAATGTTGGTAGAAACATGATTGAAATCATCATGTGAGTCGGAATCCAGCAAAATCAAGATCGACAACATTGGTGGCCAAATCTGGAGGAGTCGCAACTATCTTGCTGATATATTTGGAGGAGTCGCATCTATCTTGATGATATATTTGGAGGAGCCGTAGCTGTGAATATTGGGAAATCAATGAAAACTTAACACGAGTGCAGCTGTGAAACTAGAAAGATAGGCAAAATTTAGTGGTGTCACAGCTGCGAAAATAGGGAAAATCTACGAAATTTGGCGAATTCGCAGCTGCGAAGATAGGGAAAATGGGAAAGTTTGAACGGTGTCGGAGTTGTGAGAGACGAAAAAATTGGCAGTTTTGAATGGATTTGCTGCTGCAAGTAACAAGAAAATGGCCAAATCTGAACAGTGTTGCAGCTATGAAGAGACACAAAAATGGGCAGTTTTGAATGGAGTTGCAGCTACGAGTAATGGGAAAATCTAAATGGTGTTGTAGATATGAGAGATGGAAAAATTGGCAGTTTTGAATGGAGTTACAGCTGCAAGTGACAGGAAAATGGCCAAATCATAACAGTGTCACAGCTGCGAAGAGATAGAAAAATGGGCAGTTTTGAACGTAGTTGCAGCTACGAGTAACTGTGCATCAAATTTTTTTTTCAAGGAGATATTCCAAAATACGAACATGGGTTAAAGTGCTCGCAGTTGTTAGGCCCAGTCATGACTGTTACTTATTAAAAAAGTTCCTGCATAGATTCTTCAAGAAAAACTAATCAAGCATAAAAGAAAGAAGAATAAGAATAAAAATTTCCACAAGTTCCTATGTGGAAATCACAGTATATTTTTTTAAATATTAACAGGGACAGAGAAAAATTCATGTCCTTGCTTGAACTGGTAACCTGGATCAGCTGCAACCTGCAAAATAAATGCGTCCTTTGAGATTGGCTTGTGGTACAGTTGCAGCCTGTGACCATTAGCAAATAATGGTGTGTGATCTTCATCAATAGTGATCAGGTGAACTGTGCCATTATCAAACACCCTATCTATCTGGTATGGACCCAACCATCTTTTTCGAAGCTTACCCTTAAAGTCCCTCTTGAACCTAGAATCATACAGCAATGCCTAGTCTCCTTCACAGAAGACTTTCTTCTTTATGAACCAATCATGCCACCTAGATCACTGTTGTTGAATTAATTATGTTTGATGTATAACTATTGTGCGTTTTTCGTCTAGTTCATTCAACTGGTTCAATCTTCTCTTTTGAGCTTCAGTTAGATCTAAGTTTGTCTCCGTAACTGTCTTTAAATATTAATCTCAAACTCAATGGGAAAGACAACGTTTTTACCATACACCAAATCATAAGGGGAAAAACCCGTAGTATTGCGCCAAGTAGTGCAATAGGCCCAAAGTGCCTATGGAAGTTTGTCAGCCCAATCCTTGCGATGGTTTCTGACTGTCTTTGTGAGAATAACTTCAATTACTTTGTTATTACTTTCCACCTGGACATTGGCTTGTGGATGATAAGGTGAAATTATTATGTGTTGAATATGGTACTTTTGTAACAGAGCTTCCAATTTATGTGACACAAACTGTGGTCCCCCATTCGTGATTATATCCTTAGGTACTCCAAATCGGGTAAAGATTTCTCCATACATGAAATCTATTAGAGCCCGGTCATTGGCTTTCACCAAAGCCACAACCTCTACCCATTTTTTCATGTAATCGGTGCAAACTAAGATGTAAACTTTCTGCTTCGAGGGAGGGTCGATGGGCCCAACAAAATCCAAAGCCCATTTGTCGAAGGGTTCACCCACTAGCTGTGGTTGAAGTGGAATCTCATCCAGTTTGTTAGGTTGGCGCATCCTCTGGAAACTATCACAGGCCTGTACATACCACCTCACATAACTGAAAACTGTTGGCCAATAATAGCCCATTCGTAATACCTTATGACCTGCACGTTTATCAACAAAGTGTCCCCTGCAGGGCTCATCATGACAAGCCTTCAGGATACTGAAAATTTCATCTTCTCTTACACATCTCCTGATTTCAAGATCAGGGCATGTATAGAAAATATGACCATCTATCCATTAGTACCTGGCGCTCTGTTGGATGATCTTCCTTTTCTCTCTTTTCGATAGATGTGCTGAAAGTTTTCCTGTACTCAAATAGTTAGCAACATCTGCGTACCAAGGGGAATGAGATGATACTACAAAAAAATGCTCGTTTGGAAAAGAATCCTCAAAAGGCATGCTGCCATCACTGTTAGTTAAACGAGATAAAAAAATCAGCAACGACATTCTCTTTTCTAGGTCTGTCAATAATTGTAATGTCAAACTCCTGTAATAGTAGTAGCCACCTAGTTATCCTAGCATTTGTAATAGGTTTATTCATTAGATACTTGATGGTTGAATCGTCAGTGTGTATGAATGTGGGATATCCAGTGATGTAATTTCTGTATTTATTGATGGAATAGATGATGGATAAAAATTCTTCTTTGTAACAGTGTAGTTGAGTTCAGCAGGGGCCATGTTTTTACTGATGTAGTAAATTGCATATGGAGCTTTCCCATCCTGTTGTCCCAGCACTTCTCCTATGGTAGTGTCAGAGGAATCAAAGGAAATATGAAAAGGCAGGGCCCAATCGGCCCCCCTTAAGATAGGAGTTGTAGACAACCTCTTCTTAAGTCCGATAAACGTTGTTTGGAATGCACCATTCCAAATGAACTGTACATCCTTCATCAACAAAGTAAATAAAGGGGAAGCAAGTTTGTATTTTTTTATTTATAAATCTTCAATAGTAACCAGCATGACCTAAGAAGCTACGTACCTCTTTCTGTGTTCCAGGAGTGGGTATGTTTTCAATTACCCTAATTTTGGATGGATCTACCTGGATACCATCAGCAGAGATGAAGTGCCCCAAAACCACACCCTCGTTCATCATCATGTGGCACTTTTCAGTGCTCAAAGATAGTTGGGTCTGCTCACATCGTGTCAACACCTTCCCTAAATTTTTCAGTGCCTCCTCAAAGTCACTGCCATATGGGGTAAATTCATCAATGAAAATATCCATATTTTCATTGAACATCTCCGAAAAATGCCAATCGCAGCTCTCTGAAAGGTGGCTGGTGCGTTGCACAAACCGAAGGGAAGTACCCTGTATGCAAAAGTACCCTAGGGGCAGGTGAAGGTGGTATTTTCTTGGTCTTCAAGATAAATCTAGATCTGGTTGTACCCACTAAACCCATCCAGAGAGGAAAAAAATTTCTTCCCAGATAGAGTATCAAGTACTTGATAAATGAAGGGTAAGGGAAAGTGGTCTTTCTGCGTTGCTTTGTTTAATTCCCTATAATCCACACAGACTCTCCATTTCCCATTTTTTTTGGCACTATCATGAGTGGGGAAACCCACTCACTATCTAAGATTGGGTAAATAAACCCTGCTTCCAAAAGATTTTGAATTTCCTCTTTCACTATGTCCCTAAGGTTGGGGTTCATCCTTCATTGTGGTTGGCACATAGGTTGGGAGTCAGTCTTAAAGTAAATGTGGTGGGTGCACAGATTAGAAGGGATACCCTTCATATCTGTGTACTCTCAAGCAAAATATCCCTTGTGTTGTTTCAAGAGTGGGACCAGATGTTCCAATTCATTAGGAACAAGGTTCAGATTGATATTCAGTGTTTTACCTGGCTCTATCTCAATTGGAATGCTTTTTGAATTCTTGAGTACTGGAATTATACTGGTGTCACTGAATAAAGTTTCCTCTGTAAGATTTTCTTATTTCTCTTCATCTAGGGTACTATTCAGGATCTAGTAAATGTGCATATTGAAATATGCAGGCTCACTGATGAAACTATTGATGGAATCGTCCTCTGTTTCATCTTTGAAGGTTAATTCCTTCCCTATCGTTAACAATAGCTGAACCCCATCTTACTCCTTTGGCTCCATCCAAAGCGAAGTTTCAGCTTCTATGCTAGGTCGGGATGGAGGGTAAAAGGTAAGGCTTTTCGTTTCAGTCCCATCGAATATGGTCATAGACCCTGATCGACAGCTGATGTAAGCATCTGCCATGGCTAACCAAGGTCTTCCCAAGATCAGCGGGTGTCCCCCCAACTGTGACTTTGGCTGCAATACCAGGAAGTCTGTGGGGTATTCCCATGAATTGACAGAGACAACAAGGTCATCCAAGATTCCCTCGGGTTTGATGGTGGACTTGTCAACGAGTTCTAAAATGGTAGTGGTTGGCCGGAGGTTGGTGAGCCCAAGTTTTTGTACAGTTTCTATAGTCATAAAGTTAATGGTTGCACCTAAATCCAACAAATTGTTTAGCATTTGAGTGTCCCTAATCTGTACTGTGACAATGGGGTTCTCAGGATCATCGTATTTGGCTAAGGGGATCTTTCCCATGATCAATTCAGAGAGTTTTCCTAGAACATGGACAGTGGGAGGGTCCCTAAGTTTTCTTCCTGGTTTCCTTACACAAAGGTCTCGGACAGTCTTGGCGTAGATAGGCACATCATGCAGGGCTTGCAGTAGCGAAATTTTAACATATAAATTTTTCAATTCTCCCAGAAGGTTAAACTAGGGATGTTCCACTATTTTATGTAATGTTAGTTGTTCAAGATATGGCGGTTCTCAAATTAATTGTGTAGGTTTTGTTTCAATAGCTATTTCTCCTTGTGTTTCATCTAGGATCTTGGTAGGACTTTTAGCATCCTCAATAATGGGGATTTCCATGTTGGATAGATATTGTTGATTCAATCTCACTTTAGTCTATGAAGATGGAACATATTCAATGGCTAAAGGATCCACCACTCTCCCTGATCGTAAGTGTATATCATTACAGGGAACCGAGGTGATGGAGTAAGCTGGCATATTGGCAGTCTCAAATTTGTAGACTTCTTTATTGTTTGGGTTGGGGTTAGGCTGGGCAGACAACTACGGTCTTATAGGCATGTTCATTGGTGCAACGTTGTTCTAGAGTTGCAACTATAGCTTCTCGAACTGTTGGTGAGGGTAATTCTAAGGATAATTATCAGGAGGGTATTGTTGGTGAGGAGGTAAGTTATGATAAAATTGATTCCCTGGATGGGAGTTCCTCCACCCAGGAGACCAAGAATTCTGCTGATTTGGTGGTTGTAACCATGGTGACCAAGAGTTGAAATTCTGCATAGGAGGCTGAGATGGATTCCATTGATGGTTAGAATAATGTGAAGGGAATTGTGTATTCATGTGATTAATGTTATTCATGCTATTCATGTTATTCCAAAAGGGGAATGAATCTGGGTGCATACCTTGGTTCCATGGTTGCCAAGGATTCCTCTGGGCAATGAAGTAAGTTGGTTCTGCATCCAGAGTTGATGCCTGCAATACTGCCTTTACTTGAGGTAGTGAGGGACACTCCTTCGTATCATGGTTCAATTCACAAAGCTGGCACACTTCCACCTTGTCAAGTGGACACTCCTTGAGGGGATGCTTCTTTCTACATCCGGGGCAGAATACACCAAGTGTTAAATATTCTACTGCTTTCTTTTTCTTTGCTCTCAGGACATCTATTTCTAAGGATATGGAGCTCATCATTTATGTTTTGAAGTTCTCAAGGAGGTTTCCTATCTCTGCTCGAGTGGCTCCTCCATTGGATGATTTTTGTGTTTTGTCGAAGACATCTCGTTCTAGTTTGTCCCGCTTGTTGGTTCTGGAGGATCCTCTGGAATACCTTCTACATAATTCATTAATCTTTTCAAAGTGTTCCTTTGAGATATCCCCCTTTCCCAACAGGTTCAACATGCCTAAACAATCTTCTCTAATCCCCCGAAGTAGGATAATATTGAGCACATATAGCCCCATAGTAGTATGTCCTACCCTCTATACATTGTACAGAAGCCTCTCAACAAAACCTTCCAGACTCTCTTCGTCCTTCTGCACCATCTTGAACAAATCTTCTCTTTTATCTTTAGTGTTACAATACTCCTGGTATTTCTCAAGGAATACCTGCTTCATTTGATCCCAGGTGGTGACTGTCTCACCACCTAGGCTCCTAAACCAATGCAGAGCATTATCCTTCAAGGTAGCAGGGAAAAGATTTAACTTTTTCTCACTGGAAGTGTAGTCATAACTACAATAGAGGATGTCAAACTCGAAAAGGAACTCATCCAGATCCTCTGCGACCTTCCCATGAAAACGTGGTAATACTGATGGAGAGATATTTTTCATGGGAGATTTCCCAGCTGGCTTTCGAATGGAGAACTGGAGTGTGGCATTGTCCCCTCATGCGGGGGATCGCCATAATTATGATGGTTATTCCCTACTACTTCCTCATGATCTTCAGGTTCACGTTCATTATTCATGTTTTCCTCTGCGCTCTCATGTCTTTTCCTTCTCTTATCTTCCCACTTCTGATGCAACTGTGTTTACTCCTCCTTTGTCACCTTCCTCCTGTTAATGTGGTAAACCACCTCTTAGTCACTTGCTCTGACAACACTGACTTTGTCTTTGTTCACAGGGACACCTGATGGTGTCACAACTTAACTGTATTCTCAACTGTGGAAACTGATGCTTCCACCCTGGGGGTAATTGGAATTCTTTTGACAGAGGATCCCTGATGGAGAGCTCTAGTAGAGGAATTGGTTCTGGCAACCAGATCGTCAATGAATGTCCTTCTCCTTAATGCTGGATTGTTACCACGACCTCGACCACCTGCCAAATTAGTAGTTTGCGGGGTTATGGGGATGTTACGTTGTACTCTCCTCATATTCATACAACCCAAAACATGCAAGCTTAGAAATTATTGAAGAAAAACGAATGGATGCAACTACTATGGTGTCTAATAATTATCATTCATCGGCAATGGTGCCAAAATTTTGGTCACCATATATGCTAGTTAGTTACAGACAACATACAGGATGCTCAATATAAATTGTCAACCCATGGAAGTATTTTTATTTCAAAGATAATTCACACTAACTGTGCATAAACACTAAGTAGCTGATCAATTGAATAAATCATTCACTATCCTACCTCTTTGTTCAATCAAACTCCTCTCATGATTAAAACTGTTTTGAATTACCTATTTAAGAATTTCAGAATTGTGACTACCTTCCTACAACTTTAATCCAACAACTAATGATTCTAGAATTAAATGACTATATTAATTTTGCAAGAAGTTAAATCCTAACATTAGCAGACTATATGTAGATCCATCATTACTAGTTTAATCCCACTGATCTAAGAATCGGAAATAACAGGAATTGAAGTAAATAATTCTAAGATATAATCTGACTGAATTAGCAAACTTGAAAAAGACAAACAATTAAAGGAAATTAGAGATGAGCTTGATTGTTACAGCTAACACACACTTATATAATGGAAACTAACCTACACAGTTGACTGTCACACCACACCACTACAGCTTAAGAGAAATGCAGACATTGATTACCAAATCAAAACACAACGATTAACTATTGTTGTTGCAGTTACTATAAGGAATGCATCTACTGCAACTTCCACACCACACAACAGAAAGAAATCAAAACATCTAATTAACTCGATGATCTCTGTGGGAAGGCGGGCCCAACCTTCAAACATAGACGCCGAAACTAAAAAAAATAAAATGCAGAAGTCTGAAGAATCCTGCTCCTTATATTATGATGGTAAAATAAAAGTAAATTTCTCTCTTCACAGCTTACACAATATAACCAATGTCAACCAACCCTTGGCTCAGGGTGTTTTCCAATACTTGTACATGATCAATCATAACATCCACCCACTAATATTGGGAATCCATGAATATCTACGATCTTTAGGCTGCCCTGTTACAACAAGTTGCACAGCTATGAGTGGAATTGAATGTGAGTAGTGAATATAGGGAATCCTATTGAGTGCACCGTTAATGAGTAAACAGAACCAATTTAAGGAATGCCATGCCTGTCGTAGCTAGACCTTCAGCAACGACGCACTGTTATAGCTGAATATGTTGTAGCTAAGAATATTGCCTGAATACGCGGAATGACTGCCCTTGTATGCTTCCAAAGTGTGGGGCTGCAATTGGTGAGTGACAGCTGGTATTGAAAGCACATCTTCCCTACAAACACTGGGGCTACTACACTTGTACTTCTCAAAGATTGAATCATCTTTATGGAATCATGATGTATTAGTATAATCCAAGAGACAGAGTTCTAATCATATCAATAATAGGCATTAATAAGATAAAACAATAATTAATCATACCTATGAATATTCGAGGCTCAATGTGAGGAAAGAACATCAGTTTGATGCATAGAATGGAGTAAGGTAAGACAAAAAGGGTATAATATATGTGGTTAAAAATGGCCATTTTGGGACCCAACAAGCCTCAAGATAGTATTCTATTTATATCATACTATATGCATTATACATGTATGAATTATCATAATCTATAAGTAGCATGGTCATAATTGAAAAGAATGTCTAAATTCACAATTTTGTTTTGTAAAAGCAGAGTGTAAATCTGTAAAAATGGGCTTAGAAAAATGCCCGCCATAATGTTTATAGAGGTGATTTTAAAAACCTAATTCCATATACTTGGAGCTATATATACTATGGACAAAAACCTCCTTCATAAATTTTAAAATGTGTTTATTTTGTGTACAGTAAAGTTTTGAAAATTGCAATTTTTCTGTTTTGAACTTTATTTGACTAGGTATGTAAAATGCACACCTAGCCCTCGTTGTTTAGTATTTTTAAGTGATCTCAGTTGGATATGGTGTTTTTTATTGTTTTACACCTGCCTGTATTTCTATTTTTTTAATCTTGTCTAAAAACATGCCTACTATGCAAAAACATTGCAAGGCTACCTTGTAAATGTGAAATGCCCACTTTGTCCACTAAAATGCAAGTATTAGTTCCCTCCTTAGGTATTTTTAAGTGGCTTAAGTTGGATAATATATTTTTCTTCCTCTTATGTTCTTACACATGTTCAAATATGTATCATAATATTTGCATGAAGTCCATATATGTCTCATAACATGTGCATGAGGATCTTGTAGCGGGCCCATAGCCTCAAGATAGTATTCTAGTTATATCATACTATATGTATTATACATGTATGACTTATCATAATTTATAAGTAGCATGGTCATAATTGAAAAGAGAGTGTAAATATGTAAAATAGGCTTAGAAAAATGCCCGCCATAATGTGTGAAATGCCTGCTTTGGCCACGAAAATGCAAGCATAAGTTCCATCCTTGGTATTTTTAAGTGGCTTAAGTTGGATAATATATGTTTCTCCTCCCATGTTCTTACACGTGTCCAAATATGTCTCATAATATTTGCATGAAGTCTAGATATGTCTCATAACAGTTGCATGAGGTTCTTGTAGCGGGATCATAGCTTCAAGATAGCATTCTGTTTATATCATACTATATGTATTATACATATTTGACTTATCATAATTTATAAGTAGCTTGGTCATAATTGAAAAGAATGTCTAAATTCACAATTTTGTTTTGTAAAAGGAGTGTAAATTTGTAAAACCGGGCTTAGAAAAATGCCCGCCATAATGTTTATAGAGGTGATTTTCAAAACCTAAAGCCATATACCTGGAGCTATATATACTATAGACAAAAATCTTCTTCATAATTTTTAAAATATGTTTATTTTGTGTACAGTAAAGTTTTGAAAATTGCAATTTTTCTGTTTTGAATTTTATTTGACTAGGTCTGTAAAATGCATGCCTAGTCCTCATTGTTTAGTATTTTTGGGCGATCTCAGTTGGATATGGTGTTTTTTATTGTTTTACACCTTCATGTACTTCTATTTTTCTAATCTTGGCTAAAAACATTTCTGCTGTGCAAAAACATTGCAAGGCTGCCTTGTAAATGTGAAATGCCCGCTTAGTCCACTAAAATGCAAGCATAAGTTCCATCCTTAGGTATTTTTAAGTGGCTTAAGTTGGAGAATATATGTTTCCCCCTCTCGTGTTCTTGTACTATTCCATATTTTCTTTTTGAGCCATAAAGAATATTTTTTATACAAAAAATATATATTTTGTATTAATGTTGATTATTTTGTTGATTTTGCAGAATAAATCGTCAATGGATCATTCGAACCAGTCATCTCAACAAAATATTCCTCGAAAAACAGGTCGACACAAGGAAGTAGAATTGAATCATTTTCCAATTCCCCCCCCACATGATATTTTCCTTCAACTCACTCTTGTTGGGGGTAAAATAGCTTCTATTCGTGTTGTTCGTCAACAATGTCAAGCACTTACAGATCAGAAATCCATACCAGAAAATAATACTATAAATTTCCATTAAACAACAGGAAATCATGCAGCAACTGTTGAAATTAGATGTCCTGTATGTAGCAATGTGTGACAAACAACAATGTTTGTCAACAACCTAGGCAACCTTTGACTCCAATTACAATTGAGGGAAATGGTAATGTACAAGGTATAACTCTTGACCATACTATTAACTCTGATTCATATAATGTGGTCTAAAATGTACCTCAAAGATCAACTCTTGATGATGTTTCCATTACAAATAATTTGCATCAAAGTATAGAAGGTTGTTTTGCTCAACAACCTAGGTTTCCTTTGTCTCTGGTTACGGTTGAAGGGAATGAAAGTGTAATCCTACCTAGTGGACAACAATTTGAACATGCATCCCTTCAGAAGTTGGATACAACTAGAAGTCATGAAACAGTTGAAAGAACTACCTTTCATGAACAAATGGATAGAAATGCACCTACAAAAAATCAAAATTCTGCAGATGCACAAGCTTCAGTAGAAATGACTAAAGGACAAATGGATAGCAATGCACCTACAGAAAATCAAAATTCTGCAGATGTACAGGCTTCAGTACAAATTCCTGAAGGACAAATGGATAGAAATGCAACTACAGAAAATCAAAATCCTACAGATGTACAAGCTTCATTACAAATGCCTGGAGGACAAATGGATAGAAATGCAACTACAAAAAATCAAAATTACGCAGATGTAGAAGCTACAGTAGAAATGCCAGAAGGACAAATGGATAGAAATGCACCTACAGAAAATCAAAATTTTGTAGATGTACAAGCTTCAATACAAATTCTTGAAGGGTGTTCAACAGATCAAACTACATATGATGTAACTAGAAGGTCAGTAGGAAACCTCTTAAGGACATCCTTATTGAGTCTGGAGAAGCGGTCTGGATGGTTTAACCGCAGACTAAATGAGGGGGAAGAAAAAAATTAAGGCAGTTGGTAGATGGTTCTCTGGGAAGTCACTTGAATATGTATATGAAAATGACATTATTTCTGGAATTGGGTACTTCATGAGCAAAAACTATAGTGAAGATTCTAACTTTGAGGATGTTCTTGAACACCTAGATGGAGTGCTTCAAAAACTTTAATCAATTGTTATGCAAGAGATCCGTAATGATTTTATGCCTAGGAATATGGCTTATGTATTTATTGAATCAAGCATGAGCCATAAGGCTTTGCAATGTCTGAAGAGGATTGACGGTCATGATGTATTGCAAGGGGTTAGTCCAACTTCAGTTTCTAAGGAGATGAAAATGTGGAGCAAAGAAGCTGAGGATATTGATATGGGTCTCACATATGGAGTTAGAGTGAAGCAAGTAAAGTCATATGCTTCCTTTATGGTTGAGTCCTATGAAAAGAGGACTGGAAATAGAGTCATTGAAGTTTCTTTCAAACTTGGTATTGACTCTTGTGTACATTATGATCGAGGTGGGCAGGTATGTGAGATATTATTTGAGTTACTAGAAGATAGTGGCTTGATATCTTGTGTAAGCCTTGGAAAATGGGATGGAAAGGAAGAATATAAACAGGTTTCAGCACATGTTGTTGATCCTACAAATGAGGATAACCTAATGAATCAGATAAACAAACTTTCACAAGACGGGATCGTAATGCCAGATGGAAGGGTAGTGGAAGTGAATTTCTTCGAGTGCCAGGATCTAGTGGCCATATGCAGTTTAGTATGCAATACTAATGTTTCTCCAATGGGGAATAATTTTTTTCCTTGGTGCATTTGCCATTAAAAAGCTATACACGTAACACATGGTTACATATAAAATCAAAATTCAAGATGGGGATACTATTCGTAGCATTTCAAAGTTTTATGCAATGTCACCAAACTTGCTCATAGTACGTTCTACATATTTATTAAAAGTTTACTGATTTTTGTTGATATCTTGCCATGACTTTCTTAATCTTACTTTGTGCTAAAACTTTAGGAATTGAATCCTGCTTTGTAACAAAGCATTGAAGGATGGGAAGAAAAGATGGATGAGTGTATTACAGACATTCAACTAGCCTTATGCAGCAGAGAATTGAATATTATCAAAAAGTATCTCATGAATAGAACAAATGATCAAAAGGTACATGTTTTCGGAATTATTTCATTACTATAAATGGAAATTATTATTATTTAACTAACTCGTACCTAGTGAAACATGTGCTTCCAACTTATTACATCCGACTCCTGGCTCAATGTCTGACCTTGTATATTGTGCTCGCCATGTCATAGTTAGAACTGTTTTGAATATGTTTCGTGAAATTCTAAAAATTGCACAAGATTACGACAAGGTTCATCAAACTAGAGCGATTGAGGAAACACATTTTTTTCAAATTTGGGAGGTGATGGAGAAAATTGGTGTTCCATGTAAGACCAGGGAACCATACCATCATAAAGGCCAAGAGTACAATGATCTTAACTATGGGCAGTTAGATGGATCTGCATAAGACAAGATCCTCATTCAGCATGAGGGTATTTTAAAGGTTTAATAATTATGTTAGCATATCCAATATTTTTAATGTGGGTCTTGACTAACAATAAGTGATTATTTTATGATGGCACAAGAGTGAAATTCACTCTTATTTTTATGCAATTTTAATAGAAAATTAAGTAGTGTATCATGTATAATGAAATGTTGTGCTTGTAGGTTATTGAAGTCCTACCAGATGAAGAAAAGTATAAAAAGTTGGTGAGGATGTGGAAGTGTTATAAAGAATTTCACATGGTGCAATTGCAAGGGTATGTAGGGGATGATAAATATGAATATGAGGAGATGTACACCAATTTATACTAAGTTCATAGTATTATGTATTTCAGCATTTTGGTATTATCTCATTCACGATATAAAATTTGATCCACTATCATTGCAGGATTGGATTCCTTGCTAGTGAGTGGCTTTGGTTGTGTTCTTGTTATTTATGAGATGAGATGGCTCCTTATATGTATATCCAAGGGGCCCATGCTCTTCATATGACTAGGGATGCGTATCCTTATACTTTAGGACGGTTAAAGAATGAAGTAATGGAACGTAAGCATAGGGAAATGAAAAATTTGAACAACAACCAAGGAGGAGGAAGAGGAGTTGCTAAGGAGTATAAAAACACATTTGAACATGACAAAATGTGTCTTGTAAATGAGATGCGAACACAATTTTTCAAAATGGTTATGAGATCAGAGGGTACTTTCCAAAATTTTAAATAAAGAATATTTTTGGCTTCCAATATTATATGTCAACTTCGTGTTGAATATGAAAAGACAAGAAGTCCACTAAATGATGAAATTGCAGCACAGTTTGCATCCCAATTCCCTGATGTCACTTCAAAACAAGTAAAACAACTATTTCAGTCATGGGTAAGACAATCTAAGAAATCATTGATTGCACCACCAACAGTAAGTATGCCCTAATTTTAAATGGTTTCTAATTCTGCTCTCATTTTATGGTGTGAGGACTCATAATATGTTTTTAACTACTAAATACCAATATGTTCTTGCAGTTCAGTAATCATCTTCCAATATCAAGACCAATAAGAAAATATGGTGAAGAGGCTTTTCGTGAATCACATCGCTTCGAAAGGCGTAAGGCAAAAAATAATGTTCAAAGAAGAAATAACAGTAAAACTCTAATTGTTTCATCCAAGAGGAAAGTGGCAGCACAAACTGATCAAACACAAGAATTGAATGGGGCAGCTGGTGTTGAAATACCTATGATGGCGACTGAAAATTACTGTAAAATCGGTGTTTCATCCTCAAGAAATGAAGCAGGGAAAATCAATGAATTACAAGAAGTGTATGGAGCAGCTGATATTGATATGCCAATGATGGAGGCTATGACTCAAAATAAAAAGGGTGTTCCATCCTCGGTAAATGGTACAGGGTAGAGTGGTGAAAAACAATAAATTCAAGGGGCAGTAGTTGATATCCAAAAGATGGATGTTGGGAATCCTATAAAAACTGATGTCATTATAAGAAGTGTGAGACAATCCAAAAAGAAAAAAGTCCTAGATGATCTAAATGAAACATTGTATGCAAAATAGTGAAAGAAACTTATGTTGCAATAAGCATTTCTAGTGATCTTGTCGTACTGAAAATTTATTCTATCGTGTTAACATTTATGTTACCAAATTTTGGAAATGTAACAAATGCTCGAAGGAATATTAAATATATATATTTTTTTTTCAGTATTAAAATTACAATTGTTTTCTGTGGTTGCTTTTATTTTATAAATTTCTGTCTTTTTTAGGCCAGTTCTATAGGCATTACAACTTTGGGTTATTCGTTGAAATTTGCCATGCATGAGTAGAATTGTATGACATTGTTCTAGAATTGGAATTTCAGTTTCATTAGATAAAGAAACTTACATAAATACATCAATACATAGCCTCAAAATTCTCATAAAGAACTTGAAAGTTCTCAATCCATCATCCCCATAATATGCACAGTTCCAAGCAAACAACTAGGATCTACCTATGTCACCAAATCTACTCACATCTCATGTTCAGTAATCACTATCACTCTTTAAATTTCTTACAAATTCAAATATATATGCCTACAGTATACAACTTAAGTTTTCAATTTTGATATTGTTGACTTTTTGGCCTGTTATGTACACTTATTGAAAAGTTAAATTCAAAATTACCATTCACATTAAATGCGTCAAAAACATATACATTGCTGAGAAATACACCCACACATATATAAATTTATGTATTAAAACTTGAAATGTATTTACATACACAACATATATAAATAATGTTATTCCATAGTTCTAGGCTGCTTGGGAGGTTTAGGCTGCAAGTCCTCCTTTTCTAGAGAAGATAAATTTGTACATTCTAGTCTCTTGCATTGTCTAGAAGCTTCTGGTTCTTCAGAAGCTGCAACAGGTGCATGTTCTAATTTTCATTCTAATTCTTTCACTTTTGTTGCATATTTGTGCAACCTTTATTTCAATCTATCTATATCTTGGATGTAATTCTTCAACAGTTCCACATTCTTCTTATTTTTCTCTTCGTGTTCCTTTTCCTTTTGTTGAAGACGATCATTTGCATATTTCAACTCAGACTGAACTTGGGTCAATTTTTTCCTGAGCTGCTTTGTCTTTGTCTCCAACTCTTTTTCCCTCAATTCTCTATTATCTGGAGTATACACAATTTCTACTTGTTGAAGTACGTTGTTCTTGTGCAAAGTGACAATTTGGGATTTCAAATCTTCTATCTCAGACTTACATCCCAAATGTTGTGATTCTCTATCCTCTAGTATTTTCAATCTGAGCTCTTTAATCTCATCTTCCCTCTCTGCTACCTTGTTTTTCAATGTTTCACTTATGGTTGACCACACAGAGACATCACCTCCAGCATTCATTGCTGCAATACCATCCATCAAGGACTTCTCTCAAATTCTTAAGGAGGCACGATAGCTTTATAACCCCTTTTTGACTTTTTCATGAGCTTGTATTGCATTAAAAGATACGTCCAATTACTTCTCTCTATTTTGCAGGGAACTCTCATACCTTATTAAAGCCTGTTGGTGCGCTGACATATCATAAATTTCACCAGAAATCAGATGTCTACTCTGTCCCTTACGAATTTCAGATTTTTTTGACTTTTCAACTCCTCTAGTATGTAGTTCTGCAGTAATCTTTTCAAGTTCAACTATTTTTCCTTTCAACTCTTCATCTTTCTTAGCAATTATGTTTTTCATGTTTTGCTCTTTTTTTCTATATTCATTTATCTCAAGTTGATGTTTATTGTAGTCTTCAACAAGGCTATTTTGAAAATTAGTCTTCATTATTTCAATTATTCTGTTTTTCTTTCGTAACTTCAGCCATAAGTCTTGCTTCCTGGTTGATAACAGTCTTTAGAGGGGGAATGTCCAAAACCTCCGGTCAATGTTTCTTCTCATCTTTCAGTCTCTCTATGGTTTCTTCATCTTTCTTCCGAACAACCATATATATATATTCTTCTCTACATTTCTCATTTTCCTTTCTAAATTCATCTTGAATTTTTTCCAGTTCCTTATTCAAAGACTGAAGAACATAGTCCTTTCCTACTAGTGTCCTTCTTGAACTGTCCACAGTCTTCACAAGGGATTCTCATAATCTTGCAATTTCCTGTAAACAGGGAAAATTTTAAGGAGGCTTCAAAAAATGGAATTTGACATCTTTTTTTTTTGAAAAAAGCATTGAAAAATGTCACCTATCTTAAAGAGGTCCAACATTTTCAAATTTCTAATAGAAGATTCCATAGTATCCATGTGTTCTGTTTCTAACCTTGCAATTACCTGTAAATAGTGAAAATTTTAATGAGGCTTCAAAAAAAGGAATTTGGCAACTGTTTCTTTTTGAAAAATAGTATTGAAAAATAGAGCCTACCTTTAAGAGGTCCTAAATTTGATTCTGCTTAATCCTATAGAGTTCTACACTATGTACTGTGGTAAGATACCAATAGGAAAAAAAATTTCTTTGAAATTCATCTTTTTCTTTGGAATGCAACATTTCATCGAATTTCTTAAAACCAATTTTACCATAAAAAAATATTTTGGAGAGGAATTTTTCTCAACTCCCAGCTGTGGAGGTGTATATATAACAAGTGGCATTTCTGCAGGAGCATAAATATCATTATCACTATGCTCCTCCTGTTCATTAAACTCAACATCATGCATCTCGTTTACATTTATTTCTCTTCCTTCATGTAATTTGGAAAGAATTGAGACAACATCAAATTCTTTAGGGTCACTTCCCATACCTTGCATATAGTACTCAAAAGGCTCTTCAAGGGCTTGTACATTTTCCTTTGGAGATTGTTGAGGAACTTCCCGGTTAATTTTGTCCAGTTTCGACCTCTCAATGTATTTATTTTTAAATCTGCCTCCTTATACAGTGTTGGGTCGATATAAGTCAATAATTTTTTGTAGTGTACCAGCATAACTGAACTTTAGTCTCTTCATCTTGCTCTCCTGCAGTGTAAAATGCATTTTTTTTTCCAATAGATGAGGGACATCTATGGCCAAGTCTTCAACCCAATGAATCACCAACTTCATACAATCACCTAAAATATCTTGCTTGTGGTGATTCATAATTGTCCTAAGTACAATTTGAATTAAGGTTTTGTATAGCCCTGGGGGAACATCTTGCATCTTTAAACCATTACGGGCAACCAAAACTGTTTTTTCCACATATTTTGATTTCCATCTCACCCTTTTCTACTTTGAGGGTTTTCTTGGTGGTCAACATTACTACCCCCATGCATGGAATATTTGTTGCAGTAGACAACAAATCATGGTCTAGACAAACCCTCCTTCGAAAAATAATCAATTCCTTGGATTCATCATCATAACCAGAAATGGAATTATCTATCTCTTCATTGTTGAAATTGAACTGAACGAAAAGAAAACGATGCACTCCTGCTCTGACTAGGACATTTAGCATACCTTCTAGCTAGTTGGTTCTGTCACTCCATGCCTCAACGCTCTCTTCGAATTTTCTGACAGCGAACCTCTCAACAACTTTAGAACCCCCTGTTTCAGTTGATGGCATGGAGCATGAGGTTGTTGTTTCCATTTTGCATAATGATGGCACGCTCAGAAAAGAAGAAGGGGATGCACGCACAGGATGCATGCGAATGCACGCACATAATACTAGCACGCTGGCTTTTCTAAACTAAAATAAAAATTACAAATGTGTTCTGGCGTTTCCAACCTATAATAAAAGTTTAAAATGTGTTCTAACTTTTGCAAACTATAACAAAAATTATAAATGTGTTTCAAGTCAACTATACACAACTTACGTTTGCAATTTCAATATAGTTAACTTTTTAGCATGTTAAGTATACTTATTTTTCTAGCATGTTAAGTATACTTATTGAAAATAATAAAGTAAGAGTAAATAATATAGTAAATATTTGGCATTCTAACTATTTTGGAAAAAAGAGTAATAGAGTGAGTAATATAATAATAGAGTAATATTCTTCTCTACATGTTTTGATGTACTCTCAAACCAAAGCCTCCTATTAAATGTTTATAGTAAATGGTTTTGGAAATTGGATGGCTAGATATATTGAGAAGACTATCCTTTTGTTAATTTTATATAACCTAAATTCATATGCTCATAGTCAACCTATGCAAGGTGCAATTGTAACATTTTTTACTTTTATGGACACTTGGTGTAAAATGTGAGCCAGAAGCATAAAAATGCAAGATAGGAATGCATAGCAGTCAAATTGAACATGAATGACTAAAATTCCAAGTATCTTGGACAAATTCAAAAAAATGACTGAAATTCTAAGTTGCGTCAAAAACAATGTGTAAATATTCAAAACTGGGCTTAGGAAAATGAACGCCACAGTCCGTACAATTGTCATAAGTTGAAACTAACACCATGGGGTTGAAGATAGATATATTTTTGACAAAAGCCTCTTTTAGTTTTTTAAAATTATGTTTCGTTTCCAGAGTTAAATTGACAAAATGACAACTTTTGTGTTTTCAACCCAGTTTTACCCAGATCTGAGAAATGCCCTCCCAACCCTAAGTATTGGATATTTTTGAGTGAGTTTAGTTGAAAATGGTATGTTTTACTATTTTCCACATTATTATACATTTATTTTTTCAATTTGGGTTCAGAAAGTGCTTGTTGTGCAAAAACACTACATGGTTGTCTTGTATTTATGAAAAATCCACCTACATTAATAAAAATGCAAGCCAAACCTTCCTATTAAATGTTTATAGTAAATGGTTTTTGAAATTGGATGGCTAGATATATTGAGAAGTCTATCCTTGTGTTAATTTTATATAACCTAACCTCGTATGCTCACAGTCAACCTATGAAAGGTGCAATTTTAACCTTTTTTGTACTGTTATGGACACTTGGTGTAAAATGCAAGCTAGGAATGCATATCAATTAAATTGAACATGAATGACTAAAGTTATAAGTTTCTTGGACAAATTTAAAATTAATGACTAAAATTCTAAGTTGTTACGTAAAAAATAGTGTGTAAATATTCAAAAATGGGCTTAGGAAAATGCATGCCACAGTCTGTACAATTGTCATTAGTTGAAACTAACACCATGGGGTTGAAGATAGATATATTTTTGACAAAAACCTCTTTCATATTTTTTAAATTATGTTTCATTTGTCCAGAGTTAAATTGACAAAATGACAACTTTTGTGTTTTCAACCCAGTTTTACCCTAGATCAGAGAAATGCCCACCCAGCCCTAAGTATTGGTTATTTTTGAGTAATTTTAGTTGAAAATGGTATCTGTTACTATTTTCCACATTATTATACATTTATTTTTTCAATTTGGGTTCAGAAAGTGCCTCTTGTGCAAAAACACTACATGGTTGTCTTGTATTTATGAAATATCCACCTACATTAATAAAAATGCAAGCCAAGCCCTCCTATTAAATGTTTATCGTAAATGGTTTTGAAAAATTGGATAGCTAGATATATTGGGAATACTATCCTTGTGTTAATTTTATATAAACTAACCTCTTATGCTCACAGTCGACCTATGAAAGGTGTAATTTTAACCTTTTTTGTACTGTTATGGACACTTGGTGTAAAATGCAAGCCATAAGCATAAAAATGCAAGCTAGGAATGCATAGAAGTTAAATTGAACATGAATGACTAAAATTTCAAGTATCTTGGACAGATTCAAAATTAATGACTGAAATTCTAAGTTACGTAAAAAACAGTGTGTAAATATTCAAAAATGGGCTTAGGAAAATGAACACCACAATCCGTACAATTGTCTTCAGTTGAAAATAACACCATGGGGTTGAAGATAGATATATTTTTGACAAAAACCTCTTTCAGTTTTTTTAAACTATGTTTCATTTGTCTAGATTTAAATTGACAAAATGACAACTTTTGTGTTTTCAACCCAGTTTTACCCAGATCAGAGAAATGCCCGCCCAACCCTTAGTATTGGGTATTTTTTAGTGATTTTAGTTGGAAATGGTATGTTTTACTATTTTCCACATTATTATACATTTATTTTTTCAATTTGGGTTCAGAAAGTGCATGTTGTGCATAAACACTACATGGTTGTCTTGTATTTATGAAATATCCACCTAGATTAATAAAAATGCAAGCCAAACCCTCCTATTAAATGTTTATAGTAAATGGTTTTGGAAATTGGATGGATAGATATATTGAGAAGACTATCCTTGTGTAAATTTTATATAACCTAACCTCGTATGCGCACAGACGATCTATGAAAGGTACTGCAATTTTAACCTTTCTTTACTGTTATGGACAATTGGTGTAAAATGCAAGCCATATGCATAAAAATGCAAGCTAGGAATGCATAATCATTTTTGACAAAAACCTCTTTCAGTAACGTACTCTGCAACTAAATGGCTGATTATGTATACTTTGGGCAGTGATCCTTGTTGACATATTTAGGCTTGGAAGCCAAAATGGTAAATAGGTTAAATGTGATCTATCAGTTACTGAAAAAGATAATCTTTACTAAGGCACTAAAGGAGAGGATGATATAGAATGTATGTTATTTCTGCTCTGAAATGAAAAGTATTATTTTTTTCCTGGGAAAAAAAAACATATTTCACCATACATGTTACACCACAGATTTGTCATACATAATTCACCAAATATTTTGTTGATTACGGAAGACTAGGATAAATAGATATTAGGATATTTTGAAGATAGAACATATGTATCTTTTCAAGATCCCATAGGCTAAAAAATGTATATTCTAATTTCAAACTTTGAAATATCAAAGATAAAGATTTTTTCCTTGGAAAACAAATGTGATGTAGGCTTGCAGGATCAACAGATAATACTATAGGGCTACAAAATTAGAGTGCATAGTCAGGACTGAATCACTAACAATCTCAATAAGCACACAAAGAAGACTATTTGGATTTCCCAAGATTCAATTTTATTTTTACTTATAAAAACTTCAAATTACAAAGTTCAAACATTTCACCATAGATATTACACCACAGATCTATCATACAAAATTCACCATATTTATGATAGGTATAATGTTTACATCTCCAAATGGGTTGCACCAGTCCTCATCCCCAATCCATAACAATGATGGACAAGATCCCATTGTTGTGAATCCCATTAAAAGTGCACATGCACACAACACTATAGGCTATTATAAAAATACTGAAATCTAAATGTTGGTCCCACTCTCCATTTTCCAACAGGTTGACTATCATTGCTTGAGCCTGAAGATAGTTGATATCTATCAGGAAAGGTTGACCATGTATACAAAATAACCTCCTTAAGGTTCGCATAGCCTTCTATGGTGAACTCTAGTGAATTGTTTTTCTTCACAATCCCAGGAGGTATGACATGCATTGCAATAAGCTCAAAAGTAACCATGAAACTCTCATATGAATAAGGAATTTCCACAAAAGATTCACTATGTATCATGTTACGACACCTTATGTGGTTGAAAAATTTGTAGGAAATAAGATGGATATTGTAATGATGGATTCAATGTGGCTGCAATACTCCAATACATGATGGTAATGCATTGTGAGTTCCATATTCTATAGAGGCAACTAATTTGGCAGTCACAATTTCATCATCGCCCTTTGTTGCAAGAAGTTGGAAAGTGGTGTGCTTATCATCTTTCATAGCAATAAAATGACAAAAAAATATTCTCCCTTTCGAGTGCTCTTGCCCCACCTTTTGATAGATCTCACAGTAAAGAAAACATCAACAATGCTTGCAATAAAAATAAAAATAACATTAGTTACTAAAAAGATAACATTAGTTGCACAACTGGGTGAATGTGGGGGAGGTATTTATATCAAATTCTGAGGCAATCGGTTTTTTCATGTTTGGTTAGGTTGTGGCAGAGGATCAAACACTATATTTGAATTGATAGCCTGACGGGCTTTACTATTCTTTGCTAACTTTAAAAGGATCACATTACTTTAGGTTTGTGGAGATTCAAAATGCATCTTCGACTAGTTGGCAGGGAAATCAATGTTATAGGTTACAAATCTAGATCAGTGGAAACAAATATTAACAAATGTTGGGAGTAATTTTCAGAATTTATCTTTTTTCATATTTACAAGGAACTCAACACACAGGCAGATTTGTTATCAAAGAAAACTATTGGTCTGGAAGAGGGTACACTTTATTTTGAGGAATTTATGGATTTCACATTAGTGGATAAAGGTTCTATCCATTGTAATTAGTATATAGTCATTTGTGCATTAGATACTATCTGAATACTTTTACATATGTGCACTCTACCCAGTTTAGTACATTTCCAACTTTTAATATTTTTGTGTCTTAGTCAATAAGGCATAGTGATCAATATGTACTGATGATTTGATGTGGAATCTGTTCTATCCAATAGAACATACAACTAATGACTGTTACAAAGAGTCTCTACAGAGTCTAGCTGGTATTTTTATTTGGAACTTATGCACCTTATGTTTTATGTAATTTTTCTTTGATTCATAAACATGAATAGCAAGAAACTGGGTTTTTTTTTTTTTGGGTGAAAAAAATTGTGATATAAACTAAAAAATATGAATTAAAAGATACATGTATACTCACCATCAATGATTTCAGTTGATATCAATAAACCTTGTTTTGTATAAAAAACCTCATGTGGATGTAAATTCACACCTTGGGGAATATGGTGGCCTCTACCAATAACATCCAACTCACATTCAAAAATTCTTACCCAACAGAATGTTCCACCAGTAGAAACATCTACTAAACAATTCAACTCTTCCACAGGATATGGAATTTTCAATGACTCTTCTTCGAAAATACCAGGAAAATTTTCATAATAAATACGGACATACATGCCTGCCTTTATGGTAAAATCAAAGGATTTTTGTTGTGCACCAGGATCCCATCCATTTGAATGAATTTATTTCTTCCAATCTTGATAAAATGGTCATCTCCCAATAAGGGAGTCACATCTAACCTAGATCCCATGTAAAACCCTCACTTGATGACTATAGTGGAACAATATTCATATGACCTTGAGGATAACTATGATTTTATTTCAAATAATGAAGGATGGTGCAGCATAAGTTTGCCACTATCATCTGCATACACCATTAGAATGGGAAAAATATCATCTATACTACGTGTCCACGTGCCACTAGTACCAATAGTGTAAAGAATTGGATCATTCTCACAAGGATCCAAGTTTGTCAACTCTACATTTCCTATATGGGACTCATCAATAACTTTGCAGAGAATGATCTCTTCTAAACCACTTTCTTCTTTAAGAAGGGCAACAATATCAAAGTTTGGAGCTTTTCCCCTAGCACACCGCATAGATGAGCGAAAACAGAGTTGATAAGGTATTTGCATATTGTTAAGTTGGACCTAAGCATCATTACTGCTAGACTCTATTTCATCATCACTCCAACAATCATTTTTGACAATTTTACATAATTGTCGTGACTTCCTTCGTTGTTTAGATAATTGTTGTTTCATTTGTCGTTGTTTTTCTTGTATAGCATCCTCTTCTGCAAGTATTCAGAATGCTTCTTCCACAACTTCTAGAGGCAACGACTTCCGTTCTTTATGTGGCAATGGATTAGGGTTTATACTGAACATGACTAAATTTATGAAAATTTATAATCTGCAATCATGACAAGATGCCCAAAAGTGCCACACAAGTTACATAGGGGATCTATGAATTGGAAATAAATAGCGAAAAAAACAATCTAGCTCTATAGGCACAATATAAATGCTACACTAACATTTGGTAAGAACCATTAATTTATTTTCTCCTTGTAACCAGGGTTATGGTGTTGCATACACAACAAAATAAAATCTTTCGAGTCCTATAAGATTTCTGCATAAAAAAACTAGGGGTAAAATTGATTACTGTGCATATATAGTATCTGGTAAATAACTATTATAGCCAGATTGGTTAGAAAAAAAATGTACAATGGAAAT
Source organism: Pseudotsuga menziesii (assembly GCA_001517045.1). NCBI lineage: Eukaryota > Viridiplantae > Streptophyta > Pinopsida > Pinales > Pinaceae > Pseudotsuga > Pseudotsuga menziesii. The sequence goes on from LPNX010865427.1 coordinate 143,008, forward strand.
AAGGAAAGGAATGTTACAAACCTTATAAAAATATAAAAATGAAGAATCTCAAATAGAAATACAAATGATAGTGGAAAACTTATCGTGCACCATCATACATTGTCTTTGGTTAGAAAATTTCGATGCAATATGATCTGGTTTGATCTGGAATTGCCTCCCATGTGATATGAAATTGTACAACATAAATTTAAAAATAAATGATACAAGCCTTATAAAAATATATAAATGAAAAAAATGGATTTTCAGCAATTACATTCATTAAACAAATCCCAAACATAAATACAACCATATCTGGAAAAAAAACATTATACCCTTTGTTCATAAAATTTCCATGCAATCCAAATTGGTTTGATCTGGAATCACGTCTGATCTGATTTGATCAATGATTCTTTTATATGTACGGGATCCACCAACCTATGGTTCACATGGTTATCTTGCTATTTTTTCTCAAGAAGGGACATGGTTTGTTCACAAGGTTATCTTACAGAGCTTGTGAGTGAGGTCAAGAATCGCAGGTGACCTAGTTTGATCAGAGGTTCTAGGTAAAATCGAAATGGGTCAAAAAATCCGCTGATGGAGGTTTTGGGTAAAATCGAAATGGGTCAAAAAAATCCATTGATGGAGGTTCTAGGTAAAATTGAAATGGGTCAAAAAATCCGCTGATGAAGGTTCTGGGTAATATCGAAATGGGTCAAAACATCCGCTGATGGAGGTTCTAGGTAAAATCGAAATGGGTCAAAAAATCCGTTGATGGTTACTACCTCGCATGAAAAATTCAAAATTTTTACCTAACCGCGCATCATTATCCATGCAAAATTGTTAACCACACCAGTTGACCTCACATGGGTTCGCATGTAGTCGAAAAATATTTTCGATGGAATTCCCTTAAGTGATTAACTACGCTAATTACATTTTAATTAACTTCTAATCCATTCCTTATTTAGGATACATTTTGTTGTTCTGTAGAAGAAATCTTGAAGAATCAGTTGAAAGAAAAGGAACATACAATCCAGAAGCTAGAGATGGAGGTAGTTGGTCTGAGGAAGAAAGGTGAAAAGAATGATGTTTTTTTCAAGTTCAAGGACAATTCAGATGTCCTAGATAATAATTTGGATTTCCAAAGATCTCCATCTAACAAGACTGGTCTTGGTTACAAGAAGGACAAATAAAAATCTGAAGATAACACTTGGTCTCCCAAGACTCCAGAAGCAGGTCCATCAACATCCAAAGTTGTTCCTATACCTGCACATGACAAGAAAGACCTTGGAATTTCAAGAATGCGTCAAGGAGTTAGACCTATTCCTCAAAGAAATCTAAAAAAGAAACAACTACAAGACCCATGTATGAAAATGGATTTAATGGTTATTGTTACTCTTGTTCTAACTTTGGTCATAAACTATGGATTGTAGACTCTACAGAAGAAGAAGTGGTGGAAGTACCAATCACTCAGTTAGATGTTGGACATGTAATCAAGCTGGACATATTGTTTCCACCTATCACACATTGAGATGCTACACCTGCAGTGGGTTTGGTCACAAATCCCAAGAATGTGAAAGTCAAAGAAGTCAACCAAGGAAGAGTCCTTCCTACACATAAACAAGAAGAACCAGTGAACCTTAGAAGAAGACCAATGCAGGAAGATTTGAAGATCAAAAGACAAAGGCCTACAGTCAGGGACACTCTCATGCATGAATAAATTAAGTTGCTCAAAGAAGTGTTGGAATTTCAAAAACTCAGTCAAGTTTTGGACATGCAATCATGTTAGTCACATTGATGCATATTGTCATATGATGAGGTGTTATAGTTGCAGTGGCTTTGGGAACAAAGATAAAGATTGTTATAGTACACAAAAATAACCCATGAGAAGTTTCTCATACAACTCATCAAGGAAAGACAATACAGATGAAGGAACAAATCTTGAAAGGACAGATGCCAAGAAGTAAGTATGGATGAATAATACCGAGCAGTTATAGATAGGGGATGTTGATTAGTGCAGGAAGGATGGATGCCATATGGCAAGCCAATATTGAGGTCTCTCAAATACCTTATCACACCCTGAGTTCATGAGGCTAGAGGATGAACTCAAAGGAGAAACAACGGGTAATCCAAGCATACATACAGGTCCTAGGATAAGACATATTGACAAGGGGAGCAGTGATCAGAGATTTCAGATGTAGATATATGGTCACCCTTTTCCATTAATTTCAAAGGGGTAGAGATGGAGACAAAGGGGGAGATGAAGAAAAAAGGATAGCATGAGTTGTTGCCATCAATGACAAAGGGGGAGATTGTTGATGAAATTTTCATTGATGCCAACATGGAATTGCAGTGGCCCCATAGCTAGTCATTGATGCCACCAAGTCCCACTTGCAGTGCATAATTATATATGATCCCAATACCCTCTCACATAGTGACTTGGACCCCTTACAGAGATGGTTTGTGCCTTGAAGCACCTTGTACCAACTTGAAAAGGTCCCTGTACCCACATGGTTGGATCTTGGATCCACCACCTTGTTGACGATGTTGAAGCTCTTGTTGATAATGGAGAAGCCCTATATGGGTTTGGGAAGCATTAATGACCCACTATGTGGTCATTCATGCTCTGTTAGGGTCATGGTACCCTAGGAGAAGGCTTGGCACCCCCACAGGTAATGTCATGATGGATTTTGACCCTTGGAGGTCCCATTGTGTGGTTAAGGTGGTTGAAGAAGACCATGAAGCCCCTTGGCATGTCGAAAAATCCTCTTAATACATGGAGAAGCCTTGAAGAAGTCCTTGGACCCACACTTAATGGTTTGATGAAGGAATGTATGATGAGGCCCCTGTGTGTTAGTGATGACCTTGCAACCCTTGTTGGGATCATGGATCTCTTGTATGATGATGATGACCCTGTATGGTCTTTGGCATGCTATAGAACCCATGAGCATGCCCTTGGATTGATGAAGAAGCCCATGAAGACTTGTCCTTGGTGACGAAGACTTTGAAAAATAATTTGGACCCAAAATTGATGATTTAAAGGTCCTTGTACTCTTGATGAAGAGGTTGTGTGTGGTCACCTTGGGGCTTTGGGGAAATGACACTTAATGGTTTATTACACCCTTGGTATTAATGATGCGATGGACACATGGAACACATGCATTGATCTTAAGGTCAAGTGAACACCCTTGAATAAGTGTCCTTGGTCCCTCTTATGGTAAGAAATATATTGGGGTGTTGATGGCTTGAATATAAACCCTAAACCCCTTTCAAATGGTGGTACAATGTCTTATGTACATTCAAAAAACATTTTTTTATTACATGATTCAAATTCAAATTAAACATAAAATAATTAAAATACTTAGCATGTTGACCCTCAACTTAAAATGTGGAAAAAGTTAAAAGAGTATATAAAATCTTCCACTCACACTCCAACTATTATCCAACGAAGCTTCAAAAGAAGAAGAATTCGTTAGCTGTTTGATTGCGGTGAACTGAGGTAGACTGTGGAGGAGAAGTCAACGAAAATTGCAGCAAAATTTATAATTTTTGCAGCAACAGAATTTTATTTTCTTAATATTTGGACATCCAACAATGAGTGACTAAGAAGAAGCTCAATGCTATGGTGGATTGAGGCTATTTACTGAGGTGAAATTTGGATGAGTAGACTATGGAAATTTCTGTGAGACAGAAGACCCAATTTTTAAAGGAGCAATTTTGGGGGGTTAATCTTTAGGTTTTGATGCTTGTGATACACAGTCATTGTCCAAAACCATGAAGCACACAGTTGGGGTATTTTTTCTTACAACAACATAACTAAACAGTCCTATGAAATGATGCCCTAACCTCCCAAATCCTTCCACAGTTGGATTGTATGTATATATATATATGGATGATGATTGCTGACCTTCTATCACCCAATGATTAAGAGATGAAGATAAGCCGTTGACTGTGGAAAATAAGTGGACAGAGGCAACTAACGAAGAGAAGGTTAAGAAGCTCGTTGATGATGGAGATTTTTTAGAGAAGTATTTTTTGTTTTGTTTTTACCAACATCGAAGCTTGACCATCATACACTTGCACAAGTCCAAGCTGGATCCACGTTTTGTATGTACAGTCTGAGTTTTGCAGTAGAGAATCAATCTGAGTTCTTCACTTTCCTTAGGTGTTGGATGATGGTCATCTACAACAAAGTCCCAAGCTTTCAAGGTCATACACAGTCTGTTTTATATTTAGGTATTGAACAGTCTGGTTTTGAAGGTCATCTTCAACCTCAATTACAGTTCAAGCTTGAAGTGTGACATACACAAGTGTTTGTAATGCACATATAAAGGTAAGTTCTATGGTAATGATAATATCTTGAAACAATCTATGATTTAGTGTGATGAAGATATGATGATTCCATACAAACTATGATGCCACTCTATGATATGATGATATATTCCTATATATGAAGATGCATGGTATAATAATGATACATGTTTCTATATGATGATGGATGTTGCTCTTTGATGTATACTGTATGATGATGATGCATCCCTATACAATTGATAAGTTTTTTAGGCTAACCAGCACACAATTAAACAATGATGAGTAAACATTGAATTGTGTATACAGTACAGTGATAGTGCATTTTAAACAATGAAGTGTGTATACAGTACAATGATAGTGCATTTTAAACAGTGAAGTGTGTGTATGGTAAAGTGATAGTGCATTTACAAAGAGACAAGATGATGGTGTTTTGATGCACTCTTATACCCTATGATGAACACAATGATGGTGATGTATGGCTGCCCTAGAAGATGACTATATAAACATGATCAGACCTTAATGTTTAACATGCCTTGTTGATGAAGCATTCTCCTTGATGATGTGGTGAAGTGTGACTACTCCTTGAAGATCACAACCAAAACATTGACCAGTGTTGCAACAGTGAAAAATGATGAACATAGAAGATTGGCCAACCGTGATAATCAAAGTGATGAGAAGAGGTTGGCGAACATAGATCAAATAGCAGAGGCACATGAGATGATATTGATGCAAGCTAAGTATTGCACTTGAGGATTGGACTCCTCAACCCTTTCTTAGTTGGAGATAAGAAAACCAGGTTGGGTCCTGTTATGAGAGTTAGTGTTGTTTTCATCAGTTGGTGCTATTTGTAATCGAGAATGTTGTAGTCTTCCATTACCATAAATAAATATCACATTACATATATTATTGTGTCTCTCTTGATGTGATAATTGCACTTATGAATGTAATGATGTGATTGGTAAAATAAAACTTGATATACTCTGATTGGTTAATTGAAGGTAAAACGGTTTAAATTGCTCACACACTGATTCAACCCCCCTCTTAGTGTGGCCATTATGTCTAACAATTGGTATCTGAGTTGGAATTCATCACAACCCTTGCAAGCTTGAAGGAGATCCTTAGATACAATGGAAGAAAAAGAAGAGTCATCTAGCAATGACATGCATGTACTTGATGTTACGAACTATTTCGATTGGAGAAGCAAAATGAAGGCTTATCTGAAGAATTTTGGCGTTTGGGAGATTGTGATCAATCCACTCACTCCATGAAATAAGAAGGGTAAGGCAGCTGCACAGAAAGAAGCTAAAAAGGACAATACTACAACCTTGAAGTTCTTCATGGATGGAATTCTGAAATCAATGAAGGAAAGTGTAGGGGATTACACTTAAACTAAAGATATATGGTTCAAGTTGGAAAGCGAGTATCAAAAGACAAGACCAGACACCGAAAAGACAGATCGTGAATCAGAATACAAGCTCCTGGAAGAGGTCAATCAAGAAGAAGAAAAGAAAGAAGAGGTCTCCAGTAAAGGTATGAACTCTTTTAATTGCAATGATAGCTTGTGTGATGAAATTGAGAAGGTTTTTGCAGAAGATGATGAAGGGATATCAAAGGATGCACAAGGGATACATATCACCTTGGTAAAAATATCTTAGAGCAAATTGGGTCATGAACACAGTAAATCTGAACCATGGTGAATTCACAAGATTCAAAAAGAACATTAGAAGAAATTTCAACTCAAAATGGGCCTTTTAACTTTTATTCAAATTCCATGTCATCATGTGTTAGCCAATGAAATTAATTTAAATTTGAAATACCGTATAGGTCTTAAACACCTTTTTAATATAAATTTGGGGATAGGTATCATAAAAAAACTACTTTTTTTGTTTGTATTTTTGACATATCTCCCTGTGTTTTTACTCAAATTTCGATCGGGAGAGCTCGTTGGATGCGGAATTAAATTATGCATCCAACGAGTACCCTCTCGGCATACTTTTAACAGACCCCGCTACCCCCAAAACAAGAAATACCTGAAAAAAATGGAATGATGATGTCATCATTCCATTTTTTTAGGTATTTCTTGTTTTTGGGGTAGCGGGGTCCGTCAAAAGTATGTCGAGAGGGTACTCGTTGGATGCATAATTTAATTCCGCATCCAACGAGCTCTCCCGATCGAAATTTGAGTAAAAACACAGGGAGATATGTCAAAAATACAAACAAAAAAGTAGTTTTTTTCTTTTATTCCTCCAAAATTAATAAATATTATTTTATTATTTTAACTATTATTTTATTAGTTCATTTTAGGAGGCCCATTTTGAGTTGAAATTTTCTCTAATGAATCTTGGATTATTTGAATGAATATCAGTAGAAGAACGTGACAATGAAAGTGTTTCTTGTGAAGCTCAAACACAAGGACACAGAGTTGTGGGATCAAATGAAAGACAAGGATACTGAAGTTGAATGACTAAAGACTGAATTGATCATTAAAAAAAAAGAACAAGAAGAGCATGGTGAAGACTCAGAAGAACTTGAAGAAACTAGAGAGGTCAATAATGATTTGAAGACTCTTCTGGAGGAAGCCAAAAGCATAGAAGAAATATTTAAGAATCAGTTGTAAGAAAAGGAACAAACAATCCAGAAGCTAGAGATGGAGGTAGTTGGTCTCAGGAAGAAAGGTGAAAAGAATGATGTTTTTGTCAAGTTCAAGGACATTTCAATTGTCCTATATAAAATTTTGTATTTCCAAATATATCCATGTGACAAGACTGGTCGTGGTTACAAGAAGGACAAATAAAAATCTAAAGATAACACTTGGTCTCCCAAGACTCCAGAAGAAGGTCCACCAACGTCCAAAGATTCTCATGTACCTGCACATGGAAACAAAGACCTTGGAAGTTCAAGAATGCATCAAGGAGTTAGACATATTCCTCAAAGCAATATCAGAAAAGAAACAACTCCAAGACCCAGGTATGAAAATTGATTTAATGGTTATTGTTACTCTTGTTTTAAGTTTCGTCATAAGGATATAGATTGTAGACTCTACAGAAGAAGTGGTGGAAGTACCAATGACTCAGGTATATGTTGGACATGTAATCAAGATGGACATATTGTTGCCACTTGTCACACATTGAGATGCTACACCTGTAGTGGGTTTGGTCACAAATCCCAATAATGTTCAATTCAAAGAAGTCAACCGAGGAAGAGTCCTTCCTACACATTGACAATAAGAACTAGTGAACCTTGGAAGAAGACCAATGCAAGAAGATTTGAAGATCAAAAAACAAAGTCCTATAGATGGGGACACTCTTAGGGATGGAGAAATGAAGTTGATTAAAGAAGTGTTGGAAGTTCCAACAACTCAGTCAGGTGTTGGACATGCAACCATGTTGGTCACATTGTTGCATATTGTCGTATGATGAGGTGTTATAGTTGCAGTGGATTTGGGAACCAGGCTCAAGATTGTTGGAGTACAAGAAAATAACCCGTGAGAAGTTTCTCATAAAAATCATCAAGGAAATCCAATACAAATGAAGGAATAAATGATGAAAGGAAAAATACCAAGAAGTAAGTATAGATGAAGAAGACCGAGAAGTTATAGATAGGAGATGGTGATCAGTGCAGGGAGGATAGATGCCACATGGAAAGTCATGTTTGACGTCTCTCAAAGACCTTAAAACACCTTGATTTCATGAGGCTGGAGGATGAAATCAAGGGAGAAAGGATGGCTACTCCAGGCATACATACAGGTCATAGGATCGAACATATTGACAGGGGGAGCAGTATCATAGGTTGAGATGTAGATATATGGTCACCCTTTTCCATTGATGTCAAAGGGAGGGAGATGAAGACAAAGGGATAGATGAAGAAAAAAGGGGAACACACTCACAGGGGAGCATGAGTTGTTGTCATCAATGACAAAGGGGGATATTGTTGATGAAATTGTCATTGATGCCAACATGGACTTGCAGTGGCCCCACATGTAGTCATTTATGCCACCAAGTCCCACTTGCAGTGAACAAGTATATATGATCCCAATACTCTCTCACCCAGTACCTTGGACCCATTATAGAAATGGTTTGTGCCTTGAAGCACCTTGTACCCACTTGGCAAGGTCCCTATACCCACAAGGTTGGATCTTAGAGCCACCACCTTGTTGACGATGTTGAAGACCCAAGAGATGATGTTGAAGCTCTTATGGACGATGGAGAAGCCCTAGATGGGTTGGAGAAGCATTAATGACCCATTATGTTGGCATTCATGCTCTGTTAGTGTCATGGTACCCTAGGAGAAGGCCTAGCACTCCCACAAGTAATTTCATGATGGATCATTGACCCTTGGAGGTCCCCTTTCGTGGTTGAGGTGGTTGCAGAAGACCATGAAGCCCCTTGGCATGCCAAAGAAGCCTCTTAATGCATGGAGAATCCTTGAATAATTCCTTGGACCTAAAATTAATGGTTTGATGAAGGAATGCATGATGAGGCCCTTATCTATGTTAGTGATGACCTTACAACCCCTATTGGGGTCATGGATCTCTTGTATGATGATGATGATCTTGTATGGTATTTGACATTTTGTGGAACCCATGAACATGCCCTTGTCTTGATGAAGAATCCCATGAAGACTTTTCAATGGTGGAGAAGAGTTTGAAAAATCCTTTGGACCCATAATTGATGATTTAAAGGTCCTTGTACTCTTGATGAAGAGGTTGTGTGTGCTCACCTTGGGGTTTTTGGGACATGACACTTAGTGGTTTGCTACACCCTTGGTATTGATGTTGTGGTGGACACATGGCACACATGCAATGATCTTAAATTCAAGTGCACACCCTTGAATAAGGGTCTGTGGTCCCTCTTATGGTAAGAAATCTATAGGTGTGTTGATTGCTTGAAGATAAACCCCAAACCCCCTTCAAATGGTGGTGCGATGTCTTTTGGACATTAAAAAAACATTTTGTTTATTACATGATTCAAATTCAAATTTTAAATGAAAAATAAATAAAATTCAAATTCAAATTAAAACATAAAATAATTAAAAGACTTACCTCATTGACCCTCAACATAAAATGTGGACAAAGTTAAAAGAGTATATAAAATATTCCACACACACTCCAACTATTATCCAACGAAATGTGCAAAAGAAGAAGAATTCACTGGATGTTTGACTGTGGTGAATTGAGGTAGACTGTGGAGGAGCAGTCAATGAAAATTGCAGCAGCAACACAAATTTTTGCAGCAGCATAATTTTTTTCTTCATATTTGGAAATCCAACAATGAATGACTAATAAGAAGCTCGTTTATGGTGGACTGAGGCTATTTACTGAGGTGAAATTTAGATGAGTAGGCTGTGGAAATTTTGTTGAGGAAGCAAACCTGATTTTTAAAGTAGCAATATTTTGGGGCTAATCTTTAGGTTTTGATGCTTGTGATACATAGTCATTATCCAATAATATGAAGCACACAACTGGAGTATTTTTTTCTTACAAAAAAATAACTAAAAAATCCTATTAAATGATTCCCTAACCTTCTGAATCCTTCCATAGTTGGAGTGTATATATTTTTTTGAATGATGACTGTTCACCTTCTATCACCCAATGATGAAGAGATGAAGATAAGCTCGTTGATTGTGGAAAAGAAGTGGACTGAGGAAGCTAACAAATAGAAGTTTAAGGAGCTCTCTTATGATTGATATTTTTCAGAGAAGTAATTTTTTTGGTTTTTACCAGCATACACTTGCACAAGTCAAAGCTTGATCAGAGTTGTGTATTTATATCCCGATGTTTGCAGCAGATAAGCTGTTTAATTTCTTCACTTTCCTTAGGTGTTGTATGATGTTCATCTACAACAAAGTCTCAAGCTTTCAAGGTCATACAAAGTCTATTTTGTTTTAGGGATTCAACAATCTAGTTTTTAAGGTCATCTTCAACCTCAGTTAAAGTTCAAGATTGAAGTGTGACATATAAAGGTGTTTGTCATGCATAGATAAAGGTAAGTTCTATGGTAATGATGATATGTTGATATAGTGGTGTGATATAGTGTGATGAAGATACGATGATGCCCTACAAACTATGATGCAACTCTATGATCTGATCATATATTCCTATATATGAAGATGCATGATATAATGATGATACATGTTGCTATATGATGATGGATGTTTCTCTTTGATGTACATTATATGATGATGATGCATCCCTCTACACTTAATAAGTTTTTGGAGCCTAACCAACACACAGTTAAACAATGATGAGTAAACATTGAATTGTGTATACAGTACAGTGATAGTTCATTTTAAATAGTGAAGTGTGTATACAGTACAATGATAGCGTATTTTAAATAGTGAAGTGTGTATACAATACATTGATAGTTCATTTACAAAGATACAATATGATGGTGTTTTGATGCACTCTTATACTCTATGATGAACAAAATGATGGTGATGTATGGCTTCCCTAGAAGATGATTGTATAAACATGATCATACCTTAATGTTTGACAGACCTTTTTGATGAAGCATTCTCCTTGATGATGTGGTGAAGTGTGACATTGATGCATGAATAGTCCTTGAATATCACAACCAAGACATTGACCGGTGTTGCAGAAGTGAAAAATGATGAAGATAGAGGATTGACCATGAGTGAAGAGAAAAGTGATGAGCAGAGGTTGACCAATAGAAATCGAATTGCAAAGGCACATGAGCTTAGATTGATCTAAGCTAAGTCTTACACTTGAAGATTGGACTCCTCATCCCTTTCTTAGTTGGAGCTAAGAAAACTAGGATGGTTCTTGTTATGAGAGTTGGTGCTAATTGTAATCGAGAATATTGCAGTCTTCCATTACCATAAATAAATATTACATTACATATATTATTGTGTCTCTCTTGATGTGATGATTGCACTTATGAATGTAATGATGTGATTTGTAATATAATGCTTGATATACTCAGCTCGGTTAATTGAAGGTAAAAAGGTTTAAATTGCTCACACACTAATTCACCCCCCTCTCAGTGTGGCCATTGTGTCCAACAATTGGTATCAGATCTATCATTTGTCACAATCCTTGCAAGCTTGAAGGAGATCCTTAGACACAATGGAGAAAAGGCAGAGTCATCAAGAAATGACGTGCATGTACTTGATGTTATATACTATTTCAATTGGAGGATCAAAATGAAGGCTTATCTGAAGAAGGGTAAGGAAACTACAAAAAAATAATCTAAGAAGAACAATAATACATCCTTGAATTTCCTCATGGATGGAATTCCCATCTCAGTGAAGGAAACTATAGGGGATTACACTTCAGCTAAAGATCTATGGTTCAAGTTGGAAAGCGAGTATCAGAAGACAAGACCAGACACCGAAAAGATAGATAAGGAATCAGAAGACAAGCCCCCAAAAGAGGTTAATTAAGAATAAAAAAGCAAAAAGAGGAATCCAGTAAAGGTATGGACTCTTTTGATTGTAATGATAGCTTGTGTGATGAAATTCAGAAGGTTTTTGCAGAATATGATGAAGGGATATCAAAGGCTGCACAGGTGATACATGTCAAATTGGTAAATAGTGATCTTCGAGCAAATTGGGTCATGAACACAATAAATTTAAACCATGGTGAATTCACAAGGTTCAAAAAGAAAATATTAGATTCTTTGAATGAATATCAGTAGAATAACATGACAATGAAAGTGTTGCTTGCAAAGCTCAAACACAAGGAAAAAGAGTTGTGGGATCAGATGAAAGACAAGGATGTTGAAGTTGAACAAATAAAGACTGAATTCGTCAGTCAAAAAGAAGAACAAGAAGAGCTTGGTGAAGAATCAGAAAAAGTTGAAGAAACTAGAGAGGTCAATAATGATTTGAAGACACATCTAGAGGAATCCAAAAGGATAGAAGAAATATTGAAGAATCGGTTGGAAGAAAAAGGAAAAAAACAATCCATAAGATAGATATGGAGGTAGTTGGTCTCAGGAAGAAAGGTGAAAAGAATGAAAGTTTTGTCAAGTTCAAGGACATTTCAATTGTCCTAGATAAGATTTTGGATTCCCAAATATCTCCATGTGACAAGAATGGTCTTGGTTATAAGAAGGACAGAGAGAAACTGAAGATAGCACTTGGTCTCCCAAGACTCCAGAAGCAGATCCATCAACGTACAAAGATTCTCATGTACCTTCACATGACAAAAAAGAGCTTGAAAGTTCAAGAATGCATCAAGGGGTTAGACCTATCCCTTAAAGCAAGCTCAGCAAAGAAACAACTCCAAGACCCAGGTATGAAAATGGATTTAATGGTTATTGTTACTCTTGTTTTAACTTTGGTCATAAGGCTATGGATTGTAGACTCTACAGAAGAAGAGGTGGAAGTCCTAATGACTCAGCTAGATGTTGGACATGTAATCAAGATGGACATATTGCTTCCACCTATCACACATTGAGATGTTGCACCTACAGTGGGTTTGGTCACAAATCCCAAGAATGTTCAAGTCAAAGAAGTCAACTGAGGAAAAGTACTTCGTACACATCAGTAAGAAGAACCAATGAACCTTGACAAAAGACCAATGCAAGAAGATTTGAATATCAAAAGACAAAGGCCTATAATCATGGACATCTTAGGCATGGAAAAATGAAGTGATCAAAGAAGTGTTGGAAGTTCCAATAGCTCAGTCAGGTGTTGGACATGCAACCATGTTGGTCACATTGTTGCATATTGTCGTATGATGAGGTGTTATAGTTCTAGTGGCTTTGGGAACACAGCTCAAGATTGTTCGAGTACATAGAAATAACCCATGAGAATTTTCTTATACAACACATTAAGGAAAGCCAATACAGATGAAGGAACAAATGCTGAAAGGACAGATACCAAGAATTAAGTATGGATGAAGAAGATTGAGCAGTTAAAAATAGGAGATGTCGATCAATGCAAGGAGTATGGCTTCCATATCGCAAGTTAAGCTTGAGGTCTCTCAAAGAACTTAACACACCTTGATTTCATGAGGATGGAGGATGAACTCAAAGGAGAAAGGATGGATACTCCAGGCATACATAAATGTCATAGGATCAAACATATTGACAGGGGGAGCAGTGATCAGTGAGTAGTGATCAGAGGTTTCAGATGTAGATATATGGTCACCCTTTGCTATTGATGCCAAAGGGGGAGAGAGGAAAAAGGGAGAGATGAAGAAAAAATGGGAGCATGCTAACAGAGGGAGCATGCGTTGTTGTAATGAATGAAAATGGGGGATATTGTTGATGAAATTGTCATTGATACTAACATGGACTTGCAGTGGCCCCACAGGTAGTCATTGATGCCACCAAGTCCCAGTTATAGTGCACAAGTATATATGATCCCATTTCTCTCTCACCCAGTGCCTTGAAGCACCTTGTACCATGTTAACAAGGCCAATGTACCCACAAGGTTGGATCTTGGAGCCACCACCTTGTTGACGATGTTGAAGACATTGTTGATGATGTTAAAGACCCTGGAGATGATGCTAAAGATCTTGTGGATGATGGAGAATACCTAGATAGGTTGGAGAAGCAAAAATTACCCATTATGTGGTCATTCATGCTCTGTTAGTGTCATGGTACCTTAGGAGAAGTCCTAGCACCCCCACAAGTAATGTCATGATGGATATTGACCCTTGGAGGTCCCTTTGCATGGTTGAGGTGGTTGAAGAAGACCATGAATCCCCTTGGCATGTCAAAGAATCCTCTTACTGCATGGATAATCCTTGAAGAATTCCTTGGACTCACACTTAATAGTTTGATGAAGGAATGCAAGATGAGGCTGTTGTGTGTGTTAGTGGTGACCTTGCAACCCCTGTTGGAGTCATGGAGCTCTTGTATGATGATGATGACCTTGTATGGTCTTTGACATGCTATGGAACCCATGAACATTCCCTTGGCTTGATGAAGAATCCCATTAATACTTGTCCATGTTGAAGAATACTTTGAAAAATCCTTTGGATCCACAATTGATGATTTAAAGGTCCTTTTACTATTGATGAAGAGGTTGTGCATGGTCACCTTGGGGTTTTGAGGACATGATACTTAGTTATTTGTTACACCCTTGGTATTTATTATGTGGTGGACACATGGAACATATGCATTGATCTTAAGGTCAAGTGCACACCCTTGACTAAGGGTCCTTGGTCCCTCCTATGGTTAGAAAGCTATTGGGGTGTTGATGGATTGAAGTTAAACCCTAAACCTTGGTCAACAAAAATTGCAGTAGCAGCATGAATTTTTGCAGCAATAGATTTTATTTTTCTTGATATTTGGACATCCAACAATGAGTGACTAAGAATAAGCTCTATGCTATGGTGGACTGCGGCTATTTACTTAGGTGAAATTCAGATGAGCAGACTGTGGAAATTTCGGTGAGGCAAGAAACCTGATTTTTAAAGTAGCAATATTTTGGGGTTAATCTTTAGGTTTTGGTGTTTGTGATAAACATTCATTGCCCAATACTATGAAGCACATAGATGGAGTATTTTTTCTTACAACAACATAACTAAATAGTCCTATGAAATGATGCCCTAACCTTCCGAATCCTTCCATAGTTGGAGTGTATATATATAGTTTTTGGATGATGACTGTTGACCTTCTATCACCCAATGATGAAGAGATGAAGATAAGCTCGTTGATTGTGGAAAAGAAGTGGATTAAGGAAGCTAATGAAGAGAAGGTTAAGGAGCTCTCTGATGACTGATTTTTCAGAGAAGTAATTTTTTTGGTTTTTACCAGCATACACTTGCACAAGTCCAAGCTTGATCTGAGTTGTGTATGAACAAACCGAGGTTTGCAGAAAATAAGCAGTATGAGTTCTTCACTTTCCTTAGGTGTTGGGTGATGGTCATCTACAGCAAAGTCCAAGATTTCAAGGTCATACACAGTCTGTATTTTTTGAAGGTATTGAACAGTCTGGTTTTGAAGTTCATCTTCAACCTCAGTTACAGTTCAAGCTTGAAGTGTGACATACACAGGTGTATGACATGCATAGATAAAGGTAAGTTCTACGGTAATGATGATATGTTGATACAATGGTGTGATTTAGTGCGATGAAGATATTATGATGCCCTACAAAGTATGATGCCACTCTATGATATGATGATATATTTATATATATGAAGATGCATGATATAAAGATGATACATGCTACTATATGATGATGGATGTTGATCTTTGATCTACATTATATAATGATGATTCATCCCTCTACAAATGATAAGATTTTGGATTCTAACCAGCACACAGTTAAACAATGATGAGTAAACATTGAAGTGTGTATACAGTATAGTGATAGTGCATTCTAAACAGTGAAGCGTGTATATAGTACAGTGATAGTGTATTTTAAACAGTGAAGTGTGTATACAGTACATTGATAGTGCATTTACAAAGAGACAATATGATGGTGTTTTGATGCACTATTATACCCTATGATGAACACAATGATGGTGATTCATGGATGCCCTAGAATATGACTGTATAAACATGACCAGACCTTAATGTTTGACAGACCTTGTTGATGTGGTGAAGTGTGACATTGATGCATGACTACTACTTGAAGATCACATCCAATACATTGACCAGTGTTGCAACAGTCGAAAATGATGAACATAGAAGATTGACCAACAATGATGAGAAAAGTGATGAGCAAAGGTTGAACATCAGAGATCAAAGTGCAAAGACACATGAGCTAAGATTGATGCAAGATAAGTATTGCACTTGAGGATTGGAATCCTCAACCTTTTCTTAGTTGGAGCTAAGAAAACCAGGCTCGGTCCTGTTAGGAGAGTTGGTGCTCTTTTCATCAGTTCATGATAATTGTAATCGAGAACATTGCAGTCTTCCATTACCATAAATAAAGATCACATTACATATATTATTGTGTCTATGTATGTGTTGATCGCACTTATGAATGTAATGATGTGATTGGTAATATAATGCTTGATATACTTTGATTGGTTAATTGAAGTTAATAAGGTTTAAAATGATCATACACCGATTCACCCCTGCTCTTAGTGTGGCCATTGTGTCCAACAGGTTTCACCTAGTTGGACACCCTTGTAGGTACCCTTTTAAGTAAACGACATCTTACCACACTTGTATAAAAAACTTCACTTCCACATACTTCAAATATATTGGAAGTCCCTTAGGTGACTTGAACCAATTTTAGTTATTCCAATTGACCATCTTGTTGCTATAGTGGTACCAACCACAAAACTCAAGAATATTACTCTCTAATAACTAGGTAGTCAGGTAGTGCGATTAAGGACAGTTTGAGCCTCCTTAGTTCTTTACAAGATTGGGTTGAGTACTACTATTGGAACTTGAAATTATAAAAGATAGTTATAGAATTTGGCATTATTTTTGTCCTTAGGACCATG
Organism: Pseudotsuga menziesii; assembly: GCA_001517045.1. NCBI lineage: Eukaryota > Viridiplantae > Streptophyta > Pinopsida > Pinales > Pinaceae > Pseudotsuga > Pseudotsuga menziesii. Next base: position 159,668 of record LPNX010865427.1, read on the forward strand.
GAAGTCCTATTCTCTATGACTAGTGCTGAAATTCCTACAAAATTTGCAGTATTGAGAATTTGGGAATTATGTTTATGCAATACTATTTTGTTACCTTAAACCCAATGCAAACAAGTATGTAAAGTGGACTTGAACCAACATTTAGGAGGTGAATGAATTATTTGACACCTTTGGTGAGTGTTTTGGTTGTATATTGATGCCCTCATTGACTTCACTCTCTGATGTATCAGGCTAGCATGTCTACTTACATGGATCTATCCAGTTGTGGTGCATTAGAACTGGGGTTTATTATATAGACAAAGAATACCAAATTCGATTAGCAAGTATGAAATTTTGGGTACGTAAACCTTGTTTTAGAACTTTCTCACAAAAATCATTACGTTGTGTTGATTGTACAGATACCACTCTATAGTAACCCTTTCTATGGACCCACATATTCAAACCCTTATTCAAAACCAATCTCAACATAATCCTTGATTTGATTTGATCCCCTTAGCAGTACTCTATTGTAACCCTTTTTGTGGACCCATTCCCCTTATGGATAACAAACAAGGATTGATCTCTCCCATAAAGTGTCCACTTTGAAACAATAGATGATAAGTTGCAAAACAAGTTATATCGCAACCACTCTGCTCAACACAATCTTGATGACATCAATGACAAGCATACAAAATTGGAGTTGTTTTCTAACTAGATGAACCACTTCATGACACTCTTTCCTTGATCATATTTGATATATGTTGATCCAAACCATCCTTCCCATAATCAAGGGGTTGAATCATCCAATCCTAGTGGGGCTCATTCCAATCCTCTTGTTTGTGATTTAATGACTCAAACGTGGCATGTAATTCCTAAAGTTGATATCTCCATATTTGATGTATCAAAGCCCACATGATGGGTCACTTAGATGGAGAATTAATTTTTCTTGCATGGCATCACATATGCTATGATGAAATTTCAAGTGAGTATCTTATATTTGGATCATGAACGCTAGAATTGGCACAATAATTCCTACAAGGTTTATATTTCTTGGATACAATTTGTTTCAAATGTCTATGAAAATTTTGAAATGGATTGATTATTTGGGGTAGTTGACCAAGATCAAACAATATGGCACACTTGAATATTTCATCTCTTATTTTTAGTGGTTTTCCATCTGCATCAAATTCATGTTTGATATGTTTTACAAGGAATGTTTCATTAATAGTTGAAATAAGAGATACATACACATGACTTAATGGCTTGTTGTAACACTTGATTTGAGAGCCTGATAGGAGTTTGATGAGGGTCCCATTCCTGCGAACTTCATGTGAACTCCCCTTCAGGTTATCAGAAGTGCAAGGTAGAGGAGAAAAGGGAAGGTGTGCTGAAGGCGTTGAGCGAGACTCGAAATCAAAGGCTCAGATTGATCGGAGGTGGATCAATCGCTCCAGACCATTTTGCTTGAGTGGACATGCTCGACCAAAGCCACACTTCTAGATCGTGAAATGGATTAAAGGTCGGGAACATTCTACATCCAAGATGAGATCTGAGTCAGATCTGTGGCCTCAAACAATTTCGCAAGCCATACTTGTGCAGGTAAAGCCATGATTTCAAATCGTGAAATAGGGGTAGTGGTCACGAAAATCAATGGCCACGATGAGAAAGTAGAGAAATCTACAGCCACGGTTTATTTCACAGTGCGGACTAGCACGGATGAATACCAAGGCTTCTCATTGCGAAATATAATGGGGCCCACTCAGATCTATGGCTGCATGAAGGGTCGGTCACGATCGACGGTTGAGAACATGTCACGATCCAGAACTGCCCGTGGTGTTCAAAGGAGAAAAGTTGGCGACAGAAGGAATGGAACGTGGACGGTGGACATGAAAGATTCCTCGGATCGGATGCTAGAAAGGCTCCTAGGTTGCAGGTTTCACATCCAGTGTGGAGATGACAGTGAAGGAGACGTTCACGCGTGTAATATTCCCCCATTGCAGATTGGTCGATTCCTCCGACGCCATTTGGGATGAGACTAAGGTGAAATTCTTTCCCAGCGACGCTAATTTCCTCAGTTCACAAGTGTGGCACATGGTTCACTTTGAAGGGAGCCGTGAGAAAGATGGAGGGTTGATTCGTTGAGGTGACAGACTTGGCATTTACACGAGGTCGAGGGAGGCGACGAACTAAAGCAGCCCGACACCATTGTCACGGTAATTGAAAAAGAAAGAAAGGTCAAATCCACAGCCCTTGAAACCAGCTTGGCAGACACGCGGGAATTGTTTGGAATCTTTCCCATATCAGATAATATGATTGAATGTCAGAAGGACGAGTATAGCTCTTTCTGGGCCGTGTCGGATCACCCTATATAATGCCATCTCCCAGATATATTTTGAGATGTGGAAATGTGTAGATGATAAGAAGTATAGAGTTGAATGCCGAGAAGTTTCGAGTTCATTCATAGACAGCCATGACTGTGTGGTTTGAGAAGTTAGTTCGACAAGGGGTACTCTTGTTAGGCAAACATAGATCTGTGTTTTGGTTATCCATAACAGAAAATCGCCAACCACCGGGCCACAGACGTTAAATACCAAGGGAGGCAGTTCACCCGCTTCTACACAACCTGGCCTCTGTATGTGCAGTGCATGGGTTTTGACGTCCGAGCGACATCCCTCCAACACTCCTAGTTGCAGTCACAACCTCCGAAGTCCTAGCTCACAATGGTGGCAGAACTGTTGGAGTGAATGCTCGTTTTGGGACCAGGCGGGTCCAAAGCGTTCGACACCACTCCTAGGATCTCCACTTGACTGTTTGGTCATGGGCGAGGAGAGGGTAAAATGCACACCCAGCTGCATGGCTCGTGGGAAAACCCTCCTCGTAGGAGGAAGAAAGGGGTACAAGGATGATAAGCTTCTTAAGTCGTTTATCACCACCAAGTGCATAACCACCTTCTTTCCAGCCTCCTCCTACAATAGTGTTACCAGACGAAGGATGGGTCGAAAAAATGATCCGGCGGTTGATTCGGGTCTTCTTGTCAGCCTTTGAACGACATGGTCTATAAGAAGCAGGTTGGTCAAAGAAGCAGAAAGATATACCCAAAGCAGCCTAAGTAAACAATTGGTCGTCAACATATCGCATGTGAATCTCTTTCGCAAAGTAGAACGGAAGAAAGCTTTGCATTGTCAGTTCGCGTTATCACGCGCCGCATCTCCATAATGTTTATTGTTTGTATTTGTAAAATGTGGCGATAGTTCCACTCACTGTATTGTTAACACATGATAGTGACTTGTAACAATTTTCAAATCGGTAGTCTCAGCATCAGAATAATATAAATACACTCCCGATAGAGGGAGGAAAGGATTTGGTTGGATTGGGAAACATTCTAGGGTTGAGGCTCTCCATTGTAAATAAGATTTGATACCTGTGTTATGAATAAAATTGCAGAGGAAGAGTTGTTTCTCATGGCAGAGATTCATGTGTCGTTGCTTCTCCCAATATGCACCTTCTTTACGTTGTAATGTGCTTCCTGTTTTCATTCCAGTTTGTTGATTGCTTTCATGTCTGCAAATTAGTGTATAATAGTTAGGAATTCAAACTCGCTATGCTCCGGCTATTGTTCCAGAAATTTATCAAGTTTCTTCTAAAGTTGCATGGAATTCATCTCGCTGGTGCTCCATGTGATGGGTTGTTCTCTCTCATCCTCCAACCACCCGCTAAATATCTCCTGATTGGGAGATCGAAGGCTACCTTGCCTCTGTTTGCAACCCCACACCATTCCTTTCCTTATGCAAGTGTTCCCTACGCAGGTTTTTGACTCCATTGCCAATGGTCCCTTACCCCGTAAATCCCACCTTACATCTCACCTTGATACACTTTGTCCCATTCAGGATCCTGACCCCCTGATTATTCTTGACTGAAAATCTTACGCGGAGTAGACTCCAAAGACAAAACGAGAAATCCATCTCTGACTGCGCAAGGCCGGAGGTGTAGTCTAAAGTGGTTCTGATGTTACCTGAGAGCGGGTCTTCTACAACCTTTGGGCTCATTTACGGTGCTAACAAACTAGCACCGTTGTCAGGGATGAAATTAAATATCCTCCCTGGGAAGAACGACAAATATTTTAGATCTGGTTGTTGATGGTGAACAATTGACCAGACATCAAGAAGGTTGAGCACTTTTCACCTAGTGACTCCACTCTTGAAGGATTCAGACTTCAATGACTCTGCTGGTGGTGTGACCCATAAATCAAATGGCCGAGGAAAGCTAGCAGACTCCATCTAGAAAACAAACCCCTTATAAGGCTTAGAAAAGCATGACGAAAGGTCCAGATACTCGGGTCTGTGTTTCTTACAAGACGCCTTATCATATCTTGTAAGTTTGCTCTTATCTTTTCCCAGATTTATCAAAACAGCTTTCTATGGTTTAGCTCATTCTGAACAGAGCTATGAATATATTCTTGTTTATCCTTCTTTATGAATCGAAAGCGTTCCGCCGTCTTGTACATCTTATTATGGCCTAGATTTTTATCCAGGGGATCACGATGTCAAAAAAAACCCCTATGAAATTCATAAAACCTTGGACGATAGCTTAGCTATTGTGCCTAACCTTGTCTCTCCTATTTCTCCAAGCCAATACAAACCACTGCAACTACCTCCCATCCTCCATGATTTTTCCGCGAGATATTACAAGTATATCCCCAAGTTTGACGAAGAATCCCAAGACTTGACTGCTGAGAAACATTTACAAGCCTTTGAGCATTTCTCTAACCTTTTTGAGATAGATCATGATGATGTATGCATGCGGGCTTTCACCCTGTCCTTGCAAGGAGATGCCAAAGTATGGTTTAAACCCTTGCAGCCTAAGTCCATCAACACTTGAAAAGAGTTTTCTTGCACCTTCTTAATGTTTTGGGGTAGGAGAAGGCCATTGGAGCAAATACTTTCAGAGTTTTACTCCTTGAGGAGGCATGATGATGAGGCCATATCTAGTTTTAACAGAAGATTCGCAAGCTTTTATTATAACATGCTTAAGGAATTCCAACCTCTTGAGAAGGCTGCTAAGATCTATTATGCAGCCCCCTTTCCTCCTAACCTGTCCTTGCTTCTTTTGGAGAGAAAATCAACCACCCTACAGCATATGTTTGTTGATTGTTTGGAGGTTGAGGAAAACCTTAAGATGTCTAAGAAATTGTCAAATCAGGATAGTGGTGGTGAAATAAAAGACACATACAAATTGGTTGGGCCCTACAGGCATAATGGGAAAGTCTCTAGCATGTCAAAGCTCTCTCCTGGTATGCAGAAAGATGATTGGCCTGATGCAGGAGCAGGTAGTCCTATAGGATTGTTATCTGAAAATGGCGACCTACACCGCCCCTGGTCCGCAAAGGACGATTTTAAGAAGGATTTTGGTACGCATGTGTATGATGAATATGAGGAAGAGTACCTACAGAATATACATGACGAGCCAGCTATTGAAACAAAGCCTGTTGATGAAAAGAATCAATATGCAATGCAAAGTCAGAAGGTTGAAGTGGGAAAGGACGATAAGGGCACTGGAGGTGATAGCCTACCCTTGTGTTATGCCTCTTTTGAATTAACATGACACATGATTAAGGCCTCCAAGCAAAAGCAGAAAGGAATGGAGATGGTGCAGACCAGAAGCCTTTATAGGAAAGAAGACGATAAGAAGAACCAGCCAGGCGATTCCTCTCATGCTACTAATACATTGGGAATCTGTAGTGAAGGAACAAGCTATGAAGACGGATGCAATAGCCTCCCAATAAACACATTTTATGATATTCTTCCTTCAGTAGTGCCACCTCACATAGGAGGAATATGCCTACTTAGTTCCACTGGAGAAGCAGGGGACCTCCATCTTGAAGCACATCAAGTTCTTGTTACAGAAATTTCGATCGGAAAGCGAGATGTTCCATTGAAGAGAGATTCTATCATGGTCCCTTTCTGCAATATTCCAAGTGTTAGTCTGACGAATCTCTAGAAGAAGGAATCTCCGGACAGCTTTCCCATGAGCAGGTGATAGAACGTACTGGAGGTTGCCGTAATTTCTATGACCGCGTGGCCAAATACATGGAGGGTTTGGGCGAAGGAAATGATTCGTTGCATCCCTGCTTTGAAGATAAATTTGTTTATCATTTCCTTCTCCCATTATCTATTTCATTTCTATCCATCAAGCACAATGAAAGAACAAAACTATTAGGCAAGTTGCTTGATTGGCTTCAGTGGAAGTTTGATTTCACTTAATCAGACTTGCACACAAAGTTAGGTAGAGTAGGTAGGAAAAAATAAGCTCGACAGTTATCAAGCATTTCCTTCATTACTGTTTTAGTTTGTTTTCATTTTTTCAGTTGCCAACACAAGTTTACAGTCACCAGCATGATTTGCAAGAGTGGCACGAATTCGTTGAAGCAGTAACTCAGAGCAAAATGGATATGTCAAAGAAAGATTGAAGGAAACCCAATGGTTTTGGCACTTGGTCTATGGGGGTTCTTTGCTACCTCACTAGGAGGATAACATCCCTCATGGAGCCAGTTGTTAACACTCCATTTTTAACAGTTGATTTGAGAGCCTGATAGGAGTTCGATGAGGGTCCCATTCCCATGAACTTCATGTGAACTCCCCTTCAGGTTATCAAAAGTGCAAGGCAAAGAAGAAAAAGGAAGGTGTGTTGAATGCGTTGAGCGAGACTCGAAATCAAAGGTTGAGATTGATCGGAGGTGGATCAATGGCTCTAGACCATTTGGCACGAGCGAACATGCTCGACCAAAGCCGCTCTTCTAGATCATGAAATGGATTAAAGGTCAGGAACATTCTACGACCAATATGATATTTGAGTCAGATCTGCAGCCTAAATCAATTTTGCAAGCCATACTTGTGCAGGTAAAGCCACAATTTCAAATCGTGAAAGAGGGGTAGTGGTCGCGAAGATCAACCGCCGTGATAAGAAAGGAGAGAAATCTATGGCCACGATTTATTTCACAGGGCGGACTAGCACGGATGAATACCAAGTCTTCTCATTGCGAAAGATAATGGGGCCCGCTCAGATCTACGGCTGCATGAGGGGTCGGTCGCGATCGACGGTTGAGAAATTGTCACAATCCAGGAATGCCTACGGTGTTCAAAGGAGAAAAGTTGGCAGCAAAAGGAATGGAACGTGGATGGTGGATGTGAAATATTCCTCGGATCAGATGGCTAGAAAGGATCCCAGGGTGCAGGTTTCAAATCCAGTGTAGAGATGGCAATGGAGGAGACGTTCACGTGTGTAATCTGCCCCCATTGCAGACTGGCCGATTCCTCCGACACCATTTGGGATGAGCCTAAGGTGAGAATATTTCCCATCAACGCTATTCTCCTCAATTCACAAGTGTGGCACGTGGTTCACTTCGAAGGGAGACGTGAGAAAGATGGAGGGTTGATTTGTTGAGGCGACAGACTTGGCATTTACACGAGGTCGAGGGAGGTGACTAAATAAAGCAGCTCAACGCCACCGTCACGGTAATTGAAAGGGCAAGAAAGGTCAAATCCACAGCCCTTGAAACCATCTTGGAAGCCATGTAAGAATTGTTTGGAATCTTTCCCATATCGGATAATATGATTGAACGTCAGAAGGACGGGTATAGCTCTTTCTAGGTCGTGTCGGATTGCCTTATATAACACCATCTCTCGGAGATATTTTGAGACTTGGAAATGTGTAGATGATAAGAAGTATAGATTTGAATGCCGAGAAGTGTTGATTTCCTTCATAGATAGCCATGACTGTGTGGTTCGAGAAGTTAGTTCGACAAGGGGTACTCTTGGTAGGAAAACATAGATCTGTGTTTTGGTTATCCATACCAGAAAATCACCAACCATCGGGGCACAGATGTTAAATACCAAGGGGGGTTCACCCACTTCTACACAACCCGGCCTCTGGATGTGCAATGCATGGGTTTTGACGTCCCAACAACATCCCTCCAACACTCCCAGTTGCAGTCACAACCTCCGAAGTCCCAGCTCATAGTGGTGGCAGAACTGTTGGAGCGAATGCTCATTCTAGGACCAGGCGGGTCCGGAGCCTTCGAAACCACCCCTAGGATCTCCACTTGACTATTTGGTCGTGGGAAAGGAGAGGGTCAAACACACACCTGGATGCATAGCTCACGGAAAAACCCTCCTCATAGGAGGAAGAAAGGGGTACAAGGATGATAAGCTTCTTAAGTCATTTATCATCACCAAGTGCATGACCACCTTCTTTCTGGCCTCCTCCTACAACAGTGTTACCAGATGAAGGATGGGTCGAAAAAATGATCAGGAGGTGGATTCGGGTCTTCTTGTCAGCCTTTGAATGACGTGGTCTGTAAGAAGCGAGCTGGTCGAAGAAGCAGAAAGATATACCCGAAGCAACCTAAGTAAACAATTGGCCATCAGCATACCGCATGGGAATCGCTTTCGCAAAGTAGAACAGAAGAAAGATCTGCGCTGTCAGTCTGTGTTATCACGCGCCGCGTCTCCATAATGTTTATTGTTTGTATTTGTAAAACATGGCGATAATTCCACTCATTGTACTGTTAACACATGATAGTGACTTGTAACAATTTTCAAATCGGTAGTCTCAACATTAGAATAGTATAAATACACTCCCGATAGAGGGAGGAAAGGTGTTGGTTGGATTCAGAAACATTCTAGGGCTGAGGCTCTCCATTGTAAATAAGATTTGATGCCTATGTTATGAATAAAATTGCAGAGGAAGAGTTGTTTCTCATGGTAGAGATTCATGTGTCGTTGCTTCTCCCAATATGTACCTTCTTTATGTTGTAATGTGCTTCCTGTTTTCATTCCAGTTTGTTGATTGCTTTCATGTCTGCAATTTAGTGTATAATAGTTAAGAATTCATACTCGCTATGCTCTGTCTATTGTTCCAGACATTTATCAAGTTTCTTCTAAAGTTGCATGGAATTCATCTCACTAGTGCTCCATGTGATGGGCTGTTCTCTCTCGCCCTCCAACCGCCCGCTAAAGATCTCCTGATTGGGAGATCGGCGGCTACCTTGCCTCTGTTTGCAAACCCATGTCATTCCTTTCCTTATGCAAGTGTTCCCTACGCAGGTTTTCGACTCAATTGCCAATGGTCCCTTACCCCGATAATCCCACCTTACATCTCACCTTGATACACTTTGTCCCATTCAGGATCTTGGACCCTTCATTATCCTTGACTGAAAATCTTACATGGAGTAGACTCCGAAGACAAATTGAGAGATCCCTCTCTAACTGCGCAGGGCTGGAGGCGCAGTCTAAAGTGGTTCTACTGTTACCTGGGAGCGGGCCTTCCACAACCTTTGGGCTCATTTCCGGTGCTAACAAGTTGGATGCCAATCAAAGAGCTAGAGAAGAACAAAAGGTGATGATTCTCAAATAAAAAAATGACCCATTTTTTACTTTTCTCCATCCACCTATATTCCTTTCCACTAATCCCTCATCTTCCTCTGTAATTATCACGATTCAAAAGTTAAACCCATTTTAAATGGAAAAGTGTCAACTCAAAGATATTTTCTACAACTGTGATGAGAAAGATTCCCCTGGCCATAATGTAATGATGAAAAATATTTATATCCATTCAAAGGACATTTTTTATAAAGAATTTGAAGCTAGCATCCATGAGGCCCCTTATCCATACATGGAATATTTTCCCCAACCTATTCACCCAAAGGTGGAACCAAAAACCTTTTTGCATTCCTTGACTAGTCTTTCTACTCCCTAAATCCTCAAATTGATGGGCTACCTCTAACTTTTCAAGATCATATTCTTAGTTGACAATGGTAGCACATATAAATTTATTCATTGTCTAGTATAGCAAGAAACACATTGTTATTTACATGTTGTGAACAACTTCCAAATCATGATTGCAAATGGAGGAGCTATAAAATTTGGTGGTCAATTTGAAAATATTTGGCTTTAAATGAGTGATTATTCTCTCAAAACCATGTGAAACATTTATAAAACCATCATTCTTCCACTTGTACTGAGTTACAAAAGAATTTCTTTCATATTATTTTGAGGAATAATGTAAATAAATGAAAAAAATAGAGACCAATGTGATTTAGTTTAGGGTAGTTAGGGTTCTCTCCGAGAAAGGAGGAATTCGACTTTTCTATAGAAGGTGTTTTTATTGTAAAAGGGAGGCGGTGAAGAGAAAGGGGGGGATCCTCCTCTAAATTTCCACGGAGCATAATGTGATTCAATTTGTTTTTTTAGGAAAGACGAACCTCTTTATGTCGAGCCTGTATTAATTCATCTACGAGNGGGGTGATCCTCCTCTAAATTTCCACGGAGCATAATGTGATTCAATTTGTTTTTTTAGGAAAGACGAACCTCTTTATGTCGAGCCTGTATTAATTCATCTACGAGGATGGGTGGTTCCCAATTGAAGAGAGAAAGCTTATCTCGAGTGCGAGAAAACATAAAAGGTTACCAACGGTTTCAGCTAGCGTAAATCAATGATTGCTTAAATTGCAAGATACAATCATTCGATCTTTTATTATTGTAATAATGATCCTTCTTAGACCTTTAAATCAGAACATATATATACCTTGATATTATAAAGGTTTAAGGAAGACTGTCTTGGAGGGAGTACCCCTTGGTGTTATAACTCCTAGTTGTTTGTTTTAAAAATAGGAAGATTATACCAATTAAAGCTCGAGTGAAAGATGTGGCAAGCTTCCACTCTTAGTTCAAAATTTTAAGGTAGAAACAATTGTTTAAAATCAAGAAGTTCTCAATGTGATTATATGGTGGGAGAAGGGCATTTCTCTTTCACCTCTATGTTTAATTATTCCAAGTTACTTTGCTTATGCAAAACATAGTTGAAGTTATTAGTATAGAAGAGAGTTATAGAGAATTTTAAAAATAGAAAATTTATATTGCACCGAATGTGCTGAAGATTGTAGTTATTCTCTATTGATAAATAATAAAGAGATTAACAATTCTTGGTGGACGTAGCCCATATTTGGGTGAACCACGTATATTGGTGGCCCCCATATGTATGCACCTTATATGTTTCATCTTTGCTTATGTGATATTTGTAATATATGTTAAAGATTGTTACATAGTTTGCTATAAAATATGGGTGTGTTCAAATATACTATTTGCTCGTTTTAAACGATTGAGCCATTTTATGTGTTAAATGTAACCATTGAACAAGAACTGTTGAATTTTAGCATTAGCATGAACACTTTTAAAATTTGTATACTAACATAAACAAATGACAAGTGCAGTAAACAACATCAATCACATTGAACACAAGATTTTTCACTACGGAAATCTTTAAAGGACAAAAACCCCAAAACCATTAGTAATTCATCTCGTAAATGAGATGACTGATATTTTCCAAAAAGATCCACAAACCCTAACTGGGTTGTTCCAACAATTTACAGAAGATCAAATTTTCAATTACACAAAAATTCCCAATTAATGCTTTTGCAAATTAGGGATTGTGGCCCTAATTTTTCTCTCTCATGCCCAATTCAGCAAGCTTCCCATATTTGTTTCTCATACCTTCAGGTTTCCTTGTACATGTCTGTATTGCTTCCCTGATGTACCTTGCTTCTCGTACCACTTCTCGGTCGTACTTGTTTGCTGCTCGAGGTCCTTTCTCTGCTACCCACAACTACCTTCTGCTGCTTGCTACCCATTTATTCTTCCTGGGACTTGCTGGGTAGGTCTGTGGGCTTCCTATGGCCCTCTGAGCCTGTGTGTTGAAAAAACAAGGCCTTATGGGCCTTCTATCAGTTGTTGCAGCATTCTCCTAGCATTCCTCAACCCTTACGAGTTGGCCTAAGATCTACCTGAGGGTCTGTGGCTTCCACAGTACCCTTACGAGTATGCCTTAAAGGCTTCCCGTGGGTCTGTAGAAAACCCTAAACACTCATGGGTTGATTCCCGAGGGTTAGGGTATGAGGTCGAGCCCTCAATATTGTTTCCCGTGAGAAGATAGGTGCAGCCCATGGAGAAGAGAGGGTTTCCCGAAAAACCTTGTAGCTTCACGTGAGAGAAGGATAGCTGCCCGAAGAATTTTGGTGAAGGAGCTATGAAGTAGAGGTAGGGTGAAACCCTAAGATTGCATATCTGATGTAGAAACCCTAGCATAGGGTTTGATATTTAGTGAGTGATGATACCCTATCTAGACTCATCCATACTAGGGCATAATAATAAAACCTTCCTTCTTCAGAAACATGTAAGATCTTCTTGATGGAGCAGTTGTACCTATGTGAACAAGTGTGTATGATAATGAAATGGATTGATCTTCTTTTATATCCTTTGAGTCACCTATAAGTGGAACAAAATTAGAAAGATCAAAATAATAATATTTTATTCTTTTCTAATTTTGACTTTTGTCTTTAGTGGTACTAAAGGTCTTTTTTCTATTCATCCAAAAATTTCAGTGAGGTAGCATACCCAGTTTTTAAAGTAGCAATATTTTGGGGTTAATCTTTAGGTTTTGATGCTTGTGGTACACAGTCATTTTCCAATACTATGAAGCACATATCTGGAGTATTTTTTTCTTACTACAACATAACTAAATAGTCCTATGAAAGGATGCCCTAACCTTCTGAATCCTTCCACAGTTGGAGTGTATATATAGTTTTTGGGTGATGACTATTGACATTCTATCACCCAATTATGAAGAGATGAATATAAGATCATTGATTGTGGAAAAGAAGTGGACTGAGGAAGTTGAAAAAGAGAAGGTTAAGGAGCTCGCTAATGACTGATATTTTTCAAAGAAGTAATTTTTTTGGTTTTTACTAGCATACACTTGCACAAGTCCAAGATTGATCTGAGTTGTGTATATACATTCCAAGGTTCACAACAGATAAGAATTCCGAATTCTTCACTTTCCTTAGGTGTTGGATGATGTTCATCTACAACAAAGTCCCAAGCTTTCAAGGTCATACACAATATGTTTTTTTAAGGTATTAAACACTCTGGTTTTGAAGGTCATCTTCAACCTTAGTTACAGTTCAAGCTTGAAGTGTGAAATACACAGGTGTATGTCATGCACATATAAAGGTAAGTTCTATGGTAATGATGATATGTTGATACAATGGTGTGATTCAGTGTGATGAAAATATGATCATTTCCTACAAACTATGATTCCACTCTATGATACGATGATATATTCCTATATATGAAGATGCATGATATCATCCTAGCATGTCTACTTCCATGGATCTAGCTAGTTGTGATGCATTAGAACCGGGGTTTATTATATAGACAAATAAGACCAAATTCGATTAGCAAGTACGAAATTTTGGGTCCATAAGCCTTGTTTCAGACCTTTCTCACCAAACTCCTTACGTTGTGCTGATTGTACCGATACCACTCTCTAGTAAACCTTTCTATGGACCCACATATTCAAACCCTTATTCAAAACCAATCTCAACATAATCCTTGATTTGATTTTATCCCCTTGAAAGTACTCTATCATAACCCTTTTTGTGGACCCATTCCCCTTATAGATAACAAGCGAGGATTGATCTCTCCCATAAAGTTTCCACTTTGAAACACTATATGATAAGTTTCAAAACAAGTTATATCACAACCACTCTACTCAACACAATCTTGATGACATCAATGGTAATCTTACCAAATTGGAGTTGTTTTCTAACTAGATGACCTACTTCATGGCACTCTTTCCTTCGTCATCTTCGAGATATATTGATCCAAACCATCCTTCCCATAATGAAGGGGTTGAATCATCCAATCCTAGTGGGCCTCATTCCACTTCTCTTGTTTGTGATTCTATGACTCAAACATGGCATGTAATTCCTAAAGTTGATATCTCCATATTTGATGGATCAAACCCCACATGATGGTCACTTAGATGGATCATTAATTGTTCTTGCATGGCATCACATACGCTATGATAAAATTTCAAGTGAGTATCTTATATTTGGATCAGGAACGCTAGAATTGGAACAATAAATCCTACAAGGTTTATATTTCTTGGATACAATTTGTTTCAAATCTCTATGAACTTTTTGAAATAGACTAATTATTTAGGGTAGTTGACCAAGCTCAAACAATATGGCACACTTGAATATTTCATCTCTTCTTTTAAGTAGTTTCCCATCTGCATCAAAGTCATGTTTGATACACTTTACAAGGAATGTTTCATTAATAGTTGAAATAAGAGATACATGCACATGTATTAATGGCTTGTTGTACTAATTGGTTGGATGCCACTCAAAGAGCTAGATAAGAACAAAAGGTGATAAATGATCAAATAAAAAATGACACATTTTTTACTTGTCTCCATCCACCTATAATCCTTTCCACTAATCCCTCATATTCCTCTCCAATTATTAGGATTCAAAAGTTAAACCCAGTTTAAATGGCCAAGTGTCAACTCAAAGGTATTTGCTACCAGTGTGATGAGAAAGATTCCCCTGACCATAATGTAATGATAAAAAGTATTTATATCCATTAATAGGACATTTTTGATATGGAATTTGAAGCTAACATCCATGAGGCCCCTTATCCATAGATGGAATATTTTCCCCAACCTATTCTCCCAAAGGTGGAACCAAAAACCTTTTTGCATTCCTTGACTAGTATTTCTACTCCCTAAATCCTAAAATTGATGGGCTACCTATAACTTTTCAAGGTCATAGTATTAGTTGACAATGGTAGCACATATAACATTATTCATTGTCTAGTAGCCCAAGAAACACATTGTTATTTCCATGTTGTGAACAACTTCCAAATCATGATTGCAAATGGAGGAGCTATGAAATTTGGTGGTCAATTTGAAAATATTTTTCTTTAAACGAGTGATTATTCTCTCAAAACCCACATGTTTCTATTAAAATAGTTGGGTGTGATTTTGTATTGGGTTCTTAATGGGTATACATACATTAGACTCCATCACCATGGATTTTGTTGCCTTATGCATGAGTTTCCAACATGTAGGGCATATATACTCTCAAATGAATGATATATAGATCTCCAAAGATTATCATTTTGTATCATATGAAAAATATTCTTGAAAAGGGATATCCAATCATTGTATCTTAATTCTATGCTACTCAAGCTTTTGATGCCCCTTCTCAACCCAGTCCTTATGATCTACAGTTTTTCTTAGACAAATGCCAATCGATATTTGACATTTATAAAGGGATGCCCCCTTCCTATGGTGATCATGATCATTCCATTCCACTCATACCTAGTTTACTCCCACCTAATGCACACCTATATTTCCATCCATTTCCCAAAAAAATGAAATGGAAAAAATGATTCAAGAATTGCTACTTGTTGGTGTTATCTTCCCTATAACCAACCCTTATTCTTCCCTAGTTGTTATGGTCATCAAGACAGAAGGTTCTTGCTTTATGTGTCTCGAATTTTTTGCTTTGAACAAATTGACCATCAAAGATAAGTTTTCCATTCATGTCATTAATGATATTCTCGATAGGCATAAAGGTGCTCAATTCTTCACTAAACTTGATCTATGCTCAATCTATCATCAAATTTGCATGGAAGAGGAGGATATTCCCAAGGCTATTTTTTGCACTAAAGCATATGATGAGTTCTTGGTGATTCCTTTTGTCCTTTTCAATGCACCCTCCACCTTCTAGAATCCCATGAACAAAAAGTTAAACTATTTTTGCATAAATTTATCCTCATTTTTTTCTATGATATCCCAATCAACAATAAAAATTGGCAACCCCATGTAGCCCATGTGAATAAAGTATTACAAATTCTTGTGGATTATCAACGCTTTCTTAAAAGGTCCAAATGTCATTTTGGTGTCTCTAAAGTGGAATATGTGGGCCATAGTGTTAGTGAATAAAGTTTGTGGTTAGATCCAAAGAAAATTGAAGTAATGAAGGATTGGCCCCACCCTTAAACTCTTAAAATTCTGAGATGTTTTCTCGGTTTCATTGGTTATCACATAAAGTTTTCCAAATAAATGGTAAGATAGCAAATCCACTCACAACATCGCTGAACAACAATGCTTTCAATTGGTATGATGTGGCAAAAAAATTTTGAGGACTTTAAGGAGGATGTGTGTACAACCTATATTTTTTCTTTACATAACTTCACTAAGACCTTTTTCTTGTAATATATGATCTTGGTTAAAGGCATCATAACCGTCCTCATGCAAATCGAAAAATCATTGGCTTTTACCAGCAATAAACTCTATGAGTGGAAATTGGGAAAATTGACTTATGAAAAACTGATGATGGAAATATTGCATTCTATGGACATATGGTGTGCATACCTACAAATAATTTCCTCCCTTAACGAACAAAAACTAGTCACCAAAATGTTGGGATATTACTATGAGATAATTTCCCATAAGGGAAAGTAGAATCTGGTAGCGAATTCTCTTTCTTGAATGTATGAAGAAGAAGGTTTCTTATTCCCCCCTCACTCATCATAGTGGATTGGTTTAATGATACTCATAATGAATGGCTCACAAATCCCATGCTTGCTACCATGATCTAATAACTTCAAATGGAACCCTGTGGATATTTGGGTTGCACTTGACACAATGAAAAGCTTCACTATAAACGAGATTTATATTTTTCCAAGAATTCTATTGGAATATTGGTCAATACTGAGAGGGGGGGTGAATCAATATTGTTAACTTTTTACCATTTTAACCACTTATTAAACTTTAATCAAAACATAAAATCAACAAGATACACAAAAAACAGATTTTTATCGTGGAACCCCAATTGGGTAAACCACCAATTCTTCCTATACTGCAAAATTATACTTACAATAGTTTTTGCAAGCTCCAAATTACTGGATGCACCAACACCCAAATTCTCAGCTACAATTGAAGGATGCACCAACACCCTATTTACCAACCATTACTGTAGGGAGGATATAACCCCCTTGCAGGCATGTATCCTTCCCTAGCACCACCCTGCCACCCTAGTCTTGTTTTTACATAAATTCAATAATATCTTCTACAGCAGCTTCTATTCTCTTACATCTACTGCAAATATTTGATTCGAACGTCATAAACAATCATGTTCTGCTCTTCTTTCTCTGATCTTTTATACTTCTTCAGATATTCACGTTAAAACACTTATCAGTCATTCTCTGCTCTTCCTTTTATTTGTTTTGTCTCTATACAGCTTCATATCTTGTTTTGTTCAATTCAGTTACTCCATTTTATTTGTGTACAACTTCAAATCTTCTTTTCTTAAATTCTATTACTTCATTTTATTTGTCTCTGACTGATCTTTCTTCTTCTTTGATCTAGGCTCTTGAGACATCATCCTTCCATCTCGAATGTTGGTTTATATATTATCTATCTTATTGTTAATCATTGCATCTTTTCAAAATGGACTTGTGCCTTTTCCCACTCGTGCCTCTTCAAAAAGATTAAATTTATGTTTATTAAATAAATAACAAACCCTTCTATCTCATTTTCAATCATTGCATCTTTTCAAAATGGACTTGTTCCTTTTCCCACTCGTACCTCTGTTTTATTTAATAAGATTCTTCCTCATTTAGTTTATTCTTGTTTGATGCTGAAAATGCATGATGATAAGCTAGAGGAAATTGCATTTTTATCACATGCACCTCTTTATAAAAAATACTTCTTGGTTTATCTAAATTGCTTTGATAAATAGATGATAATTAGTTTCTTCTATTTCATAATCATCTTAATCATTCATTATTTTTATTAAATTGACTTAGCTGGCCAATTTAACTAAAAACATGTTAACATATACTTAATTTTGGGCATATTCAGATTTATGTGTAAAACATAATTTTTCTTCAACTCGAGAACTCACATTTTCACACATGTGACTACCAGATGGAGAACTGAACTTATGGTTAGATAGACACTTCAACAATAAATAAGATCATGTCACCTTTAGATTTTACTAACACACACACATCCATTTGTGGGAATTTGCAAATGACCTTCTGAATTGGTTTTAACACGGCCAATTTTCTTTTGTTCTCACTATGCAAAATACTATTTTTCCTATTTTTGGCATATTTATATTTTTCATATGAGACCATCATAAGACAAATTGAAGGTATGTGTGGATATTTAGTTCACCAAGGAACATTCCTATGTTTTTTAATTGATTTTATCACCTCATGATCACCTCCTTGCGGGCATTTCTAAATGACCTTTCAGACTATGTAAACACAATTTTTCCCAACTTGGAAGGCTTGTCTTTCGCACGTGTGATCTCCAGAATAGTATCTGATATAATGGATGGATATCCAACTCACCAAGGAACAATACCATGCTACCTGATGAATTTTATCATCAAAATAACCCCTCCTTGCGGTCATTTCAAAATTCCTTTTCAATTTCCTGATTCTAACATAGTCATTTTCAGGACTTTCTCAAAGTTTATCCTGAAACCCCAGTTTGGAAGATCCATAACTTTTTCTCTAGACATTCTCAAGGAGAAATAAGACTATGGTTAGATATAAAAGATAGCACACTAAAAGACCCCCATGTTCTTCTGGATTTTACTCTAAGCCGTAATTTAGGGCGGGCATAATTCTGAGGCTACTTAGCCATTTTTGCGTGCTCCGGCACAAACCCCTGTTTTGGCAGACCTAGAACTTTCTCCTCATAAGTGATGAAGGAAAAATGAGACCATTAATAGATATACACTATAACAAGATATATTATGGTACCATGGTGCAAGAATTTTAGTCAAACCATGAATTATGGTGGCATTCTCTTAGACACTCTGAGACCAATTTTGACTATTTATTCCATACTTAGTCAATTTCCTGATTTTTACCAATTTGCCATATTTCTCCAGAATGATGTCATAATGAAACAATGATTTCAAATTCATGACACATCATCATCTACGTCATTCCATGCCATCATATCTACCATACCATCATCCATTCCATGCCATTTCATCATATATGCCATATCATCATCCATGCCATGTTATCACTGCCTTTGTCTTTCACTGAGTTTCTCCTGCCATCGTATCCTTGGCTATTCCTTTGTCATTACTGAACTCCTTTGACATCAATTACAACCACATTAAACAAATTCAACATTGAAATCGTGGGTGTTATTTGAGCTACACTCATCCCCCATAGCTGGTCATTCAAGATTTCATAAAACATATGAAAGGATCAAAATATCATTTTTCAAGAAAGACATGAAGAAAGGCATCCATACATTTGTGCAAAATGCGACACTCATATCAATGACATAAAGGTGAGACAAAAACCTCTAAGTTAACTTCAACCACTTCCCATTCAACCTGCAATGTACTAATATTTATATTCATTTCATTGTGGTGTTACCAAAATCTAACAATAAGTTTGTAATCATGGTTGTATCTGATTTCCTTTCCAAAGCTGCTCATATTTTATCCCTACAACACTCTTTCAAGGCCTATATGGTATCCCAAATCTTCATGGATAATAACTTCCAAGTCCATAGTATGTCATTGTCTATTGTCATGGGCCATGACCCCATTTTCACTAGTGATTCTAGAAAGAATTGTTTTGTCTCCAAGGCGCTCAACTAAATCTTCGCACTTTCTATCACCCCCAAACTAATCATTAAATTGAATATGTCCGAACAAGTGCCTAGATGCATATTCATGATGCTTTACTTCAAAGAAAAAATATCAATGGGATCAATGGTTACCTCCAATAGAATGGTGGTATAATACAACTTATCATATTGCCACTTGAATTCCTCCCTTTGAAGATGTCTATGGGAAAAAGAACCCCTCGGTACTATCTTACTTTCCATGCATCTGTAAGGTACATGAGGTCAACAAAATGCTTACAGCTGGAGTTGACATTCTCCACACTCCCAATGATAATATTTTAATGGATTAGAAGAGAATGAAGGGACAATTTGTTTAAAATAATTTAGAATACCATTAAGTAGAAGAGGATCGTGTATTCCTCTACCTACAACCCCGTAATAAAATCTCACTTAAATCCAACAATGGACAAAAACTTGCTACCAAGTTTTATGGGGCCTATAAGGTCCTCAAATGTGTGGGCCATGTGGATTACAAATTAGAGCCACCTAAATTATGATTCATCCCATATTTCATGTTATTGGGTTAAATAAAATAGTTGACCCCAATTGTTGTATTCAAACTAACCTTCCACAATTGGATGAAGAATGTTCCATTTGGTTGCAGCCCAATGCCATCCTTGACAAACAAGAATGTCCTATTCACTAGAACACCATCTAAGAGGTCTCTATTTAGTGGAAAGATACCCAATGTGAAGATTCTACATGGGAACCAATAGAGATACTTTGACATTTTCTACATCTTCGACCTTGTGGAGAATGTTTCTTTTAAGAGGGCAGGGGGGGAGCACATTATGGTTCTACCCTAAACCCTTTAAATAGAGAGATAGGTTTCTATGTATTGAGGCCATATATATTAGATAATTCCCATACAAAATATATAGTGTGAAAACAATATTTGTAAGAAGACTTACTAGAGAGTTCCACCTACTAGAAATCTCATTCATTAAAAAAGATTATTGGGAATTTCTGCCTACAAAATTTAATTATTTCAATATAAACTATATAGACAAGATCCACAAGGTGGAAATGTACCCGATGATAGATTTAATATTTAATATTGAATGCAAATAAAATTGCTCCATGTAATGCTGAGTTTCTTTTAAGAGGACTATATCTATGAAAAGACACATATTACGTCAAAATGTTAAATGCTTCAAAAACACCATATTGTGATAACTAACAACACATTAAACCTCTTCACAACTAAAGCCTTCCATAAATGTGTTGCACTATAGCAATAAATGTATTGTTCTTTTGTAGTAGTGCTTGATGGCACAAGATTAAGGACAAGAATTCAACTTGGAGACGAGTGAAATTTAACACTACGAGACTCTTCATGATGTTTAGAAAAAATAGTTACTTATGTAAAGAGTTAGGAGAGATCCAAATTGAATGAAAAGAATGGAAATACTTTTATAATACAAAAAAGAAAAGTCTTAACAAGTTTCAAGAACTTTGTCAACTGGGTCTAGTTTGAGTGGCTGTGAGATGGAGTTTTATTTTTCACATGCAAGTTCTAATCCTATAAGTGACATATTAAGCTCACAATGATTATATTTTTGTAATGGATTTGTCCTATAAACTTCCTAAATACAACTCTGCACAACTATTTCTTTGTTTTGTAATATTCTCACGAACGAAAAGGCCAGTAGCCCGTTCCAAATCAAAATTGTAAATCATTAATGACTGAACAAGAACTCCCTATGTCGTGCCTAAAGAAAATACTAGCTCATTGAAGAAATCATTGTGTTTCAATGCTCCAGTAACAACTATATCGCTCTCCATAATCGTGAAAGACTATGCCATCGGTGCTTGCTCATTGAAGATTCATATTTGGTTTATTAAGTGTATTAGAGTGTTCATCTGAGCTAGATTGAGAGCTAGAGCTTAGAAGATATCAGAATGATTGAGAGGTTACAGATTTAACAGATCCACGTCGAGCAGGAATATTAACATGTAGTAATATACATAATAGTAGTATAAGTATCCAAAAGTATTCTTAATCATGGGGCTAAATGTTAGGATAAATAATCCTCCCTTTGGCTAAATCAACCTAATTTACCACTTATCCTAAGCTCTTGACTCGAATATGTAACTGCATCATCAACTGGATCATCCTCCTTCAATAAGGGAGCCTAACTAGGTCTTCTCCTTCAATTGGGGAGCCTAACTGAGTCTCCTCCTTCAATCTAAGAGCAAATATGGGTTGATCTGCATGACATAAGCACCCCAATCAGTTAACTAAAGCTTGTTTCACCTACCTTTCAATTAAAATGGAGCTGCAAAGGCACCTCCCTCATTATTTTTCCTATTTTTGGTAAATTGCAGTTAACTGGAGTGATTAAAGGCATATCCACCTACTTTTAGTGACTCAGTTCAATGCAATTCAATTCAAATCACCTAATTGAAGTTAGATATGTGCCCTCACCTACTGATTGAAATGTAGTTGAGTTCTATTCAGTTAGACTCAATCTAAACTACCTCTGAGTCAGTTAAAGTCAATTAAGGTTGTGTTAAGTGGTTAAGTGATGTGTCGAGTGGTGTCTAATTGACAGCTAAGACACTCTCATGCATTCAATTTGAATTATCTTTCATGGATTCGAATTGTCTGGTTATTAATTCCATTGTATTGCATTGTAACTATTATCTTCACTACTTTTGATTAATGATAGCAAATATACAGCTGCAACTCCTTATTGCACTATTTCATGTCATTTATGAGTAAAATTGATCTGTGAAATCTATTGTAAGTTTCTCTCTTGATTCATAGATTGTTGTGCCTCTAATTTTATACTAAAATATAAAATAAACTAAAATCATATGCATTTGTGTGCCTCTGACTATGGCTAAAATATTGCACCATATTAATATATTAATTAAATTTGATAAGTCAAACAACAATAATAATGTAAAATATAAAATATGAATCCAAACCTACCTCCACCGACCTTACCATTACATTTATATATACTCAAATTTCCCATAAAAATAAAACTCAATCAATCAAAAAATGAAACACATGATAAAAATAACAATCAAAATAAGAAACACGTGAAAAAAAAATATGATAAAAATTTAAATCTTTATCTATGATATTGTTAAATTTTATTAAAAAATATTAATAATTAAATCATTATATTTGTGAAATGAATCATATTTTTATATTAACTATACCTACATTAACACAAGCAGATAACAAATTAAAAAGAAAAAGAAAAAAAACAAACCTACTTTTGTATTAAACATTTATTATAGCGAAACATAAACCCAAAATATTAAATTGAGCACATAGACCTGTGGAAAAACACACAATTCACATAGTATATCACACAATTTACTCAGTTATTGAAGAATGAAACAGTGCAAAAATGGCTTGCAACTGTGAATGCTTTTCATTAATCAAAGAGTAATTATATAATAATTACAATGAAGTATAATGGCTAAATAGCCACATGCAATTCGAATCCACATGAGGAAATTCGAATTGATTAGACTCTACTTGACTGTAGGTAACTAAGACCTTGTCTAAATCATTATCGGAGAACTCAATAGTTAACTGACCTTGTCTAAACCATTATCGGAGTTCATCGGAGTTCTAAAACACAACTCAAGTGTCTAATTCAATGTTAACTGAGGCTAACTGACTGTGGTAGGTGAGAAATGCGCCTCTCCTGCATGCAGCCATTTAAACCTAGCGCTAACTGAATGTAGAGGACTAGACCAAAATGTAACTGACTTCTAACTCAGCTTAACTAGTCACTAACTGAACTCAATTGATGAAGGTTGGTATCGACACTCCCAGTGGCTCCTAAATTGTAGGGATTGATCTAGGAGGCTCCTAAACTGATGCATGCAAGTGCAATTAGTGGTCCCCACACTTTAGTAACTGGAACATGTGCCCCAATTAGGCCAAGTGGACCCAATGGTGCTAATGACTAAAAACAGACTAGATGGACTCCCGATTTAAACATGACTCCTGATTTAGACATATGACCAAATTGGACAAGGGAGGATTAATAATCCTAACACCCCCCCTGGATGCTAACTTGGAAAATCTATGGGCCCTGGTAACTAGGACTATAGGTCACCCATTACATCAAGTAAAGTAAAGTAATTGCTCAATACAAGGAGCTGGGGAAAAAACCACATGGGAAAAAATCCCCCCCTCTAATTAAGAAGGTAGAATCAGGATCAATATGGTTCTTTTGTGCATATCCTGGGGCCTGGCATGTGAACCCCTCCATCATTATGTCTGGAGTAATCTTCCTCTTTGGAAGAAGAATGATATGCTCAACTAAATAAAAAATATAGACAACTGCTGGATGAAGACTGGACCCATGTAGAGCAACTGAAATCAACTGATAAGTGAGAAAAGGTTCTTGAGGATTCAAACCATGTGAGGAACACTCAAGAAACTGATATTTTTCATCCATGAACAGCAAACCACGAGTGGTAAAATCAGCCCCAAGTGTTAGGAGCAAGTGTTCAGGTGGATGCAGAATGTCTTCCTCTTTACTAGTTCTATGAGGAGATGAGCATGTGATCAATGGTAGAGAAGCAATGGGACTGTGGAGAGAGAATGGTTGAGCTCCATAGTCTGATATAGCTTCAAAAATATATAATGATTCACAAAATAAAATATCAGCAACCTCATAAGAGGAAACTAACACCAAATCCCCAACAGTAGTTTTGAAGAGAAATTGCGGTACTTGATTTTTCACACCGAAATTGGTGAGAGCAGCTACAAGCATGAATGAAAGCTCTTGAATTTTAAAATTTGAACCAAATAATATCAGATCAGAAAGTAAATCATATCTAAATAGTCTCACAACATATCCAAAACTATGAAATGAAATCAAATCCCCAGCAGCAGTTTCGAAGGAGATTTGCGGTACTTGTTTCTTCACACCGTTGATGAGAACAACTACAAGAAGTATTGAAGGTTTATGAATCTGAAATTTTGAACCAAGAAATATCAGATCGGATCCAAATAATATCATATCAGATCCAATAAGGTTCATACCACCGAGATGGTAGATGCAAAGTTTTCTTCTTCTTCAAAATTCTGAATTTTGGTGCATGAAATCCTGCAAGAATTTGCTGGAAGATCTAGATCATGGGGAGAGAATGGATCGCTCTAGTAATTTGATATTTTTCCAAAAATATCCAAGGTATTACATATTTGTACACCAGCAGCAACATTATAGGGATAAAAATCAAATTTCTCTTCACTTTCGGAAGCAATTACTGGCAAATTTTGCACAGAATTCAAAGGAGATTCACCAGTGAATGTTTGCATGGAAGTGTAGCAGTATTTTTCTTCAATATCAGAGATTGAAATGTATTCTTCTGTATCATCCATATGAGGAGATGAGATATCATAGATCTCATAAACTTCCGGAGCATCAGGAGAAGGAGTCACTGCAAGGAGACTGTCTTCAATTCGAATTGACTGTGTAGAAGCTTCTGCTTCTTCTTCATCTTAAACAACTTCATCAGAGAGAGTGGAGGCCGAGAATTTTGGATCAAGAATGCTTATGGTGTTGGATGTGCTCTCCAAAGTGTTATTATGATCCTTGTCAATCATTCGAAAGGTTCTGTCCAATATTTTCCAGAGTTCCTTTGGGTCTTCAATAGATCTACTGAGGTAGCGCAAGCTAAGAGAAAGACCCAGTGCTATTGTTCCAAAAGATGCATCACATTTATTCAGAAAGTCATTTTCCCTCTCAAAAGACCCTCTATCGAGTCCTTCAGATACCAAATAGAGATCTCTTCTATTAAAAAATCCAACCATCTTCACCTTCCATTCAAAATAGTTTGTGGATTGGGTGAGAAGAGGAACCGATGAATTCATTTCGAAGTTGTACCTGCAAAAAAAAAAAAAAAATCACCGTAAAGTCAGACAGCCTACACATTTCAGGTTTTCATCACACCCGACATAGTTGATCAAGCAAGCTTGATCAACAATTCCTTAACTTGGGGTATTAATTGGTAAACCTTTTGCTTCTAGTGCAGAGCTGGAAGGATCAATTTTGCTAAAAAATGATCCAATAGGAGATCCAAGGAGGAGAAGTGCCTTTTCCATCGAGGCTCTGATACCATATTAAATTGAGCACATAGATATGTGGAAAAACACAATTCACAAGATAGATCCCTTAATTTACTCAGTTATTGAAGAATGAAACAATGAAAAAATGGCTTGCAACTATGAATGCTTTTCATTAATCAAAGAGTAATTAGATAATAATTACAGTAAAGTACAATGGATAAATAGCCACATGCAATTCGAATCCACATGAGGAAATTTGAATTGATTAGACTCTACTTGACTGTAGGTAACTAAGACCTTGTCTAAATCATTATCGGAGGACTCAATAGTTAACTTACCTTGTCTAAACCATTATCGGAGTTCTAAATCACAACTCAAGTGTCTAATTTAGTGTAAACTGAGGATAGTTGACTGTGGTAGGTGAGAAATGCACCTCTCCTGCATGCAACCATGCAGACCTAGCACTAACTGAGTGTAGAGGACTAGAACTGAATGTAACTGACTCCTAACTCAACTTGACTAGTCACTAACTGAACTCAACTGATGAAGGTTGGTATCGGCACTCCCAGTGGCTCCTAAATTGTATGGATTGATATAGGAGGCTTCTAAACTAATTCATGCAAGTGCAATTAGTGGAATTAGGCCTCAATTAGTGTTCCCCACACTTTAGTAACTGGAACATGTGCCCCAATTAGGCCAAGTGGACCCAATGGTGCTAGTGACTAAAAATAGACTGGATGGACTCCCGATTTAGACATGACTCATGATTTAGACATATGACCAAATTGGACAAGGGAGGATTAATAATCCTAACACCAAAATGTAATATAAAAAACATAAATTTTAAATTAAATTCAAATTATAAATACTAATAAAAATAAACTGAAAAATTAAATCAAGATCTTCTCATATGGTCTTCAAACAAAAATATTTCTTCATATATAATAATAATAATAATAAAATATTAAAAATAATATAAAACATATATTTTAATAACAAAACATAAACCTAACCAAAACAAACAATAATATTAACAATTTCCATGCCACAATAATATATACATAAAACTTAAAACATATAATGAAATAAATCATAATCTATAAAGAAAAGTTACAACTAAACTATCATGAAATTGATGCATTGATGTTATATAAAATTACATCTTGGGGCATCAATAATTTCTGAGCATTGTTGGCAAAGCCCACCAACAAAGCTTCGTCGACAGGGGTTCCCACTTTGTCGACGCCCTGCAGTGCAATCTCCTTGAGCACCGGCCCAGACAGGTTTTACCCTGCCCAGCAACGTCTGCGGAGCATACGAGGTCTCACTCGAGGCGTTCAAGGGAGAGTTGTCAAAACCGATTTTTCGATAGTGGGAGAGGAGGTTATGGGGATCCAATGGAGGGACACCATAAATTATGCAATCATCACACAGTAATATCGCAGCATTATTCAGGGAACTTCATTATTCATGGTGCATCAAACAGTTATAGATTGCATCAACATAAAAACAAAGTCGCAGCATCATAATAGATCTATAACAATAGACAAGCATTAAGCCATACTCATCGCATCATATTAATCTTGTGCAAATGTACCACATTACATAATTCTTCTCCAAAACCGGCGACTGCATACATCACGAATAAACCCAGATAAGATCACAGTTAAGACAGAAAATTCTCCATAAAACAGATCGCACCAGATCTTATCCCATACAATCGTGCATACAATCACATATAATCGCTCACAACTGATCCCCAATCTCCTTAAAATAGATCTATAAATAGGCTTAAGCCTTTGCATTTAGGGTCCACTACTAACTGACTTCTAACTGCTACTAACCTATTGCAACAAAACTTGGTCAAAATACACATAAAATATTCAAAAAGCGGTTATTCTTCCGCTTATCATGCCAATATACCCTTGCACGGTACCGTGTGAGCTTGCCCAGTTGCCGCGATGCTGCGCAACTCACTCGTCCCAAACCTCTTGCCAACAAGCATGCAAGATAGGAATTTGTTATTATATTTTATAGGTTTCTTTATTAGATTACAAAGCAACTAATTTTTGGAAAGAAATTGTGAGCAAAGATTGTAGGTACGCATGGCTGCAAGAAGCATCGTCATATGGGAATTGATGAGACACGCAAGGACACAGGATAAACTCCTCGATGGAAAAAGGTAACCTCTACAATAAGTATGATGCCTTGATTATTATGAAAGGATGACAAGATGTTATTAGTTGATAAAACCATTGCATTTATGACAAACCTTCATTTAGATAACTCGATATGTTGAAAGGAGTTTTGAAATTTATTATTGAGATATTTGAATATAGTAATTGTAGTGTGTTTGAGAAACCAATTGTGTATATGGCATATCAGTGATAAAGCTATTGTTTCATAAAATCTTTTGAAATGGTTTGTACATGCATCGATACTAGAGTATCAAGTTATGCAAGTGATAAATTTTTGTTGTAACTAACAATGCTTTGAGATTATTGCTCGTGAGGAACTATGACAATGCCAAAAGGCCATAATTGAAGAACTGAATATGAATATATATAAAACCTGAAATTAAAAAAAAGAACTTAATGTGACTAAAGACTATTTAAATAAAGAGTTGTGAAACTTTTGATCCAACCATGGGGGACGCCTTGGGTTATAAGGCTCTTAAACTTATTTATAATGGGGTAGAAAATTGTATTGGTGTTTATCTTGTTCGGCTATAGAACACCTAAAGTATTTAGTATCATTATGCATAACTACAAGATGTAACATGACTTAGAAAACTAAGACTTAATTTTCAGAATGAACAAAACAAAATATTAAAATGGTTGAACACAAAATATTTATGAGTTAAGTAGAGCTGCTACGGAGAACCCTCGAGAGGTGTTAGGCTCTAAATTTTTTGATAAGTTAGTACAGATTTTCCAGTGAACACTCTTTTGAGGTGTTAGACTCTGTTGAGCGCTCTATGATATTAAGTCCTAGGCTTAGGAAAAGAGCTTCTACTGAGCATCCAGAGGAGGTGTTAGGCTCTTAAGCAGAACTGCCAGAAAGCACCGAGGTGAGGTGTTAGGTTTTGTAGTGGTATCTTTTGTGATGATAAGATTTCAATATCAGAGATATGTGGGTTTCCAGGTTTTGTGTGGGAGATACGCTTGAGAGATTTAAAATGTCAATGAAGGGTATTGTCCTTATATTGGGTGAATATTATATATATAGGTTGAGGAGGCCTACATGTGAACTTGTGGTTTCGTAGGGAGATGACCATCATGTATATGTTGAATCTTGGTGTTATAAATATGATAAAATGATTGTTTCTATATACATTAGTAATGCTTTGAATTAGAACACGATTCATATTATGTGAGAAATAATATGATTATGTGCATCTTATGTTGCGTGTATGTTGCTTGAATGGTTATTTATGTTGAGAAAACAAAGAGGAAGGAATTAAAGGTATTTAAAATTACGTATAACGGTTGAATACGGCAAAGATTTGTGCCATAAGATACAAATACATAGATAAAATCTACTTTAGATCATATATTTGAGATTATTTTTATGTATGACAGATGTTGTACATCACAAGGTAAAGATTTCAAAGAAAAAATAAATTCTAAAGGGTTGTTATAAAAGGATAGTAAATGAAAATGCATGAATGGTTTGTCTTAGATTATGAACATTACAACGGAAAAATGTTGCAGGTACATCTATGTGAATAAATCTAATCTTTTAAAAGTTGTTATGGACAACAACAATATGTTGCATAAGCATTTGTTCTCTATGTTCTTATTGATTTTAAAAGAATCATATTTATACATACATTTTGTAATAAATCATAGAAATAGCTTGTTATGTTTCTGACAAGAACAGGTTATGAGAGACAAGAAGCATTAAGAATATTCTGAAGGAATACAAAAACAAGCAAAGGTAGAAGAAGATTGATAATTACAAAGGAGAGTGTATGATGAAGACAAGCTTTGAAAGAAACTGATATCGAGGATGGTGTACCTTTAAGGGGGGGAGGATGTAACATCCCCTTTGGTGCCCCTTTTCTTCGGTAACAAAAAAATACAAGGTAAAAGTAACGGTGCAACTTTCCAGTGAGAAACTCAAGGTTGGTAAAAGCATTGTAAGTAATGATATTTATTTTGCTAAGTAGTTAATTTCTTTGGTAGACTTAGAAGCCCGAGGTTTTGACTCGAATTAACGAAAAGGAGCATGAATCATCTAGGAGGAAAGGGTGAGTGGCTCCAAAGCCATGTATATCTAATTTGATGACTGATGTCATATTAAGTGCCATGGGCACTTCAAGAAAACTATAATATTTACTTGATGGTTATAATTCTTAGGTTTTATACTAAGTTGATGAAAATCTTAATTAAAATTAATTTATTGTTAGTCACCTCGTAATTAACAAAATTTTATGATTTTTTATTGAACAAAAGTTAATTACTAGTATAAACTTACATTATAATAATTATTTTAATTTTTAAGGAGGTCTCAAAGATATAGCTCAAAAAATTGTTGCCTTTATATTATAACCACCGAAATCCTAAATCCCAGGGTGTAAGAAAGATAAATGTATGGAAAATTATTATTTATCTTTCTTAAATAAATATCTTTTTTTAAATAGTTAAGTACACATATTTAATCAAGTAAATAATTTTACATTATATCGTATATAATATAATGAATTAATATAACTATATCAGGTTAAACACATTTAAAAGTGGATATTACCATTGAAGATTGACCTTTACTAGAAACACACTAAATATTATTATTATTAAATCCCTAGCTTTTATAACTTTATTGTGAAATAAAAAGTCATTCCAAATAGAAAAATAGCCCATAAAGATATTAATTACTCATTAAAATATGATAGTACCTCTTAATAAGTAAATACATGTGGAATATATTAAAATGAAGTATATGGAAAACTTGTATGGTTTCTTTATTTAATCACTTAGTTACTATTGGTTTATGTAAATTATATTTTCTTTTTATATTAGTCTATGTGAGAGGACGCAGCCTCGGGGTGCAGTCGTGAACTTGAATTGTAGTCTTGTCATTGTATTAGCGTCGGGAGAGTGCACTTGCAGAGTTCTATTGATTATGTAGTGGAAGAAGGGCATTTTTTTTCACCTTTATGTTTAATTATGTCAAGTTATTTTGTTTATGCACAACATAGTTTTTTTTTTTATAACAAAAACAGAAAAGAGAAATATATTAATAGGCTGTGCACAGCCATTCATTACAGAGGAAACAAGATATAGAAGCCGGCAAGTCAAAATTGCTGCACACTAGGCTTATCTTGAGAGTTTTCCACAAAACAGAGTGTATGATTTTCCCAAAATTGTTATTGTCTCGGGTAGTATATACCCGAACAAACTGGTTACATAGTAATACGCAGAAAAACATTAACTAAACGAAAATAAAACAGATTAACCAAAGGACATAAGTTAAGGGTTGCCTCTGTGAGCCCTTGGCTGAACTACGGACTCTTCTTCCATGGGATTGCTATCATCTCATACAGCCTGCACAGGTTTTTCTTGATGTCCTGTATCCTTGAATTCTCCCCAGCTTGAGCCATATTTCCAGCGTCCACCGAAATCGCTATGCAGGCAAACTGTTTGTGCAAAGGGTGGACAATACAATTCTGGTTCTCAACCCACAAAGCTCTAACAACACGCCTGAGCACTGCAATTTCTTGTTGCAGCACAAAACCACCAAGTCTATCTGAACAGGCTAGCGTTCCCACAACGCCTTCCTGCCAGCCAGTGCAGGGGCAACCCAAAACCCGTTTCAGACTGCCTTCACAAGAAAGATATGCACCAACGTTACCCCCAGTAAACCAAGACGCAGAGGGGTAGCTACACTGACAAATGGAGAAAGCAGCAAGAGCCAGGCGCTCCTTTACGAAGGCACGGATGAGAGGGAGCACATGCCACGGGATGCCCAGCAACCTCCCTCCCTCAACTCCAGCTACAACAATCAGAAGGAATCGCACTGTTTCTGGAGAGCCATAACCAGAGTCCGGAGCAAAATTATAGAACATGTCTTTGCAGAGAAGCGTCATAGAGAAGAAGGAGGGGAGTCTGCAATCGTGCGAAGGAGCGAGGTAGTAAATTAAAGGCCGAAAGAGCTTTAATTCTGCAACAGCTTAGGGGAGGAGAGGAATCCACGCGGCCAAGGCAGGAAGGCATACGGGACATGTTAATAAATGCAAGGAGCCGTCAAAAGGAAGGAGGAGATGGGGGCCAGCTGGGGGGGGACGGTGAAGTGAATGAGGGATGCGATGGAAAAGGAGAAGGAGAGGGGGGTGGAGAAGAAGGGGGAGAAGGGAGAAGAAGAGGGAGGGAAAGAAGAGATGGAGGGGGAGGGGGAAGAGAGGGGGGGAGGAGGACGGAAGCCTAGGGGGCATCCAATTTTTTTTTGGAAGGATAGAGACTTTACTTTGGGTTTGTACGTGAGGAGAGTCCGACAATGAAACTTATAACAACTCATCATGGAATGAATTTGAGGTATGGGTGATTTCCATCTTCGCTGTAGTGGCCTTGAGGAAGCCTGGCACCTATATTAGCCATGTTGTCCGCTGCCTTATTATTATGCCAGAGGATATGATAAGCCTCGTAGCTTTGAGACATGAGCAACTTAGCTTTCTTATACAAGAGGCGACATTTAATTGCTCCTTCTAGGTACCCGTTAATCAGCTTGTAGATAACATGCCTAGAGTCTCCAAATATCAACACCTTCCGAATCTTTTTAGCATGAAGAAGTTGAAGACCCTGAAGAAGAGCCATCCACTCAGCTTCATTATTAGTTCCATTTCCTAAACCCCAGGCGAAGCTTTGTTCAACTTGTCCTCCGGGATCCAACTTGTCCTCCGGGATCCAACAAGATCCCCCCCGCACCTGCCACCCCTATTATGCACAACATAGTTGAAGTAGTTACCATAGAGAATTTTAAAAATAGGAAATTTATATGGTAGTGTATGTGCTGAAAATTGTAGTTAAATTTTATTGAATTAATAATAAAGAGATTAACAATTTTTGGTGGACGTAACCCAGATTTGGGTGAACCATGTATATTGGTGACCTCCATATGTATCCACCTTATATGTTTCATCTCTGTTGATGTGATATTTGTAATATATGTTAATGATTGTTACATAATTTACTATAAGATAGGGTATGTGTTCAAATATATTATTTGCTCGTTTTAAACGATTGAGCCATTTGATGTTGTAGCCATTGAACAAGAACAACTAATCATGTTTTATGACTAAGTGTAAATGGTGTGAATTAACAAACGAAAGATGTTGAAAGCAATTACGAAATTATGTAGAAGAACATGTCGAGGAAATGCTTTTCTTCTTTATTGTATGAAATGTGACAAAAATGTAATAACGAGATAAGCTCTGGAAAGATCCTCAAGTTTATTTATATTTGGTTCCTTGTGTATATCTTTATCATTCTTAGAACCTTTTGTACCTAGTGCATCTAGTTAGCATGGTTAAAATATTAGCAATCATGGTAGTAAGCCCTTATTGTTTTGCTTACACTTACCATGAGTAGAATCAAGGAAAATGGAAAAGGAGATTAAAATGGCATGCACATTGCAACACTAACAAAGAAAAAAAAATCATTAGTAGGGAAAAGAAAATGGTTGTTACAAATGGTTAAAGTATTTATTTGATCGAAAAACATTGAATTCCCTCCAAGCCAGATACACACAACCACATCTAAACATCAACCATAAAACAAAATTAACCATGAAATTTTGAATACTTATCTCATCTCTCCTCTCCTTTATGTTATAAAACATTGAAATTTTGAGTACTTATTCTGTAATAGTTTCAGACTCCTCTCTTTCTTTGAAGAGTGCTCTTCTCTATGATGATAATTTCTAACCCTCTTGACAAATTTGTTCTCGTAAAAACTATTCCACTTCACACTAATTTAGACGCCATTCTTTCACCTAGTTTCTATAATATTTTTTGTAGAAGGTGTTTTAGCATTCACCTATTATAAGAGTTAAACAATTCGTTCTTCTCAACTCTTTTTAATAATAATTTAACTTCTACAAGTTTCAATATTCAATTTTTCTCACAGCTCTAAATCTCTCTTCGAATAGTTTCTCTTTTACTCTTGGTCTAAATATCTCTTCGAATAGTTTATCTTTTACTCTATAAGATTTTAGTAGAATCCCTTATTCACTTCTTTTCACTTCACATATTATAAGAATTCATATAATAATCTTTCATAATTCTCTTTTCTACGACAATTTTGTTCACTTAATTTCACCTGTTATAACAAGTCATTCATATAAAGAAAAAATTAAAAACTTCGATATTTTCACCATCTTCACTAAAAATGGAGACAATGCATATTATTTATATTGGACAATAACAATATTTCCTTTCATCTGACTCGTAATTCATTGGTAACTCTCATTGCTAAATTTTCTGCGTGAAACAATTGTTTCTATTCTTCCAATATTTTATGGGGATGAATATTCATTCTATCAATATAATAATTTCAAAGCCACCAATAATTTTGTGAAAAGAAAACACTAAAGAACATAAAATTAAACCGATCATAACATCCCACCCATTAACTGCATTAACATGAAGTTAGAACTTAAATAACTGCAAAATTCATCATCATATATACAATGTCGATTTTGGGAGAAGAAAACACAAACACACAACAATGCACTTATAACAACATATTTAAATAACTAAAAGATTTATCTTGGTATTATATCCAATTCCCAACAAAACATCAATCCCTTAGACAACCATGGTGTTCTCACTTAGGTTTTCATATTCGTCTCTTGGCCAAGGCTTTCACTAATTTCTTCAAACCTGAAGTACTTACACTCTTTGTTGGATATATGATATTATAAGCAATAGTATTCACATGCCAGACAATACTAACTGGAATGTACCTTACGATAATATCCATTGTTGTTGGATGTGATCTCTGAGCTCACAACATTTAAAGAATTGCAATAAAAGGGAACTTTGAGATTGATGGAGTGGAATTGGATTGTTAGATGACTAAGAGAAGAAGTATATGGTAGACCTTATGTCACCTTGTTCCTTCCTTTTTCAAGCCTTGACCAGAAGAAATGTTTTTAATTGATAAGAACTTATAAAGGTTTTAAGGCATTCATTGAAATTGTTAATCACCATCATTATAGTTGTTTAATGTATTAAATGTTTCCTTTCAATAATAAGAAAGACTAAACATTTTCAAAGATAGTAAGAGAGCACACCAACAAAGACAAAATTACTTCTTGGTAGGGAGTAATTGATGACATCTCACACGACCTTTCTCCTTCAGAAGTTTACTACAATAACTACTCAACGACTCCAAGCAACTCCATGTATTGTGTAGGATATAACTTTCTGATAGAGTACAAGATTGAAGCTAGATCAACTAAATGAAAAGTAGATGTAGAATTTTAGAATTGATGTTATCATAGCATTTTAAGAAGTGTTGTAGAAATTATTCAGCTTTCAAGTTGGGACTTCAAAACCATCAAGGTAAATCCTTGTGGCGAGATTGGGGCTTCTAAACCCTAAAAATAAATTATTATGATGAGATTAAGAAATGATAATAAAGAGTGTTACTCTTTATTATAAGCTTGCCCTAAGCTCAAAGATAAAGAGTTTTACTCTAAGCAATCAACTAACAAACACAACAATTAATAAATAAATGTAATAAGCACCTTAAAATATACACCCTTACTCAAAGGTATAAAAACATAAACGTATTTTACCACATGAAAAAGAAAATCAACATACAAAGAAAAATAAAAAAAATTGTGATGTGATGCATGAAAATTATGGTATAGCCGTGAATAAACTGAAATAAATAACGCTATCATATATGGTGTGAGGCTTTCACTTTCGCATGCCTACGTCGTCCAGTGAGGCCAGCAGTGATTCTCCTGGGAACGTCCGGAAGAACATTTTACCAACTTTGGATTGAATTACACAATCAATCACAACACCGTTTGTGAAGACTAAACCCTTGAGAGCATTCTTGCTCCATTCATCTATTTTTTTATCAACTCTTTTACCCTGATGCAATTACACATACAAATTTAATTTAGATAAATAACTTGAGCGTACAAGAGCTATTGGTCAATTCCAGCAAACCGTCCAATTCTTAATAAAAATCAGACCAACTCCTTGAAAGTATTTGGTGCATATAATTTAGATAAATAACTTGAGCGTACAAGACCTATTGGTCAATTCCAGCAAACCGTCCCATTCTTAATAAAAATCAGACAAACTCCTTGAAAGTATTTGGTGCATATTTTTTAGTCAAGCTGTGATGCCTGTCTTCATGCCTCAAATACCCACTGTTATTAAGATCTCTTCCAAGTCCAAACTAACCCACTCCTAGCAATTATGAGACCATAATGAGGATGGGAGAATGCGGTGCTCAAATATGCGATACCGGCCTTGTGACCATATTTCCTCGTCACAAGAGACAAAAACTATGAAGCAACTAGGCCGGCAATGTAGAGGGACAAAGTAAAAATGGTTGTTGTAAATTTCAGTAATGGTTGTCATGGGAATTTCTCGAGAAAATTTCATGTCACTCCACGTGTTATTCAGAATACATCACATTTGGTATGTACTCTACAAGTTGTTAGGATTTATAATCCTCCCTTGACCAAAATGTCTATTAGACTATTTTAGCATAACTTAGGAGTCATTTTATTATTATTGGGTCCACTTGGCCTAATCATGCTACATGTACCAGTTACTAGAGTGTGGGAACACCGATGGAGGCTAACTGAGAGTGACTACACTTTCATGCATCAGTTTAGGTGCCTCCTAGACCAATTCTTACATTTTAGGAGCCACTGGGAGTCCCAACACCAACTTCCTTCAGTTGTTGGGAGTTGGTATCTAGTTAAGCTTAGTTATTCTTTAGTTACATTCAATTAGTTTACTTTTAGTTCAATTAGGGCCAGTTAGGCATGGATGCATGTGGGAAGGCGCCTTTTCTCACCTGCCACTTGTAGTTAGACTAGTTAGATTGATTATAACTGATTGTTCGATTGGATTAGACATCTGGAGTTAGACTATTGGACTCCGATAGTGACTTAGACATATTTAGTTAGCCATGCAATCAGAAACAGTTAGAGTCAGTTGGTGGATTTGAATTCATTCCTAATGATTCGAATTCCTCCTATGTAACACTATTGTAACACCAGATTCTTTAATTAACATGATATTGTAATTATCTGAGCTATACTCATCAGTTTCCTATGAAATTTGATTCGTTCAGTGTGTATTGTCATTTCTATTTCACTGCATAATAATTTGGAGTCATTGCTTGATGATCTAATGGCACAACAATTTTAACATGTTATCATAGCCATCTCAAGCAAGCTTCAAGTCTGTCTACTCTCCATTGAACAACAAAAGCATTTGGGTTTCCACAGAAGTCCCGCAAAGAGTTCCTTGCTTCCTCTAGATTTATTCAGAGTGGCGGTGTGGGCGTCACGGACCCTGAGAAAGTGTTCATGTCGAGAGGGAAGGCTTGATTCTAACATAGTTCGAATGTTTTTAGTTTTGTAGTGAAATTTCTACATGTGCTACGTAGCTAGTGTGAAGATATTGTCTGTTTCAGCAGGATAATTGTGGATTCTCAACCTTATACACCTAGTAACCTAACATCCTTCAATTATGTTGATTGGAGGGAGATATGCAACTAGCCTTGTGCAAGCAGGGCTACTTCAGGATAATACTTGGAAGGGAGGTTAATCCCCATCATCCAGATGAGAGAAA
This sequence comes from Pseudotsuga menziesii, assembly GCA_001517045.1. NCBI lineage: Eukaryota > Viridiplantae > Streptophyta > Pinopsida > Pinales > Pinaceae > Pseudotsuga > Pseudotsuga menziesii. Next base: position 197,098 of record LPNX010865427.1, read on the forward strand.
CAAGTTTCTGAACCACTTAAATGAAGCTTTTGGTTACATATGTACTCATATTTCCAAAGATCTCCTCTTTCACCTTGAAGGTTTGAGAACTCCCAAAGAAGCTGGAGAAGCTTGAAGTCATGTTTGGCAAGCAAGATGAGCTTTGAGGACACATTCTGGAGAACGAGTTGGTAGCCTTACATCCCAACAATTTCGAAAACATACAACAATTATTTACTAAATTCAAGTTTCTTGCACTTCAATGCAGACAGTGCGGAATAGAAAGAAAGTATGAGCAACATGTGCTCTCCATACTCGACAAACTAGGCTCTAAGTATTTTGTATTTGCCTCAATCTTCCATTTTGAAAGGGCTTCCATTCCCAATTGGAAGATTCCCTCACTTGATTCCTTTGCCGAGTCCTTAATACAAAAGCAAGAGAAGTTGATCCAGATGGGAGTCATCAAGACTTCTAAAGATCAAGCTCTCCTACTGATAGACTCTATCAAAGCGCAAGATAAAGGTAGATCTAGGGGGAAGGATCCTAAAGCAACTGATTTGAATCCTAAAGAGAATAAGGAAACTTCTGAAGGAGCTTCGGGCTCTAAGAAGAAGAAGAAGTTTGGAAAAAAAGATGTGTCCCTATTGTATGAGGGGTTTTCACCTTGAAGACTAGTGTATGAAGAAGCACATCGGCCAGCTATCAGCTCTCCTCAAGAAGAATAACATAGCTCTTCCACAAATAGCCAAAAAATATGATGATGGATAATCGACAGAGATCATGAAATTTTCCATGCCTTAAAGTATGGCCTCTCTCGGTCGACAGCCTATTTGATTGATTCTAGAGAATCCAACCACATGGTTGCCTCCAAGGATTTCTTCTCCACTCTCAGCCTCATAGGAGGGCCTACTATTCATATGGGTGATGACTCCCAAATTCCAGCAGCAGGAAGAGGTTCCATCAAACTACCGCATGGTGATTTCAAAGATGTTCTCTATGTGCCCTCTCTTGCATCTAATCTATTGTGTGTATACCAGATGACTCACACTGGCTCACCAAAGCAAGTGGTATTTGGCCCTGACTCAGTAGAGGTCAAACAAATCTTAGCTGGGAAGATTATAGAGAAATGGATTGCATATCATGCCTCCAGTGCATATGCTTTCTCTCACTTCATGCCATACTCATATTCAATGCTACGACAACTTCTATTCGAAGCAGATGAAGGTATCAAAACTCCTTCTCTCCCTATTGCAGATACAGATTTGTTGTTTAACATTTCAGATTCAGAAGAAGAGGAAGACCAATGTGATTTAGATATTGAGCCTACACCTCAAATATATCTAGATCAAGATCTAGCATCTACCTCATTTCAACAGCCTAAATGGGCTCAGCAGCTGGAAATGGTGTTGGGGATCTAGATGACAAGAGAAGAACGAGGTCCCAGTATCAGAAAGTGAATGTTGCATTGTCTTACACAGATCCACTTCTCTATAAAAGGTGCTTCATGATGTTGGGATCAGATCCTCAAACATTCAAGGAAGCTTTCCATGACCCTATATGGAAAGCAACTATGGATGAGGAATTTGATTTGGTACATGACAATAAAACTTGGGAACTTGTCTATTTACCTCCAGGGAGGAAACTTTTTTAGTGCAAGTGGGTCTACAAGACCAAGATAGCCTTTGATGGAACCACAACCAAGTACAAAGCTCTGTTGGTGGTCAAAGGATACTCTCGGGTTCAAGGCTTGGACTACAATGAGACATTCACTCCAATAGCTAGAATGGATTCCATCATAATTGTCTGGGAAGTTGCAGCTTCCAAGAGATGGGAGGTACATCACATGGATGTGAAAATTTCCTTTCTCCATGGTGATTTGAAGGAAGAGATATACATGAAACAACATGAGGAAGTTTATTGATCATCCTTCTTTAGTTTGCAAACTAAGGAAATCATTGTATGGACTCAAACAAGCCCCAAGGGCATGGTACTCCAAGATGGATGCCTTCCTCATCTCACAGATATTTGAAAGATGCAAATCAGATTGAAATGTTTACATGCAGAAGAAAGAGGAATTCTTTCTATTGATTATGCTTTATGTGGATGATTTTCTCATTACTAGCATCTCTACTGCTGGATTGAGAAGCATCAAATCATCCCTGAACAAAGCATTCGCTATGACTAATTTAGGACTATTAAGACAGTTCATTGGCCTTGAAGTAAGTCAAAAGACTTCGGGAATAATGATGTCACACTCCAAATATTCATCATACATGCTCAGGAGACTCCACATGGAATGCTGCAAGGTAGCTCCTTGTCCTTTTCTATCTGGCATTAGGCTATAGGAAGGTAGCTCTACACCTTTGGTAGACAACACTCTCTACAGACATCTCATTGGGAGCCTTCTATATCTCACACATTCGAGACCAGACATATCCTATGCTATGAGTGTTGCTGCTAGGTACATGCAGGAGCCACATGAGCTGCATTGGAAGGCAACAAAGAGGACCTTGCACTATGTGCAGGGTACTAAACACTATTGGATTCATTACGCAGCTGGTGCATAGCTTGATCTCATAGGCTTCAGAGATTCAAACTGGGAAGGAGATGGGAATGATAGGAAATCCACTTCAGGATTTGTGTTTATGATCGGATCTGGGCCAATTTGTTGGTCCAACAAGAAGCAAGCAACACTTGTACTCTCTTTAGCAGAGGTATCGGGGAGCTGTGGATGCAACTTTTCAAGAAGTTTGGCTACATGGCATCTTGACAGAATTCAGGGTTCACACTTCACCTTCAATGGACATTTATTGTGACAACCAAAGCACCATCAAAATTTCAAGTGATCCAGTTCAAAAGAAAAGAACAAAGCACATTGAGGTTCACATGCACTATATGTAGGAACTAGTGCATGACAAAACTATCATACTACACTATTTCCCTACAGAGGATCGGATTGCAAACATTTTTACCAAGTCTTTTACTTAAAAGAGATTTTCATTTTTCAGGTCTCTTTTAGGTTTTAAGGCTTGATTCATTGTTCTTGTTCCTACTTATTTTGAGGGGGGGGGGTTCCCATGAGGTTTTCCTCTATTTTCTCGGTTTATTAAGCAACCTTTTTATCTTTTAGACTACATATGGGTGACTTAGCCTTGTTTCCAAGGCCCACAGTTGTCCAAGTTAGGATTCATGGGGGTGTTAGGATTTATAATCCTCCCTTATCTAGACTGTCAATTAGATTATTTTAGCCTAACTTAGGAGTCATTTTATTATTATTGGGTCCACTTGGCTTAATGGGGCCACATGTACTAGTCACTAGAGTGTGGGGAACACCAATGGAGGCTAACTGAGACTTATTACACTTGCATGCATCAGTTTATGGGCCTCCTAAACCAATCCCTACATTTTAGGAGCCACTGGAAGTCCCAACACCAACCTCCTTCAGTTGTTGGGAGTTGGTAACTAGTTAAGCTTAGTTATTCTTCAGTTACATTCAATTAGTTCACTTTCACTTCAATTAGTGTCAGTTATGCATGGCTACATGTGGGAAGGCGCCTTTTCTCACCTACCACTTGCAGTTAGACTGGTTAGACTGATTATCACTGATTGTTTGACTAGATTAGACATATGGAGTTAGACTATTAGACTCCGATAGTGATTTAGACATATTTAGTTAGCCATGCAGTCAGATATAGTTAGAGTTAATTGGTGGACTCGAATTCATTCCTAATGATTCGAATTCCTCCTTGTGTAACACTATCGTAACAATGGATTCTTTAATGAACATGATACTGTAATTATTTGAGCTATACTCATCTGTTTCCTGTGAGATTTTATTTGTTCAGTGTGTATTGGCATCCTTCTTTCACTGCAGAATAATTTGGACTCATTACTTGATGATCTAATGGCACAACAATTTTAACACAAGGACCAACATTAACCTCCTCGATCTGTCTACAAGTAAGTATACGCCCCTTGAATCCAAGGCACATTTAGCATTGCATAATGATAACCGACAATTGTAGCACAAAAGTATGAAACCCCTACCCAAGATGTTAGTGCAGGTGGAGAAACTCTAGCACCTGGACACAGACGTCAAATTCGAACTCCAAGAAGACAGGATTTCGAAATACTAATGAAAAATAGTTGGAAAGCATTCCCCAACAGACACCATACCATATCTTAAGATACCATGCTAATGCAACCTGGCTGCCAGGTCTTGGGACACAAACATCCACACCAACGTCACTTGTATGGGGCCAATAGAATAACATTTAATTACAATTTTAAAAAATTACACATAATCAAATAATATTCCAACTACGGTGTAACTTTAGCAAAATTGAAAAATCAAAATTAAAAAAATCAATTTATCACTCTGAGTGATTCCTATATATCCCCTCGAGGACATACAAAGCAGATTGTCTACTTTTATTTTAAAATCTTTTTTATACTATGTTTTGAATTTCCTATTTTACTATTAACTTACTAAGATACATAAAATAAATGTTTTTTTTTAACTTAAAAGTATATTTATATTATAAAATTATAAGATAGTTAGACTTTAATAAATTACAAATTTTAATGTTAAAATCTTTTTTTCATTAGGGAAATTTTGAGGTCTAAAATGGGTCTCAAAACAAAAATGTATTATCAAAATCAACTTTAAAATAACCAATCATATTTTACAGAATGCCATCATCCCTTATGGTTGAGGCGGCATTGCATAAGTTAAAAATACTTACTTGTCAAATTCTAAATGGCAGATACAAACCCATAGTTAACCAAACCCATAATAAATAAAAAAATCATAAAATACTCTTAAATAAAATATTTATATACTTGGTACATCTAAAATTATAAAATAAAAAAACTTTAAAATACTTTCTATATAATAAATATTATAATATAGAATATATCATTAAAACAAAAAATTAAATTCAAATTCAAAATAAGTATTACTGGTTTGAATTCATACGTAGGCCTTAATATTATGATGATGTGATATATATGAATTCACACGTACTTTTTTATATTGTGATATGATAGGATTAGATTAAGCCTTTTATAACATATAACAAACTCATTGTTCCAAGGTTTTCCATACGTGATTGAACCTT
>LPNX010865427.1:202293-252677 GCA_001517045.1 Pseudotsuga menziesii
TATTTATGTTTAAAGTTTTTTTAATTAAAATAGTTTAGATTGGATTTTAATGAATATAGATTAGAATTTTATATATCTCCACACATTTACTAATCTCAACTTATTCATATAAGTTTATAATTAAAACGTGCATTCATATTTTTAGTTATATTAAAGAGTATTTTATTATTTTTATTTCTAGACACCTTTTCAATTTAACTCGACCATGGTTACATAAATTGTAACGCAAGAGGTGAGTTGTAAATATACATTCTCAAAAAAAGAAAAAACTCATAATATTTTATTATATCTCTTATGAGGCCTATTTTCAACCTCAAAATTCCTCTAATGTACATCATGTGTACCATCTTCATTCTTGGTTTCTATGTCTAGCAATACGTATTGTCATTTTTCTTAGGATAAATGGGTAATTCATTTGCAAAGTGGTGTTAACTGACAAGTAAACCACTCTCATGCATTCAATTCAAATGACCTCTCTGGAATTCGAATTGCTTGGTTATTCATGCCATTATAAAGCATTGTAATATATCTTCTAAATTAATGATTATAATTTTACTGCTGCAAACCTTTTGCACATCTTCTCGCATTCATTGAATTAATTGATATGTATCAATATGTAGTAACTTTTGTCTTGATTCACAACAATTTTATATGGTATATGGAAATTTTTTATTAAGTTGTTAGACTTGCATAATTAGTAATTCATTTTTTGTCATTAATTATTATCACAATCCTCTATGTAATTAACAAACCCTAAATATGTAATTTGTGATTTTCACTTTTTTCTTTTAATTTAAAGTGGTCTTTGTTTACTGCTTCATAATTAGTTCATAATTAATTCCGTTTTTCTCAAGTCTCTTGATTTGTTTTTGATACCTTAAATAAGCTATTATAATGTAACTATGTATATTGACATGAGTTTTGTTTTGATTTTTTTCGTATTCAAAGCAGCTGCTCTCGCCATGTTAAGAAAATCCAATTTTGAAAGGTACATTTTCAAGTTTACATATGTAACCCACCTAGAACTGAAAAATAAATATTTTTATTTATTTTGAGAAAAAATTATGCTAAAAGTTATTGTAAAGTTTTTATGACCAAGTTGGTCAAGGATGACTGTAGTTGAATATTTATTTATTTAAATAATTGAATGGAGAGACACCTATCTAAAGGAGACTATTGAAAGAGTATTCACTGACCCACTAGGAGGAATGAACAGCTGTAGAAGGATAAATGACAAGTGGTAGCACTAGCATTTCACTTTCTAGATGTTGCAGGAAGCAAAATCCTTAAAATTGAGTTCATGTTCCTTAAGAGGAGGAACTGAGCAGGTGGCTCATTTAATTGCAAAACAGACCCAAAGACCTAGTTAATCTTGTAAATACCATCGAATTGAGCAGGATGCTGACTACATTCTATTCCAATTGAATGAACCTTATGAATGTTTCAAACTGAAAAGTCAGGAACACAACAAAATTCGATGAGGGGATAGCTAAAGTGAAATTGGTGAGAGTTAAGTCTTCTAGTGAGTGCTAAGTTGCAGATATTTTCTCTGTGGTTTGTTACACAACATCTCCATCCTAATGGATCTGTGAACGGGCTCAGGGGTCCTAAAGCAAGTGATTTTGGCTGCTTTCAGGAGACGATTTGGAGGAACAGTATCCTTTGGGTGGTTTTCCCCCTTCTGCAATGTAATGTCCCTATTCAAATAATTGCATAGCAGGACAATTCCATCAATCCTACGAGTTCTCTAGATTGGATGGATACATTTGGAATTTTAATAAGGGAGCTAATAAATGATGTTCAGACTTTAGAATGGGATAAATATTTAATAATGTATCTTATTAAATAAATACAAGAGAAAATTGAAGTGGAAATGGAGCGTGGAGACACATGGAGACTACGGGGCCCACACAAGCTAGAATTTTTGTGCCACATGGCATCCTCCTCTTGAAATTTTGAATCCATGGGAATCCTAAAGGTTCTTGGATGAGTTAGAAGGCTAATACACTTGGCCATATGCATCATAGGTCGAATTTGGGAAGAAATGTAACTTACATGGGAGATGAAGAGTCATTTTGGAGCTAGTGAGACACTTAAACTAGATTCCCTAGCTCTATGACAACAATGATGAATATGCTATGACAACTATGAGAAAAATCAAATCTGAAGGCTGACATCTAAAATTTCTGACATGCTAAGTCGAAATAGAGCATCCAAGATATCTCTCATGTGAGTTGGGGAATCTCAATGGGCTCCTACTCGAACTTGAGGAAGGTGGAAGGCTAGGAAAGGGAGGATACATGGAAATTCATTAACACACACCCCAATTCGAATTAGCTTGATTTTGTGCATGGATTGGGAACCTTAGAAGCCTAAGGATGTTTATACAATATAGGAAGCAACCAAGAGAAGGGATTTTTGATCATTTGAGAAATTGTCATTTGTTAATTGTGACAGCTAGTGGATGACTAGTTTTCTTGCCTTAGCCAATTTCGAGGGTGAAATATTCTCATCTAAGTTGGTGTTTGGAGAGGCCACTCAAGTTTTTATTGAGCTTTAATGGAGTTTTAATATTAGGTGTAAGCTACCATGCATCTCGTGGGTTCTTATATTGCAGCATTTCATCTCAACTATTTCTAGTTTTCATTGCATATTCATGCTCATGGAGGAATTGCGCCTTGGGTGAGCTATTGTACTTTGTGGTTAATAAGTTAAATATGCTCTCTTATTCATTCTCATAAAGTTTCAATTCGAAATACCCAATATTTGTATGTCAAATTGATTTTTAATGAGCAAACAATGACCATTTCCACTCTATTTTGATATATGCCATGGTAATGTTGATTATTTCGAATGGAGGAATGTCTCTATGATAAATGTATGGTGAATGGAGTTTCATTAATGTGTATTACAATTTTAATATTCAGTACTTAAGCATCAGAATCCATTTTACTCATTTTAATTGCATTGGGAGAAGATTTGGTGCCTTTTCCCCAAGGGTCGAAATGGTGATTTGGGAGCTATTTTGGAGAGAGTCATAACATCCTGTATAAACTGAAACATGATGCATATGAGAAATTAAAATTTTCCTTTACACATACCATACCTCTATTAAAAAATTCAAGTGTGTTTTGGAACATTTGAGAAGCCATTTCCAGCATTTATCTGGGGGGAAGTCAAACCTCAATTTGCTAGTAAAGACTCATACTTTGATCAGAATACAAAATTAGTTTATAGAAGTGATTGGAGGGTTATAAATAATCTATGAACATAATATTCAAGTGTTAATATCATTCATACACACTCTGAGAATATTTGGGAGCATTTGGGCCAATTTGGAGACCTAGACATCAAAACTAGTGAAAGGTCGAAATTGGGGAAAAAGTGAAAAATTGGTCATTTAATAAAAAATATTAAAAAGGGACATTACAAGTGGTATCAGAGCATGGTCTTGGAACATTGTGGTATTAAATAGGATTCAAAGCAATAATTCACCCCCCTTAAACCTTGAAGTTGAAGGTGTTTTTGTTGAAGAAGAAGAAGTAGTAGAAGTAGAGGTACATTCTCCTGAAACTATGACTAACGTGGGGAAGGGATACACTGATCATGGTAAGGTGGAATATATTAAACTCACACAACCTATATTTTATGACATAACCAAGAACATGAACCAGTATCTCATGAAAGGATTCAAATTGTTGGTTAGCTAATTTGGAAGCAAATTAGGAGCAATAGGAGATAGTAGTAGTTCACAATCAGAAGAAAATAAGACAATGGGTGAGCATATTTTCTCAAGAACAAGACCTCATAATAGACCCCCTGAATTTCAGAGCACACCAAGGCCTACTGCACCTAAATTTCTTGTACCCAAATAAGATCCTAACATTCAACTTTAACTTGCTACACTGACAAAAGAGTGGGATAAATTGGATGAAGATTGTAAAAGAAGTGTACCATTGGATCAGTACTTTGTTGCTGCAAACAAACTCAAAAATAAGGAAGATAATAATTCTATATAAAAAAAATAGACTTAAATTGTACCATTAGTAAAGTGCTACTCCCTATTTTTTATGGTTCCTCTCAAATTCTGCTAACACTTGGGTGCAAAAATTAGATGTGCATTTTCAGCTGAATCCAATGGTGGAAAAAGATGCCTTAAAAATGATCATATTGCACTTGGAAAAATATTCCAATGAATGGTGGTTCCAAGGAATGAAAAATTGGGGTCATGATCAGGTTAAAACATATGGAGAATTTATTGACATGGAACTAGAGAGACTTGAGAAAAAATATCCTGAATTGTCTTTCAAAGAACTAGCACAATTGAAGCAAGTTGGGACCCCGATTAATTATATGATGGAATTTCAAAAGTTATCAGTCAAGGTGGCTGATGTGTCTATGGGAAGGTTAGTATTGTTGTTCACTGAAGGTTTGGTTGAACCCTTAAAAATTTTGTTCAAATCCCACAAGCCCACTACATTAAAATATGAAATGAGCTTGACTAGAGATCTCCAAAATGTGCTTCCTAGAACAAGATTTCCTCCCAAGCCTAACTTCAAAATTTGAAAAGAAGCCTTGGCAAAGAGATGCACCTAATAAGAATCCTTTTCAAAGAGATTCAATTGAAAACAATAAGAAAGAAGGACTAAACAAGGATGAAATTCGAAGAAAAAAATTGTGCTTCACATGCTTTCAACCATGGACACCGAGGCATAAATGCACTAAGGGAAAAGCTCAATACATAGAAGTATTTTTCTGAAAATGATGAGTATAAAGGGGGTATGGATGAAGAAGGACACAATTCAGATCAATAGGAAGCATGTGAGACAAAAGATGAAGAAGAAAGGAAAGAAGAAAATCAACCTTCACCAGACAAAGCAAGAATGGTAGTACTTTCAGCAGTGCCTCGCTATTACAATATTCGATGCAAGGGTGTGGTATTAGGAAAAAGAACTTCAGTTTTCGTAGATGGAGGAGCCATAGATAACTTCATTGATTCGAATATGGTGGAAAAAAGAAATATACCTACTTAACCATTCGATGGCTTCATAGTTGTCATTCTCGGTCACAACACAATGCAGTGCAAAACATGGGTTCCAAAGCTGCAAGTCACCGAAGGTAACTATACTTTTGTTGATATTTTTTATGTGGTTGATGTTGCTGATACTAATGTGGTTTTGGGAGTGCAATGTATGTATTCTATAGGGGATCATACAGTAAATTATCAAATTCCTGAGATGAAATTTCAAGATTCGAAAAGTCTACTAAGGGTTGTGAGAGGGCATCACACTTACCCAAATCAAGTAGTGAATTGCAATAGTATGAGATCTATATTGAGGCATGGGGACATAGAATGGGCTGCTGAATGTCATATCACATCTCCCAATACAAACATAAAGGTTTTTGAACACCCAAAGGAGATAGAGAAACTATTGAAAAAGTACGAAAAAGTTTTTAGAGATCTTCCACATGGTAGACCACCTGATAGGGGGGTTGAGCACAACATTGTTTTGGAAGAGGGTACTCCACCCTTTCAGATACCATCATATAGACATCCCAAGAAATTTAGATATGAGATTGAGAAGGCCATCCAAGAACTCTTAGAGTTGGGACTCATTAGACCAAGCTCTAGCCCTTATGCTTCTTCAGTAGTGTTGGTAAAGAAAAAATATGGAACCTTGAGGATGTGTATATATTTTAGAGCTTTGAACAAGAATACCATCAAGAATAGGTATCCTATTCCTAGGATTGATGGGCTATTTGTATCCAAATATTTAACTCCAAAATTGACCTTAGATCAGGTTATTACCAAATTTGAATGAAGGAAGAAGTTGTGCAAAAGACTTATTTTCGATGTCATTATGGTCACTTTGAGTTTCTTGTTATTCCATTTGGATTAACCAATGCTCCAACCGCATTTCAAGAATGCATGAATAGAATATTTTGCAAGCAGCTTAGAATATTTGTTTTGGTCTTTTTTGATGGTATTTTCATTTGCAGTAAAACTTGGGAAGAGCACTTGCATCATCTAGAGATTGTGTTAAGAACTTTGCAAGAACAATCACTATTTTCTAAGATGTCTAAATGTGAATTTGGGATGAAGGAACTATTGTATCTTGGGCACATTATTGGGCAAGGAGTGAAAGTACACACGAAAAAAATTAGGGCTATCTTAGAATGGCCATCACCAAAAAACATCACCAAATTAAGAGGTTTCATTGGAATATGCACCTATTATAGAAAGTTTGTGAAAGGGTTCTCCAAGTTGACTTCTCCACTCACTGATTTGAGTAAGAAGGATACTTTCAAGTGGGATGAAGAGGCTCACAAGGCCTTCCAAAAAATGAAAGAGGTAATGAGTAGTTGTCCCATACTTGCATTACCTGATTTTTCTAAGCCTTTTGTTGTTGAATGTGATGCTTCAGGTGGAGGAATACTAATTAGAGGAAATTTCAACTCAAAATGGGCCTCCTAAGAAAAATAATAAAATAATATTTATTAATTTTGGAGGAAGAAAAGAAAAAAACTACTTTTTTGTTAGTATTTTCGACATATCTCCTTATGATTTTACTCAAATTTCGATCAGGAGAGCTCCCTGGATGAGAATTAAATTACACATCCAACGAGTACCCTCTTGGCATACTTTTGATAGACCCCGCTACCCCAAAAACAATAAATACCTGAAAAACGTGATGATTTCACATTTTCAAGTATTTCTTGTTTTTGGGGAATCAGGGTCCGTCAAAAGTATGTCGAGAGGGTACTCGTTGGATGTAGAATTAATTTCGCATGCAGGGAGCTCTCCTGATCAAAATTTGAATAAAAAAACAAGGAGATATGTCGAAAATACGAACAAAAAAAGTAGTTTTTTTATGATACGTATCCCCAAATTTATATTAAAAAATTGTTTAAGACCTATATGGTATTTAAAATTTAAAGAAATTTCATTGGTATGATGATATGGAATTTGAATTATGGTTAAAAGGCCCATTTTGAGTTGAAATTTCCTCTAATGGGGGATGTCCTAAAGCAAGGCCAACACCCTATAGCTTTTGAGAGAAGAAAGTTGTAGCCTCATGAAAATATCTACTCCATATATGACAAAGAAATGTTGGTCATCATGCATGCGTTGGTCAAGTTTCAACAATACTTGGTAGGAAACAAGTTTTTGGTGAAAACTAACCACAATAGTCTAAGGCACTTCCTCACCCAAAAGGATCTAAATGAAAGGAAACAAAAGTGGGTAAGAAATATTCAAGCTTATGATTTTGATATTGAATATGTGAAAGGGAAGAATAACATTGCAGCAGATGCATTATCTCGAAGACCTTCTTTTTCTCTCATGGACATTGCTAAAGATTGGAAAAATATGTTACTAGTTGAATATTCCAAAGATAAATTTGCTTGTGATTTGTTAGATGGAATCAAGGGTGATGATAACGATAGGATTGTGAATGGGCTTATATATTACAAGGGAATAATTTATTTGGTTCAAGATTCAATGCTCAAGTACAAAATTTTGCAAGAAGCACATGATTCCCCACTAGCTAGCCATCCGGGGATCTTCAAAACTTATAGGAAATTGAGGCAAAGATTATTTTGGAAGGGGATTAACGAAGATGTTCATAAATATGTGAATGAATGTAAGGTATGTCAGCAAAACAATTAAGAACTTACATGCCCAGTTGGTTTATTGCAACCATTTCCCATTCCGGGGCAAAAATGGGATAGCATCTCAATGGACTTCATCACCGGGCTGCCCAAATCTTTGGGTAAGGATTTAAAATATATGTGGTGGTGGATATATTGACAAAATTTTCTCATTTATTTGTTGTTACATCATCTTTTAGTGCTGCACAAGGGGCTGATATTTGTTTCAAAAAAATCTTCAGATTGCATGGGCTCCCCAAGAGCATTATAAGTGATAGAGATAGTAGATTCATGGGTGCTTTTTGGAAAGAAATTTTTAGATTGGTGGGCACTCTGTTGAATCCAAGTACAAGCTATCATCCACAAACTTATGGGAAAATAGAGAGGGTGAACCAATGGTTGGAAGAGTACCTAAGAAACTATGTGGGAGAGCAACAAAAAGCATGGACAAAATGGATACACTTGGGTGAGTTTTGCTACAACACCACTTTTCATATGTCAATAGGGATGTCTCATTTTAAAGAATTATATGGTTATTATGCACTTACCTTTGTTGAGATGATATTTGGTAATAATAGAGCTCCAAAAGCTAAATATTGGGTGGAAGAGAGCCAAGAAATTTTAAAGCTTTTGAAAGACAATTTGCAGGTTGTCCAAAATCAGCAAAAACAATATGCAAATAGATATAGAGAAGAAAGAACCTTTCAGGTTAATGATTTAGTATATTTTAGGTTGCATCCATACAAACAAACATCTCTAAAAAATAATGGGACATGAAAGCTAAAACCAAGATACTATGGCCCATACAAGGTAGTTCAGAAGATTGGGGAAGTAGCATATGAGTTGGAACTTTCAGAAAGGAGTAAAATTCATAATGTATTCCATGTTTATTGTCTCAAAAAATATATTGGTCAGAAAATTGTCACTTAAGAAATACTTCCTCCCCTGGATGATTAAGGTCAACTCACACTTGTTCCAAAAAATATTTTGAAGACAAGGGAAAGGAGTTTGGGAAGCAGAACTATCAAAGAATACTTAGTACAATGGAATGCTCTACCAAGTGAAAATACCACATGGGAAGAGGATAAGATTTTGCAACATCCAAATCAGAAATTTCTTGAGGACAAGGGTGGGGAGGACTGTAATGTCCCCATTCAAATAATTGCATAGCAGGACAATTCCATCAATCCTACTAGTTTCCTAGGTTGGATTGATACATTTGGAATTTTAATAAGGGAGATAATAAATGATGTTTAGAAATTATAATGGGATAAATATTTAATAATTTAGCTTATTAAATAAATACAAGAGAAAATTAAAATGGCAATGGAGCATGGAGACACATGGAGACTATGGGGCCCACACAAGCTAGAAATTTTGTGCCACATGGAATCCTCCTCTTGCAATTTTGAATCCATGGGAATCCTAAAGGTTCTTGGATGAATTAGAAGGATAATACACTTGGCCATATGCATCATAGGATGAATTTGGGAATAAATGTAACTTACATGGGAGAGGAAGAGTCGTTTTGGAGCTAGTGAGACACTTGGACTAGATTCCCTAGCTCTATGATAACAATGATGAATATGATATGGAAACTATGAAAAAAATAATATCTAAAGGCTGAAATCTGACATATCTGACATGCCATGTCAAAATATATTATCCAGGATATCTCTCATGTGAGTTGGGGAAGCTCAATGGGATCCTACTTTAGGGAAGGTAGAAGGCTAGGAAATGGAGGACACATGGAAAATCGTGAGCACATGCCCAAATTCGAATTGGCTTGAGTTTGTGGATGGATTGGGAACCTTAGAAGGCTAATTATTTTTATAAAATATAGGAATCAACCAAGAGAAGGGACTTTTGATTATTTGAAAAATTGTCATTTGTGAATTGTGAGAGCCAGTGGATGACTAGTTTTCTTGTCTTAGTCAATTTCGAGGGTAAAAGATTCCCATCCAAGTTGGTGTTTGGAGAGGAAACTCAGGTCTTTCATGGAGGTTTAATGTAGTTTTAATTTCAGGTGTAAGATACAGGGAAGCTTATGGGTTCTTCTATTGCATCACTTCATCTCAACTATTTCCAGTTTTCATTGCATATTCATGCTCATGGAGGGATTGCGCCTTGGGAGAGCTATTGTACTTTGTGGGAGAGATTATCCTGGTATATTTATGATTGTAATAAGTAAAATATTCTCTCTTATTCATTCTAAAAAAAATTCAATTCGAAATACCCAATATTTATATGTCAAATTGATTTTTAATGAGCAAACAATGACCATTTCCACTCTATTTTGATATATGCCATGGTAATGGTGATTATTTCGAATGGAGGAATGTCTATCTGATAAATGTATGATTAATGGAATGTAATTAATGTGTATTACAAGTTTCATGTTCAATACTTAATAATTGGAAGCCATTTTACTCATTTTAATTGCATTGGGAGAAGATTTGGTGTCTTTTCCCCAAGGGCCGAAATAGTGATTTGGGAGTTGTTTTGGAGAGAGTCATAACAGTATGTATAAACTAAAACATGATGCATATGAGAACTTAAAAATTTCCTTTACACATCCCTTTCCTCTGTTTAGAAATTCGAGTGGGGTTTGGAGCATTTGAGAAGCCATTTCCAGCATTTACGCAGGGGGAATTGGAACTCGAATTTGCTAGTAAAGACTCCTTCTTTGATCAGAATATAAAACCAATTTTCAGAAGTTATTGGAGGGTTATAATCAGTTCTGAACTTAATATTCAAGTCTTAATATCATTCATACACACTCTGAGAATATTTGGGAGCATTTGGGCCAATTTGGAGACCTAGACATCAAAACTAGTCAAGGATCGAAATTGGGGAAAAGGTGAAAAATTGGTCATTTAATAAAAAATCCTAAAAATGGAAATTACATGCAATTATCCGGGTTACAAGCATGTTTTTTTTTTTTTAATTTATTTCTAAATTGGTATCTAAAATCTTATGAATGATGATGGAGTCTGTATTTTAGTGACTGTTCTAAGTAGAACAAGTTAAAAATATTATAGGCCTGTATATTGTTTTTTTGAAGTATGTCTTAGTCTCTACCGAGTTTAATGGTAATGGTATTAAATATAACTCTACTGTAAAAGAAAATTTGTAGCTATCTTCCTATGTTGTTATAACAGTTTTTTGTGTTCATTACCCTAATTATTTTCCTTCTAGTTCAATCATTACAATTATAAGGTAGGCTAACTATTGTTAAATAAAAAAAGCATTTACTTTTCATCTAGTTTTAATTAAAATTATAATTTTCCCACTTGAGTTCAAAACCCTCACTTATCACTTAGTATAATTGATCTCACTCAGATAATATTTTATTATCTCATTTTCTTTACTAGTTTCTTGCTAATCAAAGAAATGTTAAAGATCATAAATTTTATTCCTATAACTTCCTTTACAATCGACAGAGCTAGTTTTACAAAGAAGCGAAACTATGAATTAAATAATTTGTTGGGTGTTATAATGTCTTAATTATTTCACCAAATATTCAATTATCAGCCGAGGTTTGTAATCTTAGAGCTGATACAAGATATATGCGAAGGTAGAAAGGTTCCTAAGGTGTTGTGGAAATATTTCAATAAAGAAAAGATCGAAAGATCTTTAAAAATGAAAAACTGAGTCAAACTCTGGAAATTCAACTACTAAGATAATTCGGCTAGGACACATGTACTAGATTAGAGCAATATCAAGCTATACTCCTCTACTCTATCAACCATAAACTATGTATTTTATAAATGACACTATTCTAAGAAAGTAAACTATCTCTTTTCAGTGTACTAACTATTCTGCTTCTCAATCTGTGAATTAGAAAGGTTTGGAACATAATTAGAACTCTTACGAAAGGTTATGTTATGTAATCCAATATTATGATTATTTAATTAATATAAGAAACCCAATAACTAAACTATACAGACGGTTTGACAAATATACAGTGATTGAACCAATTTATCTGGCTCCACTCTCCTTGATTGTTCTAAGGATATGCATTCATGGTTATCGGTACTGGAGAAGGAGGTGTATCAAAATGGATTTCGAAAGAAGTAAAAAAACTGAATGGGATTAGATCTAGCTTAGCTTCCACAAATATATGCAAACTAAGTAGTGTCCAATTACTGGTGATAGTAAACATTGTGATTTATTCCATAAGCAAATGACTTTAACAGAAAAAGATATTATGAATAACTAACCTATTAATTAAGAAACAAAACTCTTTTAGTAATTACTTGAAAGTTAAAGGTATACTTTTCTTATATGAAACATGTGTGAGGAAAACATGACTTAGAAACAAGTAGAAAACTTAAATAAAGGAAGAAAGTAGAAAACTTAATAAAAGAAGCAAGTAGAAAACTTAATAGAGATGTCTTCTCTAAATCCTATTCTATGAAATTTTTTA
This sequence comes from Pseudotsuga menziesii, assembly GCA_001517045.1. Classification (NCBI taxonomy): domain Eukaryota; kingdom Viridiplantae; phylum Streptophyta; class Pinopsida; order Pinales; family Pinaceae; genus Pseudotsuga; species Pseudotsuga menziesii. The sequence continues at coordinate 214,373 of LPNX010865427.1, forward strand.
GTATCCACACAATGAAGAAAATAGGTCCTATGCTATGATCAATTTACAAAGTACTGGTATGTTTCTCTAGAAATTAACATGTTTAATCCTAGATTCAATATACACAAAGATAAATTAGACTAAGCTAAAGATATAATTACCAAATGTCACAACGGTAGTGAATGAACAAGAATCACAATCAAAAGAGACAAAACAAAACACAATTCAACACATACTAAGGTAAAAAGGAAGTGAAAGATAGGGATGGAACTTAATAGATACTTTAAATGATCTAGACTAAGGTCCTAATTATAGATATAACCATTGTCTAATTAAAAACTAAACATAATTCAAAAGCCAAAGAAGCAAAACTTTAAACAGGTTTAAGATAGGATGTGAAATATTAAAGGTTGGACAAAGGGATGAATGGTAGATTGAACAAATGGTCTGAATGACAGTTCGTATGAGGAAAACAATGGAAATTAGGAAGTAAATGGCCTAGATGATCTAAATATCATTTGATTTCGTCCACATGAGAATAATAGGCATAAAGGACAGTAATTGATCCTATTCAGTAATTGAAATAACAATGAAATGACTTAGGCTAATTCATGATTATAAAGAAACTATTGTCTATTGCATTATGAAATAACTAAGGTATAATCAAAGTAAATATACAACAAAATGAGAATTAACAGAACTAAACCTACTGCATATTGAATTTGCAATATGAAAGCAATTAAACTCTATGTAATTATCAATATAAAACTAAACCACAAGATGGAAGAAAGACTAGAAAGAAAACTAGAGATAAACTATGTGTGCGACCGGTTGCTTTAATTCAAGAAATAGAAACTATACTAACATCACAACATTACTCATAATAAAACATATGCTACAGGAAACAAGGAAATGAACAATATAAACTAACAGGAAACCAATTTGCATAAATAAAATAGAAATAGAAACTACTTATCTGCGAGAAAGAAGATAACAAGAACACACACGGAAATGGAGACCACTGGTTGTCGAGGGGCCCTCTCAGCAATTAGGGTGGCATATTAATTAATCACTCACAGGAATAAGAACATGTATATGTAGCAAAAATAGAACTTATATTAACATGAAGAATAGAGTTTTTACAGAGCTTCCCTTCTAATGTTGACTGATAGATTACAAATCTAGCTAACTCATGGTCTCACTTAGAGGAGGCTATATATAATGTTTACAAGGATGAGCGATTCGAACCTCTCAGTAGTTGAACTCTCCTAAAATAGACAATATATATTGCAAACAAACCACCACACAACAACGCACAGTCTTCCTCCTATTCTCTAGCGCGTTGGTTCTCCTCGCACGTCTTGCGGTGTGTAGATTCTCGTGGATGTGGCCTTAAGTTATGGCGTCAAATGAAGAAACCAGGATGACAAGACTTCTCAGAGTGAGGACCATCATGACATCAAACACATGGACAACAAAACATCTAAAGACTATTTCATACTTTAACCACTTAGGAATATGCTGAGTAACAGCACATAGGCTGATCGGGAGGCTGAATGGCAAGATGGATATGCTCTACGCATATCTATCATGAATGCGTGCCCAATGTTAGCTCATGTAAAGACTATGATCTGTAAAACAAATTCATATATCATACATACTTCGAATTATAACCAAATTTCTTAGTAAAATCATGAAATAATAGAAATAAACCAAGACTTGCATAAATTCCAAATGCGTTCATACCTGGGGTTGAATGATAAGCTGTATGACAAGAAATATGTCAAAAAGGTGACAAAATATATGCCAAAAGAGTAAATTACAAGCCTAGAATAGTGACAAAAGCGGGATCAACACTCCCCAAAATAGGAGAGATTCCAGGTCCCTCTGAGCAAAAAATGGAGTTAGGAAGAAGGCGAAGTTGCGTCAGCAGCTGCCTTCAACTTAGCTGATGAAACAGGGGACTTAAATTTCAACTTTCTGGCCCGTTCTTTTAAAACATCATGCCTCTCTTTTCGAGAGTCATTTGAAGAAGTAATGGCCTTGTTAAATTCCTCAATAGTCCTAACTTGAAGATGCAACTCCTTATTCTCTTGTTGAAGATCTACAATTATCTTGGCGTACTCTTCATTGCAACTTCCCGGTCGTGCCAATTCTTGAGTTAATTGGTCTATAGTTGGCTGATGAGGAGTGGATGGTTTTATGGGCTGCTTGAATTCTAGGGGCAGACTCAGTTCCCTGGATGGTGTCTCAATATCAATAGAGGGGATTTGTCTTTCAGGGGTCATTCCCTAAGTAGGTGTAGGGAAAGTCTCACGAGCAACATCTTTGAGTAGTTCATCTGAAACACTAGCCAATGTGAACAAAGGTGAATTAGTGACAGGGTTATCCACTTTGGGCTCACTCTCTGGATGACCGGTCTGAACAATGGGTTGAACCATGGTCTGGATGATGGGATGAATAGTGGAATGGACAGACTTCGCTTTCTGTTTCTTGGTGCGACCTCGAGGAAAAGGTAAAAATTCAGTAGACACGAGTTTGACAGGGGCAGGTGAATGGGAAGGGGAACTCGCCTCTGATATATCATCGTCAATGTGGACAATTTGGGGATTTTATTCTTCGTGGAAGGGTTTTGACTAGATTCACAGTTACGGGCATGCCTAGGGCATTTTTGAATATTTAGGTGAGGGTTTAGATCTTTAAACACAAAATTATCCCAATTCGGATTCCTCTCTTTGAGCAGATGCAAGATTAGGAGTTTAATAAAACTATGGTGACACAAACTGCCCCTAGGGTTAACTGTGTTCTTTCTAACCTGACTCGACATTTTCTCCAAACTCTTGAGAAAATAAAATGGGAAATTGAGGAACTGTTGATTAACAAAGTGGGATAGTAAGCGAAGATGACATGCTTTGAAAACATTAAACTTACCATCGCAGGTGATGAGGCAAATAATAATGATTAAAGGGTTGATAGATTATGTCTTAATCCATTCTCAGTGAAATCCTTTAGCACCTGCAACATGCTAGTAACCTGACTTAAGAGCGAAATCGTAGGTCGACCGTGGAAGAAACAAATGTTTATGCCAATGAATGCCTTCTGTAGGGAGCTTCGTTGTGACTGCAATGGTCCCTTCAGTTACTAGAAAAAGGAGATGACCAACCCTAGCCATTTTTCCATCAAATCCTTTCACAAAAATCAGCGAAATTTCTTCGTTAGACCCCTGTAAAAGATGTAGAAATGGGTTCCATCCCGCGCGGAAGAAAACCTCCCTGCATTCTTGAAATTCTGGCATCTGGAACAAATCCTAGTAGCTTTCGGGGTCAAGGTGGTTAGGCATTGTTCAAACAAAGGGAAAGATACAAGGATTGTAGAGGATACAAGAAAATGGTGGCTAAACAGCTCTACGGGGATGAAGATGAGTGAGGACGACATAATGGAATGGTACACAAGGATTTCAGTTAAAACGTGATCCATTCGGGCGATTGAACAATCATGAGCATAGACTTATCACGTTTAAACAATCATTCCATCATGGAAAATCTTGAATTGTGTGCCATCAAAAGGACCTGTGCGTTAATGAATTCATAGGGTTTTGGTAAATTCAACCATGTCCAAAGATAAAATTTGGACAAGTTGAATACATTACTCAATACAATTCCATAAAGACGCATTCAAAATCATAATATCCTGAATTAACGAGATGATAGGTCACTTGATGGTTCCTACATGTAATTAGGTAAGAGGATAAAGATACTAATACTGTAATGATAATTGAAAAGATCATACAATCATATCACACTCATATAGAGTTTACACGATATCACATTATGTCAAAATCGTAATCAAAATCATAGGTCGAAATTAGTCCTAATAAAATCATAATAGGCATGTAAGCATGTGAATAAGGCTCAATAATTATGAATATGATGCAGCCAATTAAAATTTTTGCCTGTAAAACCAAAAGAATTTGACATTTTGACAACATGCCATTTTAACGGTATAATTTTCATTTGAGCATCATTTGACCTTCCATTCGGAACTTCATTCGAACTTTCATTCGACCCTTCATTCGACCCTTCAAACGAACCTTTTGTTCAAAAATACGCCTTACTGGGTCTGACTGCTACTAATTATGTAGTAAACTTTCTGGGCTATGAGAACATAATATAAATCATGTTTAGTAAACCTGTATTTTATTTTTCCTCACGGATTGAAATAGTCTTCCATTAATTGCATTATCCTGAAAAACATATAAAAACATCTATACTTTTGTCAGAAATAAACAAAACTTTCTATAAACATTCAAAAAGTAAAAATATTCATTCAGAAACTTTCTAAGCTTCACCCAAACCAAAAATATGGCATGTCCTCAAGCCATCAAAGAAAATATGTTTGAGTTCCAAATAATATAACAAATAGTTCTAAAAATGTTGCTATTATTAGTAAGAAAAAGAAATACTAACTAATAAATGGAGATGATTCAGATATATATTTTCATAAAAAATAATAGTGCTTAAGAAGATTATACAAATAACAAGAGTATAATTGATGTGAAAAATGCCATAGGAGTAACTAGTCATCCTGCCTCATTTTAAGGATATCCTGTCATCTGAAGAATATTTTAAGTTCACTCTCTAGTTCGTGATATTTCTATAGATATGGGTCCCATTTCTAGAATAATTATATCCTATATATTATTGAAGTAGATGATAGAGTCCCAATTCCAACTTACAATCATTCTCAAATGACATGATGAAGAATTGTCCTAAACATGTATTGTTCTTTTTTTGTCTGCTTTGTTTATTTAGTCTTGTTTTGTTTTACGAATGATGTACATAGTAATGCATTAACAAGATCTCTTTTACCCGATATCTCCCTACTGCCAGCATACCTGTTCAGTACCTCGGCGGGTTTATCTTGGTACCATGCAAGCACAGCCCCGCTTCCAGCGAGCCTTTTCAGTACCCCGACGGGTTTGCTTTCACTTACCAGGATTCCTTGTTTAAATATATTACATGGACTTGCTTCCAGTAAGCATGTTCAGTACTCCGACGGGTTTGTTTTGTATAAAAGTTGTTTTTAACATGTGGAAGTCGGTTGGTACTTAGAGCGAGCTAAGCCTGCTAAACACATAATTCAGATTTATGAATGAGAATCTTATAAGTAAAGAAAAGTTTATAATGTCCTAAATTATAAATCATGTCAAAAGATAATAACTTGAAGCTGTTCTTGGACTACTCAGTCTATATTCTTCATAAAAAGAAGTAATGTTCCCCATAAGTAGGAATTCCACTTATTCTTGAGTTTTCTCAAAAATCCTTAAGAGACAAGTTGTGATAATGAGTATAGGATGAACAAGTAGTCCATAGGTGTAAAATAGAACTTTGAATCACATGATGATGAAAATAGGTCTTAAGAAATTGTTTTAATGATGTCGGAAATATACATATTTGAATCAATCATGATAAAATCATAAGGAATCATCAAATCAAGTGGGTAGAAAGAATATAGGGAATATTGGAATTTCATTATAACTCCCTATGTTAAAAAAAAAATAGGCTAAATTATAATTTCTTAGAGAACTTCCATTTTTAGGCAACATTTCATGGGATGTTTAAAGAAACAAGGCTCTTATAATCAAATTGCAGAGATGCTTGTTAGATGATTCAAATTTTTATTCACAATAACAACATATGCATCGAGAAAAAGTCATATAAATTTTATCAAAATTTAGATAAAGTAAAAAAACACATTTATATTATATTTGACAAAATTCCATAAGCTGATTATACAACCAAATTCCCTGCATAAATGTAGTCAGCTTATCAAAAATGACTTTTATTTATTAAAGAAGTAAATATATATTTACATATGTACATAAAAATAACACAAAATAGTTTAAGAATCGGGAGGAGGAGAAATGACTTCCTCTTCAACCAGCTCCATCTCCTTTTGTTGTAAGACATTCTTCATGAAATCTTGTCTAGAGATTGGTTGATGGTAAAGTCTAAGTCTATGTCCATCTATGACAAAGGAATTTTGTGAATCATCAATTATCTTGATCTCTACTGACCCATTATCGAAGGCTGTAACTACCTCATATGGACCCATCCAATGGGTAGTTAATTTTTCTTTAAAATTTTTATACCTTGAGTCAAATAGCAAGGCCCAATATCCGGTATTAAACTATTTTTGCTTAATAAATTTATCATGCCATTTATTTCATTGATATTGTATTAACATTGTCCTTTGGAGTGCATCTTTCCTAATCTCATCTAATTTGTTAATCTGTGAGATTTGTTGTTTATGTGCCTCTTCTAAATCCATACCTAATTGCACAACCATACGAAAATTCTTAACTTGGAATTCAATAGGTAAGAGAACTAGTTTCCCATATACTAACTCATAGGGTGTATGTCCAGCAGTATTTCTCCAAGTTATTCTATAGGTCCACAAAGCCCCTGGGAGTCTATCTGCCCAATATTTATGATGTAGCTGAATAGTTTTGGTTAAGATAGCTTCCAATACCTTATTGGTTGATTCTACCTGGCCATTGGATTTTGGATGGTAAGGTGAGGGTTTGCAATGTCGTATACTATAATTCGTGGTAAGCTCTTTCATTAATTTAGAGGTGAATTGAGAACCTTGGTCAGTGACGATTTCTCTAGGCACACTGAATCGAGTGAATATCTCTTCATATATAAATTCTACCACAAATTTCTCTATAGATCGGAACAAACCTTTAGCTTCTACCCATTTGGTGACATAATCTGTGCAAACTAGGATGTAGTTCTTCTTACGAGACATGGGAGAGATTGGTCCTACAAAATCAAGAGCCAACTTCTCAAAAGGCTCAATCATGACCTAAGGCTGTAAAGGAATCTTGCTCGATGACGTAGGTCTACCCATTCTTTGGCAACTATCAGATCCTCTAACATATCTGGCAGCCTCCTTAAAAAATGTTGGCCAGTAATAACCAGAATGCAATACTTTGTATGTCGTCCGCTTATCAAAAAAGTGTCCTCCACATGGCCCATCATGGCATGCACGGAGGATTTCTGTCATCTTGTCCTCCCATACACATCGTCTAATAATAAGATGTGGGTCGGTACGGAAGAGGTCATTATCAACCCAAGAGTAACTAGAACTATGGATGACAATTTGATGTCTCTCATGAGGAAACAAGTGGTTTGGTAACTTCCTAGTTGCCAAATAATTAGCAATGTCCGCAAACCCAGGGGTTTGAACAGACACAACAAATATATGTTCGTCAAGGAAAGTATCATCAACTGGTTTAGCACCATCATCATGTTGAATACGAGAGAGGAAATCTGCTACCAAATTTTCTCTACCAAGTCGATCGACGACAGTAATATTAAATTCTTGTAATAGAAGAAGCCATTGGGTCACTCTACCATTGGTAATTGGTTTATTCATCAAAAATATGATGGAAGAATGGTTTGTATGCACAAAAAATTCATATCCTATGATGTAATGACAAAACTTATTAATAGAGTAGACTACTACCAGAAAATCCTTCTCAGTAACAGTTTAATTTAGTTTGACAGGTGTCAGATTTTTGCTAATAAAATCTATGGCATAAGATGCTTGGCCCTTTTTCTGACCAAGAACTCCTACTATGGCTATGTCAGAAGCATTAGTGGATATATGAAAAGGAAGGGACCAATCAGGACCACTCAGTATTGGTGCCACTAATAGTTTAGCTTTTAAGACCTCAAAAGAACTTTGGCATGATTCAATCCATTGGAACTGTATATCCTTCATAAGTAGTTTAAACAGTGGTGCAACTATTTTAGTGAAATTTTCAATAAAACAACGATAGTAACCCACATGACCAAGAAAGCTTCTTACCACTTTTTAGTTTTTGGAGAGGGGAGACTAACAATTACTTCTATCTTATCAGGGTCTACCTTGATCCCTTGTGAGGAAACATGATGCCCCAAAACTATGCATTTTGTTAATAGCATTTTACATTTTTCATGAATTAGGGATAGATTTGTTTCCTGACATCGGATCAAGAATTTTTCAAGATTATCGAGGTCTTATTGAAATGTTTTTCCATAGGCTGTAAAACCATCCATATACACCTCTACACAGCCGTGTATAAGATCAGCAAAAATTCCTAAAACTGCACACTGAAAAGTGGTAGGTGCATTACATACCCCAAATGGCAAAACTCTATAGGCATATGTCCCCCAAGGACATGTAAAAGTGGTATTATCATGATCCTCAAGTTCTATCAAAATCTGATTGCATCCACTATATCTGTCGAGAAAAGAAAAATATTGTTTTCGGACAAGGTATCTAGCACTTGGTCAATGAAGGGAAAAGGAAAGTAGTCCTTAAGCATGGCTTTATTCAGTTCTCTGAAGTCAACATAAATACACCATTTCCATGTGACTTTATTTGGGACTAACACTAAAGGGGATACCCATTTACTATCTAAAATTGGGTAAATGAAACCAGCATCGAGGAGTTTTTGTAAATCTTTTTTAACTATGTCTTTCAAAGCAGGGTCCATCCTCCTCTGAGGCTGCCTTATAGGGGATATGCTGGAATCCATGTGAATATGGTTAATACAAGTTTTAGGGTGTATACCTTTCATGTTACTGTAATCCCATGAAAATGCTCTAGATTTTCTTTTAAGGACCTTAAGCAATTGTTCTTGTTAACTCTCGGTTAACCCTGCATTTATGTGTAAAACTTTTTCAGGGCTAACTTCACAAGGCATGGTATAAGACCCTATATGCTATTCAATTGGAAATACACATGGTGTATTCATGAATTTTGAGAGGACCATATTTTATTGAAACTCATCCCCAAAAATTTGATCAAGTTGAGCAAAATACTGAGGAAAATCTATACACGTTGTTGAAGAGAGAAATTGGTTTAACACATTCTCAGTAGTATGCTTCTGAAGTGCCCAGGAGTAGTCACTAGGAAAGAAGAGATATTCAATATTTTCATCCCTAAAGGGGAAATATAACCACCACAAGGTTTCAGTTACAGGTTGTGCTGGGGAGTATAAAGCCAGTTTTTGTGTGGACAACCCATTAGAAATGGTCATTTCCTTGTCCCTACATCCTATGAAGGCGTTGGCGATAGCCAACCATGGTCTTCCCAGTATAATAGAATGTCCTTTAGAAGGATCCTTTGGTTCTAATACCATGAAATCAACAGGATATTCCCATGAGGCTACTGATACAACAATGTCATCCAGAACCCCAGCAGGTTTTACCGTAGTGCGGTCTGCTAGTTCTAGAATTGAGGGGGTCGACCAAAGAAATTGTCCCAACTATAAAACTTCTAATACTGTAGTGGTCATCATATTAATAGTAGATCCTAAATCAATAAGTGTATTTTCTATTACAATATTATTTACAATAAAGTCACTACTAGACTCCCTAGATTTGTATACTTTGCAATTCTAGACTGGTCAGTCATACATTCAGACGTTTCTCCTATAACATGAATAGTGGGGGGTATTTTTTGTTTCTTTCCTGGTTTCTTAATGCAAAGTTCCTTTATTACCTTACTATAAATTGGTATATCCTTAATAGCTTGTAATAGAGGGATCTTGAAACAAACATTTTTTAATCCATTCAAAATATCGTACTCAGGATGGATTACAGGTTTTTCTATTGCTAATCATTCCGGAAATGGAGGTATTATTTGTTCTTGAGTTGGCTCTTGCTAAGAATGGGTATGCACTGGAATATTTGGCACATGCTACAAATTAGTATCATTCATGACTTCATTAGGGTCTTCTACCTCTTCATTCTCTTCACGAATGATGACTGATGACTTGGGTCTGTCATTCACAACTCTTCCAAATCGTAATTATATATCATGTACAGGTACAGTCAAAATAATGTAGGATGGAAGAATTTGCAACTCAATGTTGTTAAGATCTTGAGCTGGCTTATTATTTGGATTAGGTATCGGTTGTGCAGGTGAAAATGTAGGTCGTGGAGGTTTTGTATTCTAGAAATGATGAGGTTGTTGTGTAATAAGGGGGACTAGATGCACAAATCCTGGTAAAAATTGCTAGGTATTGACTGAATGTTTAGGATAAGGATGATTAGATGTAGAGAAAGGCGGTGACTAGGGGTAGGATTGTCCCCTCCACCCCTGTGGCCAATACTTCTGCTGAGTAAAATGAGGAGGAGGAGGATACAGGGGTGGCCAATGTTGCCAACTTGTAGTGCTCCAATGTTGAGGTGGTTGGTAGGGTTGGTAATAAGGTGGGGTTTGTGGTGAAAAATTCTGATATGGTGGTGGGTCCCTCAGTTTCCAAGGAGACCGTCTATATGTTTCACCAATATCCCCACTTTTATATATGGCTTGTAACCCAGGCAACGATGGGAAATTGTCTATTGGATGATCCTCCATACAAATTTGGCATATGGAGATATTGTTTAATGGGAATTCCCGTTGGGGATGTTTAGTTCTGCATCTCGGAGAGAAAATGCTCATTCCTGCACGTTCCTCTTCCTTCCTTTTCTTAGCTTGTAACACATCTAGTTGGGAACCCATTGCTCTTAGAATATCAGTTTTGAAGTTTTCTAATAGGTTTCGTAACTCTATCCTTCTGACTCCTCCTGAACTGGGAGTATTCCCTTTTAGATTTCTATTATAAGACTCTCAAATTTTTCTCCCAACTTCCCCCCTACTTCTAGAGTAATTTCTACATGTCTCCCCAATCTGTGCGAAGGATTTGTGGAGACATCGCCAGATGCCATGAGATTAAGGATTTCTACCAGGTTTTCTAAGATCCATTTAAGGAAGAGTGTTCATACTGCATCTTCTCGAAGGTCATTGTGTTTAGATTTATGTAATGTATAGAAAATATTTCGAGATAGTTTTCTAGGATCTCGTCTTCAAGTTGCTGTATCTTGAAAATATCGTTTTGAGAGTCTCTGGGTTTGCAACACTCTTGATATTTCTGCAAGAATGTAGTTTTTATATCTTCCCAAGTCCTGATAGTATATTCTCCTAATCCCATGAACCATATTAAAGAGGAGTATTTCAGTGTAGCAGGAAAAAGTTTTAATTTGTGAACATCTTGTAGATAGTTATAACTTCTACAGAGGATGTCAAACTCGAACAAAAATGTTTCTGGGTCTTCATTACTCTTCCCATAGAGAGTAGATAACGAGGAAGGAGGGATGTTCTTCATATATACATATTGTGCAGTGTCTAAAATAGGGAACCCGAAGGTAGTCTCAGTTTGATTTTATCCTTCCCCTTCATCATTTCTAACCTTGTCATGATCTTCATTCTCTCCCCGTCTCTCCATGTAGGTTTGATTCCTAAAGAGTGTGTACCTAGGAGGCTCCTTTCAAGGTGATAATGGGGCGTCCCAATGTTTTTTTTCACGGGATATATTCCTACGATCAACTACATTTTTGTTAAGTTCTATAGGGATGGTAGGTACTACTGTGGAGGTTTTAATCTATGAAATATTTGTATTTGTTGAGCTACCAAAGAGAGATTGTACCTGGGCAGGATCAATGAAATTAACAAAGTTAGGATCTCCTCCTAACGAGAAAGTTGTATCATTTGGTTTCTGCACTAGTGGGGGATTGAGGATTTCCAATGGCTGACCCTCTTGGACTTCTTCATAAATGGGGTCTCTAGAATTTCCTGCCAGGATTTCTTCACCGTCTATGGTTTCTCCTATAAATTCTTTTAGGTTTCTAAGTAGAACTAAATCCTATGTGGGTTCTCTCATACCTTTCTGCTGAGTTAGTGGTTGGGGTATTTCATCCCCTGTAAAGGTTAATAGGAATTTTAATAAGGTTTTGGGAGCTAGTTCTAATGTATCTAACCCTCGAATATCTAAGTCTGTTCATGAAAAATATAAAATAAAAAGAAATCCTTTAATACCATTATTATGGCTAGATTTGGGGGCACTTGTTATAACATATGCACAGGTTCTTACCTCCCCCCAACCACCAACCTATTGCTAAACTTCATAAGGGGATTCTACTTATTCTACCTTACATAACAACTCCCCAACAATGACGCCAAAAATGTTGGGTGTTATAATGTCTTAATTAATTCACCAAATATTCAATTATCGACCGAGATTTGTAATCTTAGAGCTGATACAAAATATATGCGAAGGAAGAAATGTTCCCAAGGTGTTGTGGAAATATTTTAATAAAGAAAAGATCGAAAGATATTTCAAAATAGAAAACTGAGTCAAAATATGGAAATTCAACTACTGAGGTAATTAGGCTAGGACACATGTACTATATTACAGCAGTACAAAGCTATACTACTCTACTTTATCAACCATAAACTACGTATTTTGTAAATAACACTATTCTAAGAAAGCAAACTATCTAAGTTTACAGTGTACTAACTGTTTTGCTTCTTAATCTGTGAATTAGAAAGGTTTGGAACATAATTAGAACTCTCACGAAAGACTATGTTATGTAATACAATATTATGATTTTCTAATTAATCTAAGAAACCCAATAACTAAACTATACAGGCAGTTTGGCAAATACACAGTGATTGAACTAATTTATCTAGCTCCACTCTCCTTGACTGTTCTGAGGATATGCATTCATGGTTATCAGTACTGGAGAAGGAGGTGTATCAAAATGGCTTTCAAAAGAAGTAAAGAAACTAAATGGGATTATATCTAACTTAACTTCCACAATGCAAACTAAGTAGTGTCCAATTACAGGTGATAGTAAACATTGTGATTTATTCCATAAGCAAATGAATTTAACATAAAAAGATATTATGAACAACTAACCTATTAATTAACAAACAAAACTCTTTTAGTAATTACTTGAAAGTTAAAGGCATACTTTTCTTATATGAAACATGTGTGAGGAAAATATGACTTAGAAACAAGTAGAAAACTTAAATAAATGAAGCAAGTAGAAAACTTAATAAAAGAAGCAAGTAGAAAACTTAATAGAGATGTCTTCTCTAAATCCTATTCTATGAAACTTTTCAGTATCCACACAGTGAAGAAAACAGGTCCTATGCTATGATCAATTTACAAAGTACTTGTATGTTTCTCTAGAAATTAACATGTTTAATCCTAGATTCAATATACAAAAAGATAAATTAGACTAAGCTAAAGATATAATTATCAAACGTTACAACAACAGTGAATGAATCAGAAACAAAAGAGACAAAACAAAACACAATTCAACACATACTAAAGTAAAAAGGAAGTGAAAGATAGGGATGGAACTTAATAGATACTTTAAATGATCTAGACTAAGGTCCTAATTATAGATATAACCATTGTCTAATTACAAGCATAACACAATTCAAAATCCAAAGAAACATAACTTTAAATAGGTTTAAGACAGAATGGGAAATATTAAAGGCTGGATGAAGGGTTGAATGACAGACTGAATGACAGTCCATATGAGGAAAACAATGGAAATTAGGAAGTAAATGGCCTAGATGATCTAAATATCAGCTGATTTCGTGCACATGAGAATAAGATGCATAAAGGAAAATAATTGATCCTATTCAGTAATTGAAATAACAATGGAATGACTTAGGCTAATTCATGATTATAGAGAAACTATTGTCTATTGCATTTATGAAATAACTAAGGTATAATCAAAGTAAATCTACAACAAAATGAGAATTAAAAGAACTGAACCTACTATAAACTGAATATGGGATATGAAAGCAATTCAACTCTATGTAATTATCAATATAAAACTAAACCACAAGCTGGAAGAAAGACTAGAAAGGAAACTAGAGATAAACTATGTACGTGACCGGTTGATTTAATTAAAGAAATAGAAACTATACTAACAGCACAACATTACTCATAATAAAACATATGCTACATGAAACAAGGAAATGGACAATATAAAATAACAGGAAACCAATTTTCATAAATAAAACAGAAATAGAAACTACTTATCTACGAGAAAGAAGATAACAAGAACACACATGGAAATGGAGACCATTGGTTGTTGAGGGGCCCTCTCAGAAATTAGGGTGGCTTGTTAATCAATCACTCATAGGAACAAGAACATGTATATGCAACGAAAATAGAACTTATATTAACATGCAGAACATATTTTTTACAAAGCTTCCCTTCTAATGTCGACTGGTAGATTACAAAACTAGCTAACTCATGCTCTCGCTTGGAGGCCACTATATATAATGTCTACAAGGATGAGAGGGTCGACCCTTTCAATGGTAAACCGCTCCTAAAATAATTGATCTTTAATGCAAAAAAACAACCACATGACAACGCATAATCTTCCTCATGTTATTGCACGCGTCGGTTCTCCTCACGCGCCTGCGACATGTAAATTCTCATGGATGTGGCCTTAAATTATGGTGTCGAATAGAGAAAGAATGATGACGAGCCTTCTTAGAGTGAGGACTGGCATGACATCAAACACATGGACAATAGAACAACTGATGACCATTTCGCACTTTAACCACTTAGGAATAAGCCGACTAACAACGTGCAGGATGATCAGGAGGCTGAATGGAAAGCTAGATATGCTCTGTGCATATCTACCATGAATGCATGCCCAATTTTATCTTGTGTAAAGACTATGATCTGCAAAACAAATTGATCATATATTAGACATACTTCCAATTATAACTGAATTGCTTAGTAAAATCACGAAATAATAGAAATAAAACAAGACTTGCATAAATTCCAAATGTGTTCATACCTGGTGATGAATGATAAGCTGCATGACAAGAAATATGTCAAAAAGGTGACAAAATAAATGCCAAATGAGTAAATTACAAGCCGAGAATAGTGACAAAACCAGGATCAACAGAATTTCATACAATTGTATGCAAGAATCATTTTTACTCTGTAAAGAATATGTATATATATCATAGTAATTATATACCTATTAGTTATTCCATAAATATTTATCTCCCAAGATTATTTTGTAAAAACATAAACAATTAAAACTATACTTTAACCATTCTAGTTTAGGAAAATCACATATAAACTAATTAACATCAAAGTTAAAAAGCATAACCAATCGAGGGTTCAAACCCTGTAACTTTCGTTAGCAAAAAGGCTTACACACTACAACTAAGGTTTACAACATCAATGCTAAAATATAATTCAAACATAGAAATGTACTAAGTTATGTATGTTAAATATATATAAATAAATTGTGAACAATGATAGAGTTATTAATACAGAGGCTTCACGACCCAACTAAAAATACAAGTAATTACCCCAAAGGAAAAACATTAAGCAAGGATGTTGACAAGACGCAACCCTTATTGTAGGCCAACAACCATCATAATATATGATGGAATCCATTAAAATAAAACAAATAGTCAAACCTTTAAGGAGATTTCAAAACCACGCTTACGGCTTCATTGCTTTTCCTATCACACGTTACAACTTAAAACCCTTTTAACTCATTGTATATAAAAAGAGAAACTACTCTTTCTTTTTAATTAATAAACTAAGTATTACAATGGCCATATGGCATTAAGATTTCCTTTAAAAAGAAAACTTATTGTATATACATCATAGAGCGTGAAGCGCAATAAACAAATTCTACATTTCCAGAGTCAAATCGAAGGACACGAATGACATTTGGTAAATGTTTTCACAATCAACATAAAATGTGTAAATACAACGGGAAACCCTCATGGGATTTCCTTTTGAAAACAAAACAGTTACAAATTTTCAAAACGATAGACAACTCTCTCTTAAAAACCACTGCATTGCTAACATCATTTTACATTGCATTTTCCCTTCAGACTCCATGGTCGAAGGGTGAATGTATATTTAAAAAGGGGCCATAGGGCCAAATAAACTAGAAGAGTTACTAAAGTTTTAAGAAAAATTGTGTAAATGACTCCAACCATGAGGGCATGGCCCAGTTGCAAAGCCACAAATCTTATATCCCAAGGAGCAAGGGATGAGGGTATCAAGTCTTACCAGGACCAGATACCACGCCTTGAAAAAGGGGTCTTTATCTTCAACACAATGACCCCAACTTGAACACCTACAAAAAAAAACATGAAGAGGTTAAATCTAGATTTTTGTTTGATAATGAGAAAAACCATTAAAAACTTAAAAGAAACCAGGCACACCTTCAAACTGCAGAGAGGCATTGTTATCATCAAAGGCCACGACAAACACTAACAACCAATAAGAGCGATGCCACCTGCATTATCATACTGTTGGAAAGTAAACCTTTATGTTTGCAAACTGTTGAATGATGAGGGATAAGAGCCTTAGCTCCTCCACCATAGCTCATCCACGATAAAAGATCCAATAACACAGAGAAAAAATCGAATAAAGAGAAGAGGAGTAAATGTTTGCAAGGAGTTAAAAATCTTAGGGTTTTACGACATGACTGTAACTCCTTCTAGCTAGGAATGGTAAAGGATTCACGTGGCTTATTAAATGCCAAGTGCCACTTGTTCTATTTTTCACACAAAACCCAAAAATATATAGTCTTAAAACCCTCAAAACTTTTCTTGGATGCCATTGTATGGTTTGGGGTATGAGTGCCATGAATTAGAAAAAGCACTTAGGTTATTTTTTCTTTATAGTTAGATAAAGTCTTTCTTAGCATGTTAGGGTCTTTATTTTTGTGTGTTGATTAGACCCCTTGGAGGATGCTCTGATAAGATAAACCTCCTCTTCAATGTACCTTTGAGATTTAAGTGGAGTATGCATTAGCTACAAGGATTTAAGTAAGACCATAATCCCATCCTCCTAGCACCAACATAAAGGCTAACTTTATTCTAGAGTTTAACTAGAAAAATACTTCAAACTGTAATTGTCGTAAATTTAAATTATGATGGTATTTCACGTTTAGACGACAAGTAATTCAATTCATCATAACAACAAATTGCACATTAATATTGTCACATTTGATTTCATTTATTGTTCGTAGATGAAACACAAAGCACAAGTTTAAGGATGATGTGGATTTATTTACCCTTATAGATGTAGTTAGACCTTTATTTAATTTTTTTTGTTTTATTTTACAAAAGTTTGGATATGTTACATGTGGTATCAAAATGAGTTTCGAAAGTCTAGTCCTGAATATTGGCTCACTCGCATGAAAAACATGAAACAAAATATAATGATCATGTTTTAAAACTATTTCTGTCCAAAAATATAAAATTGTATTTTGCAGGAATTGGAAGGAGTTGAAGCATATGCTAAAGATGGATCCCATCACAATAATCCAGATAACATTTATATGTGGAATTAAATAATCATCCCTCAGAACTACTTCAAATAGTAAAATATTTAAGAGTTGAACCACAAATAGTAAATGAAGATAATGAAAGAATTATAAGAGATCAAGAGGAACTAAATCAGATATTACTAGATAAAATAGACAATGGAGGAAAAAATCAAAGAAAGGAACATGAAACTGAATTTGAAACATTATCATACAATCATAAAAGTAAGAAATTAAAATTTTTCTGATAGTGAAAGTAAATCTTCTTCAGGAATTAAAGTAAGGTCGCACAAAGGAAAGTATAAATACTCAAGTGAAAGTAGTGACAATGACAGTGGTCCTAGGAAGAGGAAGTATAAACCATATGAAGATATTTGAGGAGAATTTAAAAAGATAAAATCTCCTATGTTCAATGGAGAAGTGGAGAAGGGTGAAGAAGTTGAGGCTTGGCTATTGGGTATGAAAAAGTACTTTCATATTTATAACTACTCCGATAGACTGAAATCCTGGATGGATATCTACAACCTAACCGAAAAGGCTGACATCTAGTGACAGGACATAAAAAGAGTTAAAAACCTTAAAGAAAAATATTTAACCTAGAGAGTCTTTAAAAAATACTTCAAAGGGGAATTCTTATGTGAACAGTATTATGAAGAAAGAGCTAAAGAGTTTTATGAACTTAAACTAGGTTCAATGTCAATGAAAGAGTTAAGTAATAAATTTTTAAGTTTATTAAGATATGTACCATACATAATTGATGAAAAGCCTAAGATACAAAGGTTTCTAAGTTGTTTTCCTACTGGTTTCAAGGACATAATTGAGTTTGATAATCCAAAGAACATTGAAGAGGCAATGAGAAAAGCTTACTTCTGTTACAAAGAAAGTAAGAATAAGAAAGAATACATACCTAAATGGATATTAGGATTATAATCCTCTCTTGTCCAATTTGGTCAATTATTGCTAATCGGGAGTCCTTTTAGTCTATATTTAGTCACTAGAACCATTGGGTCCACTTGGCCTAGTTGGGTCACATGTACCAGTTGCTAGAGTGTGGGGAACACTAATTGAGGCTAACTGCACTTGCATGCATCAATTTAGGAGCCTCCTAGATCAATCCCTACAATTTAGGAGCCACTGGGAGTGCCGAAACCAACCTCCTTCAGTTGAGTTCAGTTAGTGACTAGTTAAGCCTATTTAGGAGTCAGTTACATTCAATTAGCACCAGTCATCGATCAATTTCATGTGGGAAGGCACAATTCTTCACCTACCACATTTAGTTAGGCTAGTTAATTGATTCTAATTGAATGATGCACTGATTGAGGAAACTAGGGCTAACTAGTTGAGCTCCGATAATGATTTAGAATGTGTAGTTATCCATGCAGTTAGGTAGAGTCAATAAATTCGAATTCCTCTCGTGTGCATTCGAATTGAATATTTATTAATACCAGTGTATTCATTTTAATTAATTATCCAGTTACTTTTGATTAATGAAAGCATTCACAGTTGCAAGTCATTTTTGCAATGTTTCATTCTTCAATTTTTGAGTAAAATTGTCTGATCTATATTGTGAGTTGTGTGTTGGTCCACAGATCTATGTGCTCAATTTAATATGGTATCAAAGCCTCAGCAGGACAAGGAACTTCTCCTTTCTACAGATCTCATGCTGGAACAAAAAAAAAATTGAGCAAAATTGCTCCTTCCAGCTCTGCACCAGAAGCAGCAAGTTTACCACATAAATCCTAAGAAAAGGAATTGTTGATCAAGCTTGCTTGATTAACTAAGTTGGTTGTGATGAAAACTTGAAAAGTGCAGGATTCCTGACCTTAAGGTGCCCCTTTTGTGTTTTTCCAGGTACAACTTCGAATGGATTCATCGGTTCCTCTTCTCACCCCATTCACAAGCTATTCATAATGGAAGTTGAAGATGATTGCATCTATCAAGAGAAAAGATATCTATGAGGTGTATATTGGACTTGGTAAAGAGCCTTATGATAATGAGAATGACTGGATAAATTATGGTGATGTATCCTTTGGAGCAATAGGTTTGTCCCTTTCTCCCAGCTTGTGCTACCTCACTAAATCTATTGAATACCCAAAGGATCTCTGGAAAAAATTGGACAGAAACTTTGGAAGGCATAGTGAGGATCATAATAGCACTTTGGAGAGCACACATAGCACCACAAGAGTTCATGATCCAAAATTCTCATCCTGTACTCTCTCTGTTGAAGTTGTTCAAGATGAAGAAGTAGCAAAATATTTTACACAGTCAATTCGAATTGAAGAAAGTCTCCTAGCAGTGACTCCTCCTGATGCTCCGAAAAGTTTGTGAAATATATGATATCTAATATTCTCATATGGTGGATACAAAATAAGACATTTGAATCTCTGATATTGAAGAAAAACACTGCTGCACTTCTATGCAAACATTTTCCAGTGGTTCTCCATTAAATTATGTGCAAAATTTGCCAGTGATTGCTTCCAAAAGTGAAGAGGAAGTTGATTTCTATCCCTCTAATGTTGTTTCTGGTGTGAAAATAAGTAATACCTTGGATATTTTGGAAAAAATATAATATTTTAGAAGTGATCCATTTGCTCTCCTTGATCTAGATCTTCTAGCAAATTCCTACTGGATTGCATGCACCAATATTCAAAATTTTGAAAAAGGAGAAAACTGTGCATCTACCGTCTCAGTGGACCATACTTTTGGATATGATATGAAGTCTATTGGATCTGATATGATATTATTTGGTTCAATATTTCAGGTTCATGAGCTTTCAGTGCTGCTTGTAGATGTTCTCATCAATTTTGGTGTGAAGAAACAAGTGCCACAAGTCTCCTTGAAAATTGTTGTTGGGGATTTGATTTCATTCCACACTTTTGGATCTGATATGAAATTATTTGGATCTGAACTGATATTATTTGGTTCAAATTTTATATTCCAAGAGATTTCAATAATGCTTGTATCTTCTCTCACCCATCTCGGTGTGAAAAATCAAGTACCGCAAGTCTTCTTCAAAATTGTCGCTGGGGATTTGGTGTTAGTTTCCTCTTATGAGGTTGTTGAAATTTTATTTTGTGAATAATTAGTTATTTCTGAATCTATATCATATTATGGGTCTCAAGCATTCACTCTCCATAGTCCCATGGATTCTCTACCTTTGGTCACATGCTCATCTCCTCATAGAACTAGTAAAGATGAAGACATTTTGCATCCGCCTAGACACTTGCTCCTAACACTTGGGGCTGATTTTACCACTCATGGTTTTCTGTTCATGGATGCAACATATCAATTTCTTGACTGTTCTTCACATGGTTCAAATCCTCAAGCACCTTTTATCCCTTATCAATTGATTTCAGTTGCTCTACATGGGCCTAGTTTTCATCAAGTAGTTGTCTATATTTCTGATTTAGTTGAGCATATTATTATTCTTCCAAAGAGGAATATTACTCCAGAAATAATAATGGACAACTTCACATGCCAGGCCCCAGGATACCTGTGCAGAGAAGAACCATATTGATCCTGATTCTATCTTCTTAGTTTGAGGAAAGATTTTTTCCCATGTGGTTTTTTCCCGGTTCCTTCACTACAAGAAATCCTGGAATTAGAATCCCTTTTTAGTGTAATTTGTTTTTACATTGAGTGGTCAAACTAGACGCTAAATGGGACACGTCATGGACAAAACTTAAAACGTCCCAAAAAACGTATTTTTTTGCTTCCTAAATAGCATCCTTTATGGCGTCCAAAATAGTGTCTCTTTTTTTGCTTCCAGAATAACATCCAACTTTGCTTCCTAAATAACATCGAGGTTTTCTTCCAAAATAGCATCCAATTTTGCTTCCTAAACAATGTCGAGGTTTTCTTCCTAAATAATGTCATATTTTGCTTCCTAGTGAGTGTCTGCTTTTGCTTCTTAAATGACACCCCTGTTAGTGCCATATTTGCATCCTTAATAGCACCATGTTAGCATCCAACATTGCATCCATTTTTGCTACCACTTTAGCATCCCATTTTGCACCATGTTTTACTTCCAAATATGTGCCAATTTTTGCTTCCAAATTTGCACCAATTTTTGCTTCCTTTTTTGCATCGTGTTTTGCTACCAAAATGACGCCAAATATTTCTTCTATTGTTGCACCATATTTTTCTTCCATTAGAGGAAATTTGGGGTCTAAAATGGGCCTTATAAGAAAACGTGCCAAAATAAGTTTTTTTGAGTTGGAATTCAAGAACCAATAGAATTTCAATAAAATAAGTCAACCATAATGGTTGAATTGACATGTTTGTCATTAAAAAAAACTACTTTTTTTGTTTGTATTTTCAACATATCTCATTGTGTTTTTACTCAAATTTCGATCGGGAGAGCTTGTTGGATGCAGAATTTGATTCCGCATCCAACGAGTACCCACACTGCATACTTTTGATGGACCCCGCTACCCCAAAAACAAGAAATACTTGAAAAAATTACCTGAAAAAATGTGAGATGATGTCATCATCACATTTTTTCAGGTATTTCTTGTTTTTGGGGTAGCGGGGTCCGTCAAAAGTATGCATTTTGGGTACTCGTTGGATGCGGAATCAAATTTCACATCCAACGAGCTCTCCCGATCGAAATTTGAGTAAAAACACAGGGAGATATGTCGAAAATACGAACACAAAAAGTAGTTTTTTTCTTTCTTCCTCCAAAATTAATCAATATTATTTTATTATTTTAACTATTATTTTATTATTTTCCTTAGGAGGCCCATTTTAGACCCCAAAATTCCTCTAATGCTATGTAGCGCCATGTTTTGCATACAAAGTAACGTCTTATTTTGCTACCATATCAATGCCATGTTTAGCTTCATCATTAGCACCACGTGTTGCATCCTTTTTAATGCCTAGTTTCGCATCTCTCATGTTTTGGTCACTAATTTAGTTGTTTTAGTAATTTTATATACGAGTTTTAGTCATTTTGTTTGGTCACCTATCTCTTATTTTTTGCTTACTAATTTAGTTGTTTTTAACCGATATTATAATATCATTAGGGCATGGAGGAATCGAACCACCAACATCCTACTTGTAAGGCAGGCGCTCTTCCATTGAGCTAGAACCCTTTAAGAATTTGGGAACCTAACTTACAGAGTCCTCTATAATGGTAAAAAGAAAAGGATCAATACACAACTTTGAGTATCTAATGGTCGACAAAGGATGATAGATTGTATTATCTTCAACATGGGATTGATTACGTTCCTTGGTTCTCTGTATATCATTTTCCTATGATTGTAAAGTTTTTATCATTATAGTACCAACATCTATAGCTTGTGAGGCAGTAGCATCACCTTTTTCCTGTGATCTGGTGGTATCATGGGCCTAATCTGATAGAGTGTCATCAACTAGTTGATCCCTCTATAACTGAGAAACAAAATTATCCTCAATTCCTAATTCTATTGTAGTGCCACTCATTCCTCTAAGTTGCTGACTATCATCAACCCAGCTACTCAAACGATTTATTGGTCGCCCACTTTGAAGTGTTCAGTAAATATAATCCAAATGGGACGAATCTGAAGTACTTTCAATATTACTCTCTGCTACAACCCTATCATTCTTTGCAATCATAGACACATTACATTATATATGTCCTTAAACTATGAATTCTAAAGTTCGAATCCAAGAAAAACAATTTATAATCTAGCATATGTTCAACAACTAGAAATTTTAAAAATACATATTTCCCCACGAAAAACTGATCTAAATGGGGTAGCTGGTCTAATGAGAGCTGGATGTTGAAATGTTGTTCCACAATAATCAGTCCTTCCTTATAAGATTATAGATAGAGGTAGTACTTCCCTATCATTGATTTTCCCCAAAATCTTTGTCAATAGGCATCACATGAAATGGATCAAACATAAAATCACCTTCGGCTCAAACAAGCTAAGTTTGAGATAACAAGAGCTAATTTTGAGATAAAAGTATGAGGACTCAACTGTCCACTTATATTTTGATTTAAAGCAGCTACAGTATCTTGTCAAATTTTTGACTCCATAGCTACCTAAAGCGTACGAGGATCCTCAAGAATATGACAAACAATAGTTGATGCAACACTGTTAAACCCTGAAAATAAGCAACTAGTAGGAAAGATGAGCAAAGAAACCAATCCACCTATTTTGAGGAAACACAATGCTATGGCATGCACCCTTTTTAGCCTTGCATATAGTTGGAGAAGAGCTTGTACAACAGTTGAGGTAAGATTCATCTGAATGAAGTTGCAGACTATGTTAATAGTTTTTTTCTACTCTTCAGTAGTTATGTACCCTTCAGGCACAACCAACATGTGCTTTGTATGATTTTGATGATTAGACTCCAAATTCTCAGTATTCTCAACATCACCATCTTTTTTCTTAGACTATTTAAATATCATAATATTAGAATCGAATTTTTGCTTAAACTATAGAAAATTATCAACAACTAGTAGCATGGGGATCACATACTTAAAATCTGGAAGGCTGTCACTTTTTGATGGATCTAGGTAAAAGCTAGACAAGATATCCAACAAAACACTAACAAGACCATTGTCAACAGCAATTTCACAAGTTGTATTGTATTCATGTAAAATGAGATCCAAAACATGAGATGGCAGGGAAAACATGCTATTATCCTTTCCAAGATCCCAATTACAATATTTCAGTTGTTCTACAAGAAATAATATAACTTTGGCTCTTGCTTGACCATCGTTTTGAGTGCATGATGTTAGCGGCAAGTCCTTCAAAGGAAAAGCTAGAGATTCCTCTATTCCTATATTTGTGGAGGCCACTGCTCCTTAAGTAAGATGACATGTGGCAAAAGGGCATAGTGGCATTTAGTGTCTTTGATGGTTTAGTGGACTTCTCTTTGGTTCGGTGCAATTCTATTTGTTGGAGTGCTAAAAACTGCTATTTTTGTTGAATTTAAATTTTTGGATGGGATGTTATTTTCTTCAAATGAGGTCTGATGAGGTTGGAACCCATCTCAAACATACTGAAACAATTAATAATAATATAAAAAATTTAAGGATTTTCCCTTTCTACCCTTATACATTAAGAATGATATGTTATCATTCAGGGAGCACCCTAAAAGCACCTCAAAGACCCTGAGAACATACTCCTAAGGGCATTTCCTGAACAATCCCTCTCGGATCATGCTTTGAGAACAAAGTGTGAGAGGCCAGGGATCCCCTGCAATGTAGCTTCAAAGAATTTAGACCGAAGTCATAGTAATCATGAGTCAAGTTTCGATTTTCTGATTTAAATTGGACTCTGCAGTAAAAAGATCCAATTCAAAACTTTCTGAGTTTGACTTGGGTTGACCAAGTTGACTCAGTCATCGCAAGTCAAAATCATGACTTAACCCTTGACTAGCAATTTATGGAAGTTTGCACCCAGGAAAAGGTTTTAAACCCAATTTTCACTATTTTTCTCATTCTTTTGCTTGATGGAGGTGTTTTCTACTTGCTGGTGTGAAGGGACATTGACCAAATCATCCACAAAGAGGCTACCTAGGCAGGGTTAACTCATATTTTTATTTGGATTCTAAACTCACCTTACGGATGAGAATCGATATTATCCTCATATTATAGATGATACCTATTCATTGTGAAATTTTGAAGATCTACTGAAATATTGTAATATATGGACATGGCTATTTCAAATATCAATGAAAAGTGTTTTTAATTCAAAATATCTGTATATATTTATTTTATATTTTCTTGATTTTTTCCTGATCCAATTCAAAACTTTGATTATTTTTCCCTGTCAATTTATTGATGATTCCGAGTCTAGTGACTATGGTCCAAAGAGAAGAAATTGAAAGAGAATAACATTTGGTTATCTTCTTCTAGTGTACAGATATAAAATATTGCTAACTAGTTTACAATGAAATACAACCTACGGGTCAAACATCTGGTATTTTTAGAATAATCGGGACCCACATGTTGAACATCTGATAGCAAACTTGAATCTCGCCATGAGAAGGATCAAAATTTTACATTGTGATTCCAGATATAGATCATAGGTGCAACATAATTTCATAGGTATTAAACTTTGAAAGTCAATTGATGATGACTAAAGAAATTATCAAAATGCATTATACAAGCCAAGTCAGATTTGAAAGAACAAAATTTAAAAAAATAAAAATATAATGTCTTTTCAGCAATAGAGCAAATGTAATGATATCATGAGGCAAACACCTTAAAGTAGGATACATAAATAAATAAGTACAAAAATATAATATTCTAATGTTCCCGCCACTTTGCGCTTTTCTTTTTTGAATGCTATCATAAAAGTTGTAACAGAATATAAGCATCTGGAGCCTAACAACTTCGGAATTATCGTGACCTCGTCCATTTTTAACTCCAAATCAAATTAAAAGCATTGACGACCAAGAAATAAAAATACTTACACACTTGTCGACTCTTAAAGTTTAAGTCTGTGAATCCAGCGTTTTAACCTTTATCTCAACTGTTGCATCTAAACATTCACCTTGATCTCTTTAAGCAATTATGATTTCATTTATATTCTTGTCTGCCATCCTGTGATGCCACTTGATTTATGAAAAAAATGCATAATATCAGACAGTAACTCCCATAATAAGTGGACATCCCAATTTACATTAACACTCTATGAATACCAGATTTTCTTATATACCTAGAATACTACTATTACAAATTCCAACTTTCCAAAGAGAGTGAAATAATGGTCATAAGCTCAAACCATCTCAACCACCTGTGACAATTACAATTGTTGATAAAAAATACTTCCATGGTATGTACTATGAACATATCGACCGTTAAATTAACTGCTTGCAAAGTGTACTGAATGCAAAGAGGTGATCTTTAGACCAGATAAAAAGGAATTGGACATCCTATTATGTTAACATAGAATTGTGAAATCCACTTGGTGCAGATTGTAAAGATGTCAATTTGTTGTAGTTGTTTGACTTGGAAGTTGGAACACAAGCAAACAAGCATCATAAATATTTTAAGATATTTTATACTCTGCTTTGCATGCATCAACTTTTCTGAATTCATGCTCATTGGAAAAGTTAAAGGGATATTTGTTGGATTTTGATTTCATCTTTTAGAATGTGATATATGTCTGTGCAAAATTAGCAAGAAACATGCTATTGGTTTGGAGTATTTGGATTTCCATTGAGTTAAGAAGCCCCTATAAGGACTTTCTCACACACATATATGCTCATCATACCTTGAAAGTCGAATGCAAGAGTACTTTGTGGATACAAGGGGTTACAAGTAGATGAATAAATTGATAACAAAAAAGATGTAAGTTATAGTTCCATAAAATTTATGTTCAAACCACTTGTAAGAACCATCCCTTTGCCTTTTCCCATGTTATCTATATTTGCATTGTGAGTAGATTATAAACATCTGAAATAATCAGAATTTTAAAAAATCAGAACTCACTTTATAATTTAAGGCTTTCTTTTTGTCACACAAAGACAAGAGAGACCCTCATGCTTTGCTACTCCACACTAAAAATTGAAAACCAATCACACAAGAATTGAATTTGAAATTTTGAAACAGACAGTACCTCTAACTTAGTTTTTCTTAACAAAGAATAATGAAAGTTTATTGTTGAAAATATGATGTATTAACAAATATCACATAGACATCATTTGTAAGACAAATGAATGCAATAAGAGCACTGCATTATCCATATCCATCAACAATGGGACTAAACAATTACTATATTATACCATAAACAATTGGGCTCCACATTTCTCATTTTTTCCCAATTTTTCCAGGCCAATAGTAACTGGACGGTAATCTTGAATTCCATACTTCTAGTAGAAAAAGGATGTTCACGATAAATGCTTACAGTAGTGGGATTAAAGCAGCAAGATAATGTCGGTTTCAGACATTTACCAGTTGGAACGAGCATTTACCATTTTCACATGGACCAGTTGCGACAGTTTATATAGGTGTCATGATATAGACCAACTTGTCTGCACCTTCCTTCTCAAAAGGGTTGTGAGATCAATTTTGGGTATTGAACTTAAGGATGATAAACAATAAGTGTCAAGAAGTTATAAAGGTTGGTTAGAATAATATCACTTCTGATCTCATGGATAAGGAAATGTATTTATCTTTAGAGCAGTACCAACACTTACGACTGTACACTGAGTTCCAGTGAAAATGTTGTAGTTGAACAATATGACACAATAATAACCAATTTTCAGTCAGGCACAACCAAATGGAGAAAATATAGATGCGAAGAGGTTTCACTATAATGTTTCATACGGTAAATTATATTCCTTACTTACCTTCCATACTGCTAGGGAAGTATACTCTTCTCGTAATAAAGTTCTTAAAAAAGAGTATCCACAGTGGCAAACTTACCGTGATTTATTTTAATTGAAGAAAACAATAGGTAAAAAAACAAGCATGCAAGCAGAGGAAAAAAGTCTCGTAAATTGAGGTAAAAATCGTGAAGAATATTAAAATAGATGAAGTTCTTGCAAACATCTGACCAAAAATTGTAGAAACTCTGATTTAAACATAGAGATTTAATATCTATACATAAAAAATAACCATAGAAGAAAGAGGGCTTGCGTAGATCGCTCAAACCCTGACCGAAAAAGTAGTGAGTTGAGAAAATATCACAAGCCCACAAAGAACTCGGCAAATCTAGATAGATGAGAATAATGAATAAACCCGTACTAGGACCCTTAGACCTTGTAACCAATAAAATGAGAAACCTCTCAAACAAGAAAAAATGAAAGTGGAGAAGCAAGAGCATGTTGACGAGGAAGTCACTCTATAACCCTTAGACCTTGTAACCAATAAAATGAGAAACCTCTCAAACAAGAAAAAATGAAAGTGGAGAAGCAAGAGCATGTTGACGAGGAAGTCACTCTATAACCCTTAGACCTTGTAACCAATAAAATGAGAAACCTCAAAAACAAGAAAAAATGAAAGGGGAGAAGGAAGAGCATCTAGACGAGGAAGTCACTCTTTTCATTGAAAAGTTGCAAGAGATCTAAGACAAGCTGGAGATACTCAATGAAGAAGCTAATGAAAAAGTATTGGAGGTGGGGGAAAATGTGATACATCCATTGGATATGAAACACAATGGAATCATTCAAACAATTTTCGATTTTTTGGTTTACTATGTTTCTAATCCATCCTACATTTTCCAACATCTTGACTGGAGAAGATCATAATGTTTTCAAGTGTTTGGTATCTCTTGATGTTAAGGATTACAAGGCTGTAATCCTCCATCCTAATCATTTACATTTCATCCTAATCCTTATTTTGAAGATACAAAGCTGGTCAAAGCCTTTTCATTCTATGATAATGGAAGCACAAAGATAATTGGCACTATTTTAAAATGGAAAGATGGAATGGATGAGACGAATGGAGTTAGATGAAAGAATGGATGAAATGAGTTGTCTTCTCAAGAATAAAGTTTATTCACTTCGTTTTGCAAAACCTGCAAGGATCCTCTAGATGGAATACATGATGAGGTAGCTGAAATGATTAAGGAAGATCTGTGGAAAACACCTTAAAGGACTTCAATAATGAAGATAATGAAGGTACTAGAAAAAGCATTGATGGCATTAACAAGAATAATGAAGATCAAGATGACAATGAGGATGAGGCCTGCTGAAAAGCTGTAGCTCTTGTATATCGCATTGATTTTGAACTAAGTGCTTACTAACAGCAAAAGGTTACCACCACATGAGAAAAATACTCAACACTGAGAAATTAGTGGAGCTACCTGAAAACTAGTTTAGAGGTCAGAAAAAGTCTTCCATCTTCTTAAGAAGGTTATCCTTGGATGCCGTGTTTGCGGCATACCCTCTGAGAAACCTCTTGTAGTAGCCCATGTGTCCCAGGGCTTACCACAATGTGTGCTCATTTGTTTAGGCTCCCAGGTTTACAATGGCCGCAATCTTGGATGGGTCCACCAGAACTCCATCCTTGCATAAAACGTGACCCAACAGAGTTCCAAAAGGTGTGCACAAAAGGAACTTCTTTAGGTTTAGCAATATATACAGTTGGTGACACCTTTAAAAAATTAGGCGCAATAACACAATATGGTCTTTTAGGAGACTGTAGAAATCCTACCAAGCAGACCTCCAGGAACTTATGTATGCAATCACAGAAGGCAGCTATAACTATCGTTAAGAAAAAATGCAATAGCCGTAAGCTTAACAGCTCTTTCAGGGAAATAAGTTGGGCATACTCTTAATGTGTTTCAGTAAAAGATGATATAATGCATAAGAAAAAATGTTCCACCTTAAAAAAGTGTTTTTTAAACATAGATAAATTAGCATAATTCACTACTACATTTCGACCAAAAATCCGACGGCCGTCATGTCAGATTTTCGACACTTCCCTGTCGCATGTACGACACTTTGGTTTTTTTATAAGCGTCGGAAACTTGTCATCGGTTATCCGACACCTAAGTAACCGTCGGTTAAGTGACACTTAAGTAACCGTCGGTTGAACGTACATCATCAGTTATCCGACACTTATTAAGCGATGGTCACAAAAAAATTTAACAACATTTACACCTACAGGCATCGCTTAACTGACACCTCCTAGACATCGGCGTCGCTTAACCAACAGATGCAGGTGTCGCTTAACCAACAGAAGTAAGAAGCAAGCGTCGAAGCAGTGACAGTTATAACCGTCGCTTAAGCGACGGTAAGAAGAATTAAGCGTCGAATAAGCGACAGTTATAACCGTCGCTTAAGCGACAGCAGCGACTATTTTTTTTTTTAAATATCTCGAAATTGGCTTGATACTAATAGTACAATACTAATTTAGCAACAAAGATGTGACATTAAGCATTGCCCTGCCTTTCTAGTATATACAATTTAAATTTTCAACTTGACATAAACTTAATGGGATCAACTCTACACAAAAGCTATCCATTGGAAATAATATAAGAACACAAAACTCACCTAATTCTGATGAAGTTACCAAACCACCAGGATTTATGGTCACTGTTCTTGCCAGGTGAAAATGAATAACACTGCCTTTAACCAGGCCATCCACAACAATATCTTCTACACGACATATCTGCCAATAGATAAGCTTTCTGTTGTGAAGATAAACTGTAAATAGGTAGTAAACTGTAACAATTCTTTGAATAGTATTATTTACAATAGAGGAAGTACAAAATACAAATTGTAGTTCTGCAAAATTACTGAATCACCAGGGCTAAATCGCAATTGTTGGTGCATGAATATCCATGCCTGAACAATCTAGCAACTCTCACCTGAATTGTGAAGGACAATGTAGTATTTACATTACAATCTTCGGGAGGATGAATTAGCTCCTCGGGACAAATAGGGCTCTCACAATAAAGTTCAGGGATCCTGATTGAAAAAACAAACACAAGGTTGAAAGAAGAAAGATTAAAGAGAAAACAACATACAAAATAAATGAAGCAGATAAAAATCATCTTTCAGCTGTATGCCCTAAAGTTAATGCACCATGATTCATGTTTCATATACAATGCTATTATCAGCTCATACTCACAACTCCTTTTTGGAAGAATCATCAAAGGGTGCCTGTAATGTTGATCCAGATCCAATCTGCCAACAGAAAAAATAGAACCCTATAACTGAATACATATTACCTACTTTAATCAAGACCTAAACAAAGCTATTTGGTAAATTTAGTTTATTTCAGTACTCATTGCGAAAAGCCAACAACCTTCTCTTCATTGAACAATTATGACCCTATAACAATATAGTTTCGATTTCTAGTCTAATGTCGGCCTATTTTAAGGATAGAATAGAAGAAAACAATCTAAGGAAACTCTTACATGGATATTATAGAACAGAGAAAGGAATAGCCATTGTGCTTTGATAATGTCTCCCAATCCACACAACTTTAGAAGACCTTGTCCATGTACTCCCAAATTTGAGTTTGAGCTTATGACAGACCCTTCCTGCAGATAAAATAATATTATCAAAGAAATATTGGCCAGCAAACTAAACCAAATTCGAGAAAAATACAAAGCTGATAAAGTAGAAACTTACTCTAGGTACCACAAGATTGCTACCCTCTAACAAAGAACTACCAACCACTGGATCTTGTCCCCCATCTATTTGTAGCTTGGAGTTCCACATTAGCAATATTTTCACAGACAATATCAATGCTCCATAAACCTTCAATATATTAGACAGTAAAATATTAAGAAAGATTACTGCAGAAAGAAGTGATAGTAATAATAAAAACTCATTAAGTACACTAATCAACCACAGCTATCATTGTCAACAAACTAGTGTTCACAGCTGAAACAAGAAAAAATGCATAAACAAGTTAATTGGCATGTAATCAAGCTAATGCATCACTAGTCTACTATAAAGTACAATTGATCACTAGAAGCAAAGAAAAGGCAAAGAAACTAAGTAATGGAAAGAAAAACAGTTGTTTTCTCTCACAGAGAGCAAAGAAATGCTTCGGTCCTTTCTTACATCTATAGAAGACAATGTTAACTTGAGTTGCAAATAAAGTTGGCTTACCACAAAGAGCCTCTTATAATTTGGAAAAAACTTTATGAACAAAACCACTAATCTTTCATTCATATAGTAGAATAACATCTGCCTTTTTCTCTCTAAGGTGGCCTTCTACTTGGAACACCTTTTGCAGTGCAGGGATGGGCCCATTGTCCACCCCGAGTACACATAGTATCATTGGCCACATGGTCTCAAGTTCCCATTCAACCATCTTAGGGTTTGCTCTCACCAACATCAGGTCAAATTTGATCATTGTATTGAACAGGTGAAGAGGATATGTCAATTATCCCATCTGCAGGAGGTGCAGTTTGAGGAGAATTTCGTTTTGAGATTCATCATATACTACAATATCCATTGGACATTTGAGTATTATGTGACTCTGAAGGGTCCTTTGCCACCTTCTTTTGACACCCTGATCAGAAAAGTATTTGTCTCTCTTCATGCATGAGGTGGTTTATGACCTTGTAGTACTCACAAAACACCATGAGCATTCATAAATAAAGGCACAAAGCCATATAGTCCCAAAGGACAAATAATATTTATTGATATGGAAATGATCAATAGAGAGTACAACAAATGATATTTATAGTGGTGTAGGGGTATGGCCACCAGGAGTAGTAATGTTTAGGAATTTGGTTACAAAGGGTAATAGATTATATAGTATGTATAGATACATTACATTCCCAGCCATCTAGGAAGGTTTCATCCTCAACCCAGGAATGATGTTAGAGTTCAAAAACTCTACCAGGAACCAACAACACATCGTATCCATCATTCAGTAAACGATGACCTCTGTCAACCATGAATATTGGCAAGTGGAACCCACAAGCAATAAAAAAAAATGGTATACATACAATGTGTATCTGAGAAATAATGAGTGTAAGGGTCTCTAGGAAGATACTCTTGAGAAACAAGCTTTCAGCCATTCGCATGAATGACAGATAAAGATAAAGATAAATTTATTAATGTCCACTAATGACCACAGGATGCCTAGATCTTTGCTGAGAATGAGGAGTATACATTCTCGAAGACATGCTAATCATAATGCATTAGCTACTTCAATTTGTGAGCCTTACATTGGCTTTGAGGTAGTGTGGTGGAATGCCTTGAATAAGGAGAATAATGTTTGGGTGGCAGTTCCTTTTGAGGGGTCAATGATTGAGTTTGGGACTAAAAAATTCAAATTTGCAAATGGAAGGTTTAGTTGAGATTCAGAGGGAGCAGATTCATATTGATGCGAACACTTTACTCGCTAAGCAAGAGTGTTAGCTTTCTTAAGATTGGCATTCTTTCTCAAACATAAAATTTACACTCCCAAACATTTGTTAAAACTAGATCCAACCACAACATACAGCGAAGTTTTTACAAGTTATCCACGGCCTGAAATCACCATCAAAAATAATTTCTTAATGCCTTGGTTGAGAGACTCCCTCATCCCTGTGCTAAGAGCTAGAAGTTTAGCCCAAATGTTAGTCTTAGGTTCTCGGAATGCATAGAAGATTCATTTATGCAAGGTTCATGGTATCTGTATATCCGAATTAGTCCACTAGGATACAATTGCCATTAGAGGCACCACCATAAAGTGAATTTGGCCATTGGAAGTGGATACCATGGTAGTTTTTGGATCACTATTGACTCCTCAAAGTTCTGTCCTGTTAGCAGTAGTAGGTAAAATAAGACATCAAGATTATCCCTAAAGAACAAGAAAGAGAGAAAACTCCAAAAATATATAACCATCGTGACTTGCTCTGTTTATTCTCAAATTTACAAAGCAAAATATAAAATAAGATTGAGACACTATGAAGCTAATAGATCACTCTATCAGATATTGATGTTAAGGAAGATGGTGCTTTGCCATGGAGTCCTGAATTGGGCAGAGACAAGTTGCTTGAAATTGAATACTTCATAAATTCAGAAACATGGGAAACAGGTTAGCAAGGATCCAACAGAGGGAGTACAGGCCTGATTTCTCCACAATGTCTACAATGATTCTTCACTAGGACCTGGTGAATATAATGTCATAGAGGATGGCTAACCATTTGATAGTCCTTACCTCACATTGTCTCAGTTTATTCCAATTAGGTGAAGCCACTACTAGCCACTATAGGATTTCAGAGAAAGAATACATCAAAACCATCCAAGAGGAAATTGCCAAAGTGATCAAGTTGAAAGAAGAGCTTGATCTTGATGTCCTTGTACATGAAGAGCCTGAGGTAAGTACTCCACAGTTGATATCTATGCAAGATATTTCCATGTCGTGAAAGAATTCTAATGAGTTTTCTATCACATGTTGCAGAGAAATGACATGGTGGAATACTTTGGAGAGCAGCTTCAGGGATTTGCATTCACAGTCAATGGCCCCAACCCTATCACTGTCTTTTGGTCAAAGCATTCCCAGAGCTTGACTGCTCGTCCCATGAAAGGAATGCTTGCTGGACCTATCACAATTTTGAATTGGTCCTTTGTAAGAAATGATCAGCCCAGGTAATGACAATAATTTTTAATAACAGTGGCTAGTTGGGCTGAAATCGTCTACATATTTTTCCCATTATTTTTCTGCTTTCTTTGTATAACTGAAACCACTAAGAAACTGTATTTTAGGTCTGAAACATGCATGCAAATTGCTTTGGCAATCAAGGAAGAGGTGGAAGACCTTGAGGCAACTGGTATTCAAGTAAGTCTTCACAATTGGTTGTGTTTAATTCAATATCTTATATTACTTTTTTACTTTCTTTTCATATCCATTTATCTCATCTTTTTATGAAGCTGTTCTATCCTTGATTCCAGATCATCCAAATTGATGAACCAGCACTTAGGGAAGGGTTGCCTTTACGCAAGACAGAACATGCACACTACCTGGATTGGGCAATTCATGCTTTCCGAATTACCAACTTTGGAGGCATAATTCAACATGTTGGCATCCTTCATATGGGTCTTTGATGGTTCACCTTTCATATAATGAGGGCATGTGGCATTCTAAACCCCTCTACAAGGATAACTACACTTTATTTAATGAACCGTCCATCATATAGGCCAAATTTTGGGTGTATTCATGGCAATGGAATGGTATTTTATTGAGGCTGCAGCTCACTATAACTCACATATAGCACACCCACTGATATAATCATAATTATAGTAGCCTTGAAACCATAATTGGTGAAGCAACATACTTATGAAGACTCTAGAAGACAATTTTTTATGTTTTAACTATTTTATGAGGCATAAGGCCAAATTCAAGAGGGCAATCAATAGAGAAACGCCTGGAATGGCACATACCTCAAGAAAAAGAAATATTCTAGTGGAGCAACTTGCTTGGCAGACTCTAGAAGGGAATTTTATTATTAATATTTGTGAATATCATCAATTTTCACTGCACTCTTTAATGTATTTTTTCACCTATAATAATCTAGTTTTAGATTTAGGCTTTAATTGGAATTTTTTGAGAGGATTTGTCCCTTCATTGCTGGCTTCATGTCTGTACATATTTTGCATTAACTCCGCGGATCCTACAGACTGGGGTGGTGGATCCAGTAACACAGATCCAAGGGTAGCAACTATGACTAGATGATACATATTCTAACAACAACAATCCCAAGGTAATTGATACAAGAAATATCTTTAATTCATAACTTTTTCTAACCCCAGGATTGGACTGAAAACCATGGCATGCCAGGAGAACTGAGCCATAATATTTGTAAAAGAAGGAATTCCTGAATTTACCCCCATAATGTCTCTGAAAATATACACTAGTATTCAACTTTCAAAAATTTCCCTGAGCACAGCAACAAGCATACCCAGAATCTACAGTAATAACAGAGGTGAAATAAAAGATGAACCTGCTCCCCGACAAGAGGATATGGAACATTCTCAACAATTATGAGCTCCTACTCTGAAGGGTTGGGCAATAAGGATCGAATGACCTGCATAATAAACAAGTCATCACAATAAGATACAGAAAGATAACTGTGTATTTATTTCAACAAAGGGAAACAATCAACTCATTTTCTGATCATTTATCATCTTATATAATTTTGAGTACTATAAGTCGCACTTCTACTTCTCAATAAGTACAAGAAAATTAACTCAAACAATACAATTTAACAAAAAAATAGTATACAAACACAGTACTTATTGCATGTATCATATCCCAGAATGTGCCACGCGGTGCTTACGACAAGGGAACTCTTTGTATATTGAAGGAAATGACCTTCAATGTAATAGAAATTCAGAACTTTGGAATGCATTTTTCTCTAGATTTATTAAAAAGCACTTTATACTATCTACTCCACATCTAGCTCCATCTCTGGTCGCAAAAGATGACATCAGAGCCCGGTGATCAGGTCACTTTCTGTGAATACTTAGATTTGAACGTTTGGAGTCTCGACAAAGGTAGATCTGATGGATAAGGGGACCAATGCTGTGGATGTAAGTTGCGTTTTAAAAGTTTCTCCTTTGTGGTAGCATTCCTTTTATTTGATTTCACTTGAAGTTTCCTTTATATGTAATATGCTAATAAGTTTTGTGACTTGGACATTATTTATGTGGTCTCTATCTATTTGCCTTGATATGATGTTAGCTATACTTTATGTCACTATCTGTTATTTGCTTTAATTCAGTCCAAGATTGCTTTGTTGGTGCATTCTAAACTGTATTAGTTTTCTTTAATATTGTTTACCTGAACATCATTTGGCTAGTATGAAGAATACTTCTCAGACTTCTGAAACATGTGCATTTCCTACTTGCTTGATTTTCACACTGTTCTTATGTGAACATGGAGGCTTGCATAATTTTTTAACTGTGCATAT
Organism: Pseudotsuga menziesii; assembly: GCA_001517045.1. Taxonomy (NCBI): domain Eukaryota; kingdom Viridiplantae; phylum Streptophyta; class Pinopsida; order Pinales; family Pinaceae; genus Pseudotsuga; species Pseudotsuga menziesii. The sequence goes on from LPNX010865427.1 coordinate 250,884, forward strand.
ATGCTGCACTGTATATTTGGTGTACATCAACTATTTCCATCCATTTCTATCGTTGTTTGCATGTTCATAGTTGTTTCTCCATTATTTCTGTTAGGCTTTATGTTCGGAAACCAAACATTGAAAGAAATGGGAATGATGTACACGTTTTTTGCCTTTTCGAGTAACGGGAAAAAAGTGTAGGGCAAGTTATTATCAAGTGAATCCTAACCTGGTTTGCTTCAACCAGAAAAAAATAGAGGTTTGTTGCCTAAATTACAAAATAACAATTCTGCTATGAAACACAAGTGGATAGATACTGGCCTAAGTCCAGATTTCATCCTAGATCATCCTCGTACAGGGCTTCTAATGCATTTTAGAATACTGCTATTATTTCAGAAAACATGTTTCATTTTTGTAGCTATATACTGTATGGCAATGTGCTTCATTCACCATGCTCAATTTTGGAATGTGGGATTGTTGGGTATGTGGGTACATGGTACGAGTATCAGGAAGGGCTATAAGCTTCACCCAAATTGCAGAAAACAGCGATTTGGTAGCATCAATGATATATACTAAAAAATAATTAAAAAACAAAATCAAGTGACAACATAATTGTATGAAGAAAGCCAATTTATCGTCAATAAATGGACGTTGCATGTCATCTGACATGCTATACATATCACTTCTAAGTTCTAATCAATACAATCTTGCAAAATGTTTCTGGTCCTATTAGAACTTAGAACCAGCACTAACTTGGTATTAAACTTGCAACTTTTATGATATTATTTACTTGCACCTTAGATGATCATCAGTTGCAAGAAGTTTGGCCTGGGTGACTAGTGTTCCCCAGTTGAAAGATTACATGTAAATAAAGTAACTTCTTAGAATCTTGCCCAGGTGGCTGCCACATGTCACTCATTAATTGCCTAGAAGTGTGCTCCTTATGTCCTACAGTGACTTGTTGACTAAGGTGCAGTTGTTCAAGACAAGAGGATGTATTCTTTGAGAAGGATCCCTAGATTTCCATGGTGGTCCCCACTTGATCACTTTTACACTTGGAGGAGTGCACCCTACTTGGGCTGCTACTGTTGAATTTACTGCACCTTTAGTTATCCTCGGTTTCACTGGGAGTTCAATCTAGTTCACTCTAGTTCCACACAATTCAATCCACTCCACCCCAATTTAGTTTCAATCAAAGAAACCGGAATTGCATAAGGTCATAACGACACCTACATCTGAATCACTTCAGAACCACATAATTGTTGATCTATTTTTGTTTTGTTTTTTGAATCAGATCTGTTGCCAAATATTGGATTTGTTTCCTTCATAGACCAGTGCAGAATGTCTTGAAAGAACTGTGGAGGGTTTACGAGGAACAGATTCTAGTGTAGAACTCATAATCAAGGGCTACATTGAGCAGGGTTTTGAGTAGTACTGAGGCCAAAGGCAGATTATGTGACAGCAGATTATTCTCAGCAGAGTTTCTCAGCATGGATCATCTTATCTTGGAGAGTGCTCTAACCTATTTGAGGTCTTTAGCACTCAAGGATGTTATATTGTTTGATGTTTTCACCACTTTCATGCCTTGCTTAGGTAGGTCATCAACCTTTTGGAGTCATTATCCAACCTGGCAGGAGGAGTGTTCAGCTTTGGGTGTTGATTTGAGGGAGGGAGTCCACCTTAAAATGCCGTAGAACTTGAATTTGATGGAAACATCCCTCTTGGGAGGCATGTTCTTGATCAGTCTGCAAAGCTTGGAGGGTTTTTGGTGCACTTCTTCATGACTTTGAGGTTGAGCATTCCACTTTGGAAAGA
>LPNX010865447.1:6796-45184 GCA_001517045.1 Pseudotsuga menziesii
GTGCTCTTAAATTAGATTAGCAACCAACCAATTAAATATGTTAACCCAGTATAACTTAAAGGCCCGAGCAAGAAGTGTGTAAAGTTTCATTAGTTGCGTGTGGGTGGGAATAAATTGTAAAGTTAAGTGTGGTAGGTTCATACCCAGGTATTTGCAAGGGGTTTTAATTTCAATTATTTATATTGCTTTTGACAAATGAAAGACAATATAAATAATTGTATTTCAATTGACAAATAAAAGTTTCTTAAATATTTTAATCAAAAAAATGCAAAAAAATATTGTTCTTTCAAATTTTTACAATTTTAAACAATTGAATACTCTTAATTAATTTCTACATGAAAAAAATGATATATTTTCAATGAAACTTATTTTAAACACATTAATTAAGGTCGGGACCTATTTACCCAACCATTTGCAGTACCGATCGGACGACCGGCAACGTCGGACGTGACCGCGCTCACGCGAGCCAGGTCGTCCGATCAGTGCAAATGGTTGGTTCACTAGTTTACCCCTTAATTAAGTAGTCATATGCGTAATATCACAAATTTTACACTTCATGAGTAACAATATAACATTAACTATTTTATCGTAATTATTTTCAAGTTGAAGCACACTTCATTAATATATCAAAAAAACTACTTAGACGTAGCTGAAATTTAAGTTATTTAATGAAAACAATTAATGTGACGTAAAGGAATGATAATCAGGAAGAAGACCTGAAATTATGGACTTCACCTTCAAAGAATGCCTTGCAATTACATTGGTTATTAATCATAATTAATTAATTAGGAGTGATAAGAAGATCGCAAGAATAAAAAATGACCAAATAAATGACCAATTGTCATGTGGTCATTTTTAGTCTAGATATCCCGTGACCAAATTTGGTCATTTATCTTGGTCGTTTTCAATTGGTTTTTATCCAGTGACCAAAATTGGTCATTTATCTTGGTCTTTTTTAGTTAACTCACTTAAATTTATCAATTTTGGTCATTTATCCCTTGAAAAAAATTGTGGTGACCAAAACTTTTGGTCTCCTGGTCACTAATCTCTCATTTTCCACTAGTGATTGGAGTTACTCCGCAGTAACTCTCATGCAGTGATTTCTTCTCGCAATAAATTCGGCCGCAAGAAAATCGAGTCGCAAGTTTTGAAAAAGTAAAAAGGGGAAAACATAAGGTTGTGCTGTCTCGTAACTCAAGTTAATTTCCGTGGCCACCATTTCTCCTGAGATTTGGTATTAGAGATAGAGCTAGTTTAAGAAAGAAATCTTAACCTAAAAGGGAAAAAGTATTTTTTTAAAGAAATTTAAAAATCAAATGGCTTCTACTTCTGGTTCAAATATGTCGAGTTTACAAACTCCGATTTTTACCGGAAATAATTATAAATATTGGTCTCTAACAATGAAGGCTTTGTTTAGAAGTCAAGATGTTTGGGATATTGTCCAGAATCGTTATGCAGAACCAGCAGATCTAGCTGCATATAATAATCTCTCACAACCTTAGAAAGGTATTCGGAGGGAACATAGGAAGAAATATGGAAAAGCTCTATTCTACATACATCAAGCCATGCATGAAAGCATACTCCTAAGAGTAGAAGCAGTAATTACCATAAAGCAGGCATGGGACACATTAGGGACAGCTTATCAAGGTTTGGATAAGGTAAAGACTTCAAAGCTGCAAATTCTGAGAAGAGATTTTGAATCTCTGTCCATGAAAGATTCAAAGTGAGTAGACTCATTTTATACCAGAGTTGTTCGTTTGATAAATCAATTGAAATATCATGGAGAAACCATAACAGACCAAAGGGTGGTTGAGAAAATTCTCAAAAGTCTTCCCCCAAGATTTGAAAACTTGGTTGTAACCTTGGAAGAACACATAGACATGACAAGGTTTACTATTGATGAGCTGCAAGGTTCACTCATCAATCATGAACACAGGCTCATCAGAACCCAAACATCATTGGAAGGTGCATTCCTAGCACAGTCATCTATAATCCGTGGGAGAGGTAGGGGGAGAAATAATTTCAAAGGCAGAGGAAGAAAATTATTAAAAGGAGGACGCAGCAGTAGTCCTGCACATGTTGTTGGTAGATGACAAAACTAGAACACAAGTCAGCCAAGTGGTCATAGGTTTGATAAATCAAAGATTTAAGGTCATTACTGTAAAAAATTTGGTCATTATGCATATGAATGCAGGAAGAAGCAATATGACCAAGGAAAGCAAATCCAGAATCAGTTGACAAACACTAGCAATTCGTCGAGCGTAATGTTGATGGCATGCGCATCCCTAATTGAATGCAATACCATCCAAGAAATTTGGTCTGACATATGGTTTTTAGATTCAGGCTCCAGCAATCATATGACTAGTAATTTAAATTTATTTTCCACTCTAGATAATTCACATCAAACTGACGTTACACTTGGAAATCATGTCCAAGTCACTGTTTTGGGAAAATGTACTATTAGTATTTTAACCAAACAGGGGGAGCATAAGCATATGCCTGATGTTTACCATGTAGAAGGTCTAAAACATAATTTGCTGAGTATTGGATAGCTGATACAGAAAGGTTACAGAGTGTTGATGTAATTGTAACTTCGGAATGTATTCACTTGTATATCTTATGTGTACCCCGATGTTTATTCCAAAAAGTTTTTGTAATGTAATCGAGTCATGTCATGCCCCGATGTTCGAATCGGGAGTTTCTATAATATGAACAAGTCATGTCAAGTCATTGTGGGTAACCCTCCTATTGATCAAGGGTTAAATTCCCCACAGGTGTGGGGCCCTAGGGTTATTAGACTATCCTAGAGAAGTCGACCCTAGGTGAGTTATTGTAAGTCAGGGAAATAGTCCCCACCATTGTGTTAAGGATAACCCTCCTTATTGGGCAGAGGGGAAAAGTCCCCACAAGTTGTGGGGCACTAGGGTTATTAGACTCTCCTAGAGATTTCGGCTCTAGTAAGTAATTGTTAAGTGAGGTCGACATGTTGGAGTGGAAATTAAGTGAATGAAAGAATATAAATAGAGAGTGAGTCTCTCTATTTATCAAACACACACACACTCACTGGGGTGCATGAGTGAGAGAGAAGAAGTGGGATTAGAGAGAGAGACTACTACTATCGGGAGATCATATTTATGTTTTTAGGTTTTACTTTTGGTGCTGATTCTATCTTTGAGGAAGTTGTGGGGTTTTCTCCTTTATGGTTTCCCCGAGTAAAATTCTTTGTGTCTCTTGTCTCTTATGTTTTATTGTTGTGCATGTTATTCTCTCAGTTAAAGATCCTAAGATCATAATGTTAGCTTGAAGGATAAAAATCTAACATGTTATCAGAGCTAACCTGAGAAGAAGACATTATGCAGCTGTAGAAGCTAGGGCTTCTTACTTTTTTGGTCTCTCTCCACAATCCATCAGCAAAAGTATGCTAGGTTCACTCTCCATTGAAGGGTGCATATTTCTATTGAAGCGCAATTCAATTCTGAGCATTTTCAGTTTTCGATGCGGGAAATTAGGGATTTCTACAGAAGAGGAATTTGTGAGTGAGCCTGACATAGGATTTGTCTCCTCATCAAAATCGAATTTTAGAGACCTGGGTCGATATTTTTGGTTGGGTGAAACATCGGGAAATTCAAACCCTAGTTTGATCCCGAGCCGAAAAAACCTTAAAATACTAAAACTAGTGAGTTTTGGTACATTCCCTATATCTCGAGATTGGAGAAGGATCAAGAGTTGAAAATTTCACAGGAAGAAGATAAAATCTAGAGTTACATTGTGTCCAAATTTCCACCTCATATTCTCTATATTTCAGGAGATATGATTCCTCCAAGTTAGGGTTTCAGCCTCTCCAAGGATTCATCCCCAAACAAGACACCTAGGGAGAATTTCTATATCTCGGGATAAAAAGGTCCAAATGAAATTTATCAACATGTTCCAGAAAGGGAAAGGATGGTAATTTGTGTGGTAGATGTTTCATACCATGAAGATTAAACAATGACATATGGCAGTCCATACAACTTCACTATACTGAACAGTCCTGAAACATGTTACCTTGGGAAAACAATCATAAGTCCCAATTGGTGGAACCAATTTTGATGAAACCTATTTTTTTGGAACAGGGATAGGTGAGGATACCTCAGTACAAAGTTTCAGACACCGAGGAGAAGTAATTTCGGAGATACCACAGAAATAGTAGCAGGAATTTCTGCAGAAGAAATTGGTAAACTAGGGATTCCTGTTCCAGGAGTTTCCCTCCATTGTTTTCAAAAAAGGAGTACATTGGAAAGCTCACCTTGAAGATATCTATCTTTCTATCCAATCAAATTTGAAACATTCTAAGTTTTGACAATTAGGGTTTCTCTGACAAACCCTAGATTAGCTAGCTCCGGAACGAGGACGGACACCTCAAATCGTTAAGATCTTATCCTTTGCTATTTTCATTTGAGGTTCTCATTTCAAAGTGATCTATCACATCAACTTGATGATAAGCTTGGTGAATTTGACAACTTCCAAGCATGGAAGTATATGATCTCTCTGAAGAAAATGAATTGGACACCTATATAAGTAGATAGGTTCCAGTTCCGGAGGGAGATAAGGCTAAATCCTTACTCAAGAAGAACTTGGTCAAGGCCAATAAGATCATTGCTGATTCAATAGAGGATCACCTTATACCACAAGTGTCTTCCATAAAGACACCGAAAGAGATGTTTTATTCCTTGACCAAGCTATTTGAAGGGAAGAACATAAATCAAAATATGACTTTGAGAAAACAGTTGAAGAGTGTGAATATCTAGAATGCAGAGACCATACAGTCATACTTTACAAGGGCCTCTCTAATCAAAGAACAACTTGTAGTAGTAGTAGAAGAAGTGGAGAATGCAGAAGTGGTGATAGACACCTTGAATGGCCTCCCAGGATCATGGTATTCATTCATGTAAGGAATGTGTGCCAAAAGGAAGTGATTACTTTCAGCAGACTCTGGGAAGAAGAAGAAGCTCGAATCATAATAAGAGAAGAGAAGATGGGAGCAACTGAAGATCAAGCTCTCACCATCCAAAGAAGATCCCTCAATCGATGGGGAATACTAATAACTCAACTCTTGAATAACCTATTATCCATATTAACATTTGGATAAGAAACGATGCTACTATGAATGAAGAAGATGATGAAGTTGAAGGCTCAAGAAGGAGTCTACCATGAAACAAATAAAGATAAGTATTCAATTGTCATTTCATGATATTGTTTTGTTATGCATTTGTTTATATTCAGTTGATGTATTATGTATTATTGCATTAATAACAATATACTACTAATATGCATGTGATGGGTAAGTCACTCATGGTGCTATAGAACTCTCCATTGCTACTTATCTAGAATGAAACCTCTTTGCTGACATATTGGATTAGTGCACGATCTCAATGTTGTCCTCGTAGAGATGGAAGGCATCTAGAAAGTTTCTATGAGATATGGATGAATGTTTTATTGGATAAAATACTTGCATGATCATATATTTATGCATAATAATTTTCCATTATGAATATACCTTATGAAAATTTTCTAACCATACAACTAATGCATTTGACTTGTAGAAAAGATCACGTAAAATCGCCTACAAGCAAAGAAGGATGAGACTTGCTTCGAAGAACAAGTGATGACAGTTCAAGATGAAGAATAATATGACGAATGTAGTGACATCATTAATGCATAACCTTCTAGCCATGAAGAAGTAACCAAGAAGAAAGGGAAGACCAATTCAAGAAAAATGATGTCTAGGATGCAGTATCGATACAAGGCAAGATTCGTAGCACGAGGCTTCTCATGAAAAGAAGGCATAGACTACGAAGAGAAATTTGCAGCCACTGCAAGTGAAGTCACATGACAGGCAGAATCATGTGTGCAAATGAAAGAAATCCTTGTACAAGCTCAGAAGATACCCATGGGATAAAACATACATGAGGAGCTTGATGAAGATCTTAACCTTTGCTACAAGGTTGAAGATGAAAGCCTATATAGGATGACAAGCTCACAGATGGGTGCCACAATGCTTTCAAAGATAGAGGATCTTGGTATCCAATGACCCTAGATGGATACATAAAATATTAGTAGCAGAGGAAGCTACTTGTCACTCCACTACAAAATGTTTCAGTGCATAGAGTATGGAAGACAGAGGGAGTATGATGCTTTAGAGGGAGTGACTGTAAAAGATCCTGAGGTTCGACATGGTATGATAGGATGGACAGATTATGGATGAATCTAGGCTTTACTGAGAGTAAAGTGGATTCCAACCTTTGCTTCAAGTTTGAAGGTGGAAGACCAGTGATGCTCCTGTTATGTGTCGATGCACTGTTTTCTAGGCATGGAGGTGTGGCAAAATGCAGATGGAATATTCCTTGGACAACGGAAGTATGCAGTAGAGATATTGAAGAAGTTCAAGATGATGGACTGTAAGGCCATGACCACACCTATGGCATCGAACATGAAGCTATTGAGTGATGCTTCATCATAGATGGTTGATGCTATGATGTATCGTCAGATGATTGGGTCCTTGATGTACCCGATGAATGTGAGACCATATATTTGATTTTCTATGAACACCTTGAGCCAATTCCTGATAGATCCAAGACATGTTCACTTGATTGATGTAAAGCATATTCTGAGGTACATAAAGGGTACAATTGATTATGGGCTCAAGTATGAGGCAAATTAGAAGATTAACGTGGAAGGTTATATTGATTCAGATTGGGCAGTGCCATCGATAGGAAGAACACTTCAGAGTGTTGCTTCAGTATGGGATCAGGTGTGATCTCTTGGTTTACCAGGAAGCAATCCTGTGTGCTACTAAGTACAGTGAAAGCAGAGTATGTCGCAACTTGTTCATCTAGTTGTGAGGCAGTATGGATGAGGAAGCTACTGTCTGATTTATTTGATCTCCATTTAGATGCTACTTGTATATATTGCGACAACTAGAGTTGTGTAAAGTTGTCAGAGAACCCATTGTTCCATGACAAGTCAAAGAATATCGAGATCAAGTATCACTATATCGGGGATATGGTGCAAAGAGGAGTAGTAAAGCTCCAATATGTTACGAGGGACAAACAGATAGATAATGTGTTGATGAAGCCATTGGCCAGAGTGAAGTTTGAGTACTTCAGGGAGAATCTTGGTGTTCTCTAGATCGAGGTTCCCTCCAAGGGGAAGTGATGAGTCCATGAGCCATTCTAACATGGTGAAAGGATTGGTTCCTTCCATGGTCATATGTAAGGGCTGAGCCATTCTGTCATGGTGAGAGGATTGGTTCCTTCCATGTTAGATATGAGTGCTGATCCATTTTGATATGACTGTAGGATTGGTTCCTACATGTCAGATATAAGCGTTGATTTCCATTCTCTGAATGGATGTACCTAGTCAGTTACTAGGAATACTTAGTCTATGATTGAGGTCCATTCTAATATGACTATGCGTTGTAGTCTCACATGATCAGATATAAGTGGAGGGCCATTTTGATGTGATTGAGGGATGTATTCCCACTTGATCAGATATAAGGGTTGATGCCATTCTCTAGGAGAATGGAGGCACCTTGTCAGTTACCCGGAACCCTTAGTCTGGGACTGAGATCCATTATAACATGGTGAGAGGATTAGGTTTTTTCCATGGTCAGATGTAAGGGCTATTCCATTCTAACATGGTGAGAGGATTAGGTTCCTTGCATGGTCAAATGTAAGGGCTGGGCCATTCTGACATGATGGTGGATGTGTTCCTCTCATGGTCAGATGTGAGTGATGGACGTGCCTTTTTTACTAGATAAAGTCATATGTAAGTGTTGGGAAAGCCATTCTGACTTAGGGTCAGATATAAGTGCTAAAGAAGACTCTACATGGAGGCCAGGCCTACAACCATCATGAAAAAGGGCTAGCTCTATAGAACTTCCTGTGATGAGAAGAATCATGAGATAGCACCACTGATGATCTAGATATAATGATGTTGATCCAGCAGAGATGATCCAGATCCAGTGATGATCTAGATCTAGTGATGATGATCTAGATTGAGTGATGATCCAGATCCAATGATGTTGATCCAACAGAGATGGTCCAGATCCAGTGATGATCCAGATCCAATGATGATGATCCTGATCCAAATGAAGATGACTTGAAGATGAAATATGACCTGAAGATGAAGATGACTTGAAGATGACAAGGACTCGATGATGATACAGATGATACAGAGAAGAAGACTTGTGCTGATAAATTGTGTCAAGATAATACCTTCCTATTTAAGAGGGAGTTTTGATGTAATTGTAACTTCATAATGTATTCACTTGTATATCTTATGTATTGTACACTCATGTTTATTTCGGGAAGTGTTTTTAATGTAATAGAGTCATGTCATGTCCTGATGTTCTGATTGGGAGTTTCTATAATGTGAACAAGTCATGTCAAGTCATTGTGGGTAACCCTCCCATTGATCAAGGGTTAATGTCCTTGCAGTTGTGGGGCCCTAGGGTTATTAGAATATCCTAGAGAATTAGACCCTAGGTGAGTTATTGTAAGTCAAGAAAATAGTCCCCACTATTGTGTTAAGGATAACCTCCTTGTTGGGTGGAGGGGCAAATTCCCCACAAGTTGTGGGGAGCTAGGGTTATTAGACTTTCCTAGAGATGTCATCTCTAGTAAGTAATTGTTAAGTGAGGCTGACATGTTGGAGTGGACATTAAGTGAACACAAGAATATAAATAGAGAGTGAGCCTCTCTATTTATCACACACACACACACTCACTGGGGTGCATGAGTGAGAGAGAAGAAGCTGGGATCAGAGAGAGAGACTACTGCTATTGGGAGATTATATTTATGTTTTTGGGTTTTAATTTTGGTACTGATTCTATCTCTGAGGAAGTTGCAGGGTTTTCTCATTTATGGTTTCCTCAATGAAAACTCTTTGTGTCTCTTGTCTCTTGTATTTTATTGTTGTGCATGTTATTCTCTTAAATAAAGATCCTAATATCATAATGCTAGCTTGAATGATAAAAATCTAACATAGAGTTTACATGGAAGATAATCACTATGTGATTAAAGAGGTACGTCCAAGCAACCAGCTGATAGCAAGAGTACCAATGACAAGAAATCGCTTGTTTCCATTGATGATATTTCCAGACAATATAGAAGCTGCATTTAAGGTAGAAAGTAAAGAAGAAGTCTTGTACTATGACAAGAAAGAAAAAGACAATGTTGATTTTGAGGTTGCGTTTCAAACATAATTTCAGGATGATTCCTGGCTATGGCACTTCAGATTTGGACATCTGAATTTCGGTGGACTGAAGTTGTTGCACACAAAGAATATTTTAAAAGGATTGTCATTGATTGAAAAACTAGACATATTTTGTGAAGGATGCATCTTTAACAAGCAGCATAGAGAGACGTTTCCAGTTGGAAAGTCATATCGAGCACGCACACCACTTGAGATTGTGCACTTTGATACTTGTGGTCCAATGCAGACAACGTCCATTGGTGGCTGCAAGTATTTTCTTACTTTTATTGATGACTACTCAAGAAAAACATGTGTATATTTTTTGAAACATAAACCTAATGCATTTAGTTGTTTTCAGCAGTTCAAGGCACTCGTGGAGAACCTGAGTAGACACCGCATAAAAATCCTAAGAACAGATAGAAGCGATGAATATGTTTCAAACGAATTTCTAAATTTCTGCAAAACTCATGGCATACAGAAGCAATTCACTGTGCGGTATACACCTCAAAAAAATGGTATCGCAGAAAGAAAGAACACAACCATTATGGAAATGGCGTGCAGCATGATGGCAACCAAGCATTTACCAAATGAATATTAGGGTGAAGTAGTAGCAACTGCTACATACATTATGAATCGATGTTCAACAAAGAGCATGAAGACCAAAGTTTCTCAAGAAGGATGAAGAGGTATGAGTCATAGTGTTTCTCATTTAAAAAAATTTGGTTGTGTCACATATGCTCATGTGCCAGATGAGCTCAGAAATAACTTAGACAAGAAGGGAAAAAAATGTATTTTTGTTGGTTATTCTAAAGACACAAAAGCATACAATTTGTATGACCCTGTATCAAGGAAATTAATCATTAGTCATGATGTTCAATTTGTTGAGAATGAATCATGGGATGGAACCATCGAGAAAAATGTCAAGATTGTCTCGCATGTCGAGCATGAAAATAGAAAGGAAGAAGTGGTTCAAACACCACAAGTAAATCAACCAGTCACAGCACCGTCAACTCCCATGACACCACGACATGGTTCAGCACAAGGAACATCAACACAAATTGCAGCTCAAGCTACACAGACAAGAACACCAAGAGGACAGCAGAATCCATTAAGCAGTTTGACATCAACAGATCCAGTGAAGACAAGAATTATGTGTGAGATATATGAATTTGGTACACCAAATTCCTTCTCTCTCTTTGCATTATTTTCTTGAATAGATTATCCACTAACATTTGAGGAATCTATTGAAGAAGAATTATGGGCACAAGCCATGGATGAAGAAATAGAATGCATTGAGAAAAACCAGACAGGGGAACTGGTTGATGTACCAAAAGATAAATATGTAGTCAACATGAAATGGATTTATAAGACCAAACAAGATGTTGATGGGAATGTGTAGAATCACAAGGCAAGAATGGTAGCAAGAGGGTTCACACAACAACCTGGCATAGATTTGATGAAACGTTCGCACCAGTTGCACACACGGATACAATCAGAATTGTTTTGGCCATTGCCGCACAAAGAAAATGGCATGTTTTATCAAATGGATGTTAATTCAGAATTTATGAATGGTTTTTTAGATGAAGAAGTATATGTAGAACAACCACAAGGCTATGAAGTTCCAAGACAAGAACACAAAGTGTACAGACTGAAGAAAGCGCTCTATGGTTTGAAACAAGCTCCCAAAGCTTGGTACAGTCGCATTGATTCCTATCTCATTGAGAATGGATTTCATAGAAGTGAAAGTGACCCAACGCTATACACCAAAGTGAATGAGCAAGGTAACATGTTAATTGCTTGCCTATATGTGGATGATTTAATATTTACTGGTGATTTTGGCATAAAAGAATTTAGAACATTCATGGAAAGTGAATTTGAAATGGCTGATTTGGGGTTCATGAAGTTCTTTCTTGGCATTGAAGTCCAGCAATATGAAAGTGGTATTTTCATATCACAATCCAAGTATGAAAATGCAGTTTTAAAAAGATTTAATATGTCAAATTGCAAGACATCCCCAACACGAGTAATAACATGTTTAAAATTGATCAAAGATGATGATGGATCAACGATAGATCCTACGTTGTTTAAAAGGCTTGTTGGCAACCTTATGTATTTAACAATGACAAGACCATACATCATGTGACAAGACCATACATCATGTATGGAGTAAGTCTGATATCAAGATTCATGGAGTCACCAAAAGACTCACATTGGCAAGCAGGTAAAATAATTCTGAGGTATGTAAGTAGTACAAGAGATCTTGTAATAATGTATTCAACTTCAAAAAAATTTAAACTCATAGGATATACTGACAGTGACAATGGAGATAACACATATGATAGGAAAAGCACATCTGGGTACACATTTAATTTTGGTACAGGTGTTGTTTCGTGGGATTTGAAGAAACAACCCATAGTTACTCTATCTTCAGCAGAAGCAGAGTATGTCGCAGCTATAGGCACTGCATATCAAGTTGTTTGGATGAGAATAATGTTAAAAGATCTGTCACAGAACCAGCAAGAACCAATAACTATTTTCTGTGACAACAATTCAACCATTTCCTTGTCAAAGAATCATGTGTTTCACAAGAAAACCAAACACATTGACACAAGGTATCATTTCATAAGAGAGTTCGTGAACAACAAAGAAATTTGTTTAGAATTTTGCAGGTCTAAAGATCAAATTGCAGACATCTTTACAAAACCATTGGCAAGGGATACATTTTAGTATCTTCGAATTTATTTGGGAATGACAAGTTTTGTACAGTGAACTCTGTCATGAACAGAGCATGTTTTCTGCTATGAAAACATTTTGTAATATTTTGTTTTTAAAATTACAATCTACTCATAATTAAGGGGAAGTGTTGGAAATATTAATTACTCACTGATCCATAATCCAATCATCCGACTCTATCAGAGTCTCTAGCATGTCAGAAAGTGCCAGAGAGTCTCACAAGATAAAGAGTTCAGATATCTCGTATATAAGACAGTAGAATTTAGTTGCTAAAGCTAAGTTTCTAGGTAGAGAGTAATTGCAGTCTTTAAATGTTAAGACAGTTAGTCGGCAGAAATATTCTATATGAAGGATGAAATTATAAATCAAAATACACAGAAGAAAAGGAGAGACAGACAAGAAACAGAGAAGAGAAGTGCAGAGAATAAGAAGAAGGAAAACTCATTGAAGAGTTTGAAGCTCAAGCTTCTATGTTTTTACCAAGTTTGTATTCACGGCTATAAGTTTTGTTATGTTGTCACATGAAATATAAATTCTTAATTTTATGTTTGAATGAATGTTCTAGTTAGCTGCATGTCTTCTCCATATTTACCTGAGTGAATGTTGTTTACATTTACTATGCGTGAAAGACATCAAGAATCCATAATTATTTCACAGTGTAAAAGTTTCTAGTTTTATCGCAAGGGTTGGACACATCTTTTTTATTATCTTTCTTATATAATATTGCAAGTGATTCACAATATAGTTGTGTTGCAGTTAATCCTATGTTACCACAATCAAAAGTGTTTTTCATATTCCTAAGTCCTTAGACTAGGAAATATAAATTTATTGCGCGGAAGTGAAAACTTGTTCACACATGAGTTGATCGCAACCAAATTCATGTCGCACTAAAAGTTAGTCAAATCCAAAGTAAAAGACCTTCGCAGGTGAAGAGTCCATCGCAGTTACTCCTTCGCAGTAACTCTCACGCAGTAATTATGTTGCGTAGTAATTTCTTCGTGTTAAAAAATCAGACCTCTGTTCACTTACAGATTTCGTCAAACACTTCATAAACCTTCGATATCAGGCCTCAACAGTAAACCACAATCAAGCACATTAATTAACCATTCAATGGAACTATCCTGTAGGCTGATATACTGTTTATAAAGCACATTTAGCAGCGGAAAAACATGAATAACAGCAGACTGTAATACACATTTAAAACACAGTATTTTGGTCAAAATAGACCCTGGAAAAACCCCACACCTTGGGGAAAACCAGTGAGAGAGAAGATATTTTATTATGAAGGGAAAAACTCAGAAATTTCTCTTTCAACCACAGAAATTTCACATGCACAATTTACAATGTACGAATCTTAGCTTAAAAACCAACAGTACTTATCTCAATCTCTGACCACAACCATGAAGCTGAGCTCATGCATGCTGCAAACTTATACAGTAATAAATATCATCATTTATGACTGTACCTTTCCTTGAAAAACATGCCCAGTATCAGCCTCGAAATATGTGCAAACTTCAGCAATAAATCTCAGCATTTATTGTTGTACCTTCCCTTGGAAAACGTGCCCAGTATCAGCCTCGAAATCTGTGCAAACTTCAGCAATAAATCTCAGCATTTATTGATGTACTTTTCCTTGGAAAATGTGCCCTAGATTCCTTAGAAATCGTGCCCTTCATGCATCTTCCACTTCTCTCTTCTCTCCAAGCTGCTCCTTGGAACTCGAGCCTCTTCAAGCTGTTCTCTCTTGAATGTGTGCCAAAAAATGAAATCTCATGCACTTTATTTACCCCATTAGGGTTATTCTCATGACTTTTCACCTTCAACGGTCGAGATTAGATCTTGGCCAAGAAATCTATGGCTGGGATCTAATCTTTCACTCACTTAAATCTCCTAAGTGAACTTTACACGAAATTTTTCTTTTTGAAAAGTCACATCACCCTAAATATTAAAAAGTACACTTTATGACTTAAAGTCACTTTAAAAACATATTAAAGTGAAACTCACTTTTAAAACATAAAGTCACATCAAAAAGGTACTTTAATAAAAAACACATTTACTAAAGTCACTTTTCGAATATAAATGAGACTCCATACTTAATCACCCCTGCACCTAGGCACCTGATGCAGGAGTGCCACCGAGCTATCAAAAACTAACACTTCGCGTAGTAAATTTCGCTGCAAGAAAATCGAGTTGCAAGTTTTTAAAAAGTAAAAAGGGGAAAACATAAGTTTGTGCTGCAGGGTAACTCAAGTTAATTGCCACGGCCACCGTTTCTTCCGAGAAAAACTACTTCCACCAAGATTTAGATCCATCCCTCATTTCAAATCAGACTTCAACCACTGAAAGACTCTTATAACGTCCACCCATTTAAGGCATTTAAGGTATCATCCACCCATTTAATGCAACAAAAAAGTAGTCCCAACAAACAAACAAAAAATCAAACTATTTAAGAAGAATTTTTCGGTTCCTCTTTCAAAGCAGACTTCTTAATGTAGTAGCCCATTAAATGCACCAATATATTTCTTCCACAAAGTGTCTGCTTAAAATTTGTATTCTTACATGTAACTAAAAGAAATAACATCAAAATATGATATTAAATGTTTTATCTATACTATCCAATCATCCACATACAATTTTTGAAAATTGGAACTACATTCACCCAATCAATAATGGCTTTGAAATCCATTACAATGTCAATTATTATAACTTTTATTTTTTTAAATACCCAGCTCCTTTTCCTCCTCCCAAACTGATATGTAATCCTCAGACTTATGATTAAAATCCCAAACCATATTATCACAATTTTCATTTAACATGATCCCAACTTTATAAAGAGAAGCTAGGTAAGCATCCCACTCCTCTGCTAAAGGGAAAATCAAACGATCTCATCCACCAGGTAACCCGAGTTTCATTGAGTCCTACAACATGTTTTAATACAAATATATTATTCATGTGAAATAAGTCAATAAGAGTCCTCCAATAACAAATAGTAGAAGCTCAATCCCATAACTCGATCTATGCTAACAAATACCTGCATCATGTTAGAGATAATTAAGAAATGCATTTATGGTCATTTCATAAACTTAGATTTAGAGGTTTGTTAATTCTAATCTTATTCATTATTCATAGATTTAGTTTGATTATTGTTAATGTAACTCTTATTTAGTAATGTAATTAAGTTGAATATGTGACCCCCTTCTGTGCGCTACCCTTTGCACTCTATTGTTTATTCTAGTTATGTAATTTGATATCATTGCACTATGTTGTTTAGTCTAGTTATCTAATTTGATATTAGAGCTAGAGGGAGGTTGTTTAGATGTAGCATGAAGCAGTAGAGGTGAGGCTTTTGTTTATGGCAGAAGAGAACGTTGTAAATTTATCATTGTACTTTTAGGAAGAAGCTGCAGGTGAAATGTGAACCACTTCCATTCAAGCTCAGAGAGTGTTGTCATACATGCTGTGAAGTGTATTTTTCTTGTTTGTAGAAGATCTATCCTCCTTCCTATATATTCCTCCAATGGATTCCCATGAGAACCCGACTGGAGAATATCGTGGTGTGGTTGATTGGGATTGTGGCTAACTGGGATTGCTACCCAATCTATGCACCTACCAACCTATTGTAAAAGAAAACAATGGAGCAAAAGTAGCACTATGGGAAGATTGATTGCCTTATTATTATTAAGAACAAATTAAATAGGAAATACAAAATAACAATACTATGGGATTAGATTCTTTCAACACACCCCCTTAATCTCAACTGGTAGTACATCTTCAACAGTGTCTATGCCTAAGTTCTCTCTTTGATATACAAATGTAGATGTTCCCAATGGTATGGTGAACATGTGAGCCAATTTCTCCTTAGAGCCACAAAATAGTAAAAAAAATGTGTCCATCATTGCCTAACTCATAAATGAAATGATAGCGAGTGTCAATGTGTTTTCTTTTTCCATGAAATACATTATGTTTAGACAGCTATATTGCAGAGCTATTCTCACAGAAAATAGAAGTGGGATATTTTGCATTGTGTCCCATATCCTTTAACAACCTTCTTAGAAAAATTGCATGGGAAGATGTTGTGGTGGCTGCTACATATTATACTTCTGCAGAAGTCATGTTCACAATGGGTTGTTTCTGAGATGCCCAAGAGATCATATTTGTACCCAAATGGAAAGCATAACAAGATGTTATTTTCCTATCATCAATACTGCCTGCAAGATCATTGTCAGTGTACCCTATGAGAGTACTATTTGGTGTATGAGTGTACTAGAGGCCATATCCAAGTTTTCCTACAATGTAGCATATCTAAGAATTATTTTACCAAATTTCTAGTGAGAGTCTTTGGGAGACTCCATAAATCTTGAAATAAGACTGACAACATACATCAAATCAGGTCTAGTTGCAATCAAGTGCATTAAACTTCCTACCATTTGTTTATAGAGTGTATTATTTACTATTGGTTCATCATCATTCTTGGTTAACTTGGTGCCAAGTGATATAGAGGTTTCTGCTGGTTTACATTTATCCATTTTGAATCTCTGCAAAATATCTTTATCAGTTTGAGTGACTTCCAGGTCAAGGAAGTACTTCATAAGTCCTAGATCAGTGATTTCAAATTCCTTTTTCATGACTGTCATGGAATCTTCAAGCATCAAATTACTAGTGTAAATCATGTCATCAACATAAAGACATACCATCAATATTTTACCTTTCTCTATTTTGACATATAGAGTGGGCTTATTGCTACTTCTACTGAAACCATTGTTGATGAGGTAGGAGTCAATCCTACTGTACCAAGCTCGTGGAGCTTGTTTTAGACCATACAAGGCCTTTTTCAGTGTATACACTTTATCTTCATGACCTTTGATAGTATAACTAGGTGGCTAGTCTACATAAACTTCTTGTTCAAGAATGCCATTAAGAAAGGAATATTTCACATCCATTTGATATACAAGCCATTGAGTTTGTACTGCAACAGAAAGTACAACTCTAATGGTGTCCATCCTTACTATAGGAAGAAAGGTTTCATCATAATCTACACCATACATATGTGCATTACCTTTGGAAACCAACCTTGCCTTGTGCTTTTCAATTTCTCCTTTTTCATTCAATTTTGTCTTATAGACCCAATTGAATCCAATACTGGTTTTTTCTGCAGGGATGTCAATAAGATCCCAAGTCTGTCTTTCTCTATTGCATCAATTTCTCCATTCATGGCTTTTACCCACTGTGCATCTTTCACTGCTTCATTAAAACATGTGGGATGACAAGAGAATAGAGAATACTAAAGTTTCTCTTCAAGAGCTGGAGTCTGTTCACATAACTCTCTCAAGCTTCTAGTTTTCTGGTTCCGTGGTGGACCATGAGCTGCTTCTTCTTGCTGTTGTACTTCCAATCTTGGAAGTCTGATAGGTAGATCTGGCTGATGTGAATGTTCTTCATGTTGTATGTCTGAAGGATCACTCCAAAATTTGTGTTAAATGAAATTTATGTCTCTACTCACCATAAGCTTTTTGGTGACAGGATTATACAACTTCTATGCCTTGTGTTGTTCACTATAACCAATGCAAATATAGCACTCACTTTTATTGTCTAACTTTATTCTAAGTTCATCAGGTATGCACGCAAAGGAAACAAAACCAAATATTTTGAGATGTGAGACACTAGTCTTAGTTCCACTCCATGATTCTTTAGGAATCTTGTCCTCGACAGTCATTGTGGGTGATCTATTGAGAAAGTAGACTGAGCATCCAACAAATTCAACCCAATACTCATCTGATAACTTCTTATGTGACAACATGCTGTGGGCCATTTTCATGATGGTCTGGTTCTTTCATTTAGCAACTCCATTCTATTGTGGAGTGTATCTAGTGGTGAAGTATCTTTGGATGCCATGCTTCCTACAAAAGTATGAAAACTCATGTGAATCATATTCACCTCCACCATCTGAATTTAGAATTTTAAAGAAATTTCCAGACTACTTCTAAATGAGAGACTTGAACTCTTTGAAGTTGGAGAAGGTCTCTGATTTGTGCCTGAGGAAATAAATCAATTTTTTCTTGCTAAAATCATCAATAAAGGTAAAAAAAATAAAAACCTATGGATTGGATTTGCATGGGTCCACAGAGGTCCATATGAACTAACTCAAGATGCTCTTTGGCTCGAGATGTGGAAGTGGGGAAACTATCCCTATGATGTTTACCAGTGATATAATCCTCATAGGTGTTGGATTGTTCATGAATAACCGATAATCCTTTGACCATTGACTATTTGTGCAGGAGATTGAGACTCTTGAAGGGCATATGACTGAATCTACAGTGCCATAACCAGGATTCATCTTGTCTAGAAACTGTATGAGCTAGAGGTTGTGAAAGGTCGGCACTCCTAAGACTGAGAGGAAATATTCTATTCTTTGTCATTTCAACTTTGTCTATGAGTCTCTTACTGGGAGGTTTATCATAGATAGCATAGTATGTATCATGAAACCTAACATCATACTGGTTCTGAAGTAATTGACCTATACTGATCAAATTTACATTCAAATGAGGTACATTAAACACCTCATTAATGAACTTCTTTTCATTTTGCTTAGTAATTACAGGAATAATACCTTTTCCTTTTGCTGGAACTAGAAATTCATATCCTAGCTTGATATTCTTGACAACATAGGAATCCAAACTAGAGAATAGTGACTTGTTACATGTCATGTGATTACTGCAACCGCTATCTAGTATCCATAGATCTGAGCTACAGTGTTCTTTAGTTGTTTGATAAGACATAAACATCACCTTTGAAGAGCCTTCTTCTTCCTTGGAGACATTGGCTCTGCTATTTTTTTGGTTATTGTTCTAGTCCACTTGCTTCTTTCTGCATTCTCGTTCAAAGTTCCCATACTTCTTGCAGTAGATACACTAAAAATTGGACTTATTGGTCCATCTCTTTCCTCTGCCGCTCTGACCTTGAGAGTTGTTAGAGTGTTATGAATGCTCTGAGTGTTCATGACTGTTAGATTTTTATCATTTTAAGCTAGCATTAACTTAGGATCTTAACTGATAGAATAACAAGCACAACAATCAAACACATGAGACAATGAACACAAATATTTTCCTCGGGAAACCATAAAGGATAAAACCCCACAACTTCCTCAAAGATAGAATCAGCACCAAAAGAAAAACCCCAAAAATAGTAAGATGATCTCCCGACAGTAGTAGCCTCTTTATTTCTAGAACAAGCAACTTCTTCTTCCTTAGCTATGTGCTACAACTGAGTGTGAGTGAGTGTGTGATAAATAGAGAGGCTCACTCTCTATTTATACTAATTCCCTACTTGACAATGACTCACTAGGGCTGACTTCTCTAGGATATTTTAATAACCCTAGGGCCCCACAACTACAGGGACTTTAACCCTTGAATAATAGGATGGTTACCCACAATGACTTGACATGACTAGTTTACATTATAGAACCTCTCGATAGGAACATCAGGGCATGACATGAATCAATTACATTACAGATACTTCCCAGAATAAACATCGAGATACAATTCATGAAATATACAAGTGAATACATTCTGAAGTTACAAATACATCAACACTCCCTCTTAACTAGGAAGGTATTCTTTTGACACAATTTTTAGCACTAGTGGTATTCTCTGTATCGACTGAATCATCTCATCGTATTCATCTTCAATTTTTCTTCATCTTCAAGTCTTCTTCATATTCAAGTCTTATTCATATTCAAGTCGTCTTCATCATGGGATGTGGGTCATCACTAGATTTGGATCATCACTGCTGGATCATCATCAAGTTTGGATCATCACTTGATCTAGATCATCATCAAGTATAGATCATCATCATCGGTGCTATCTCAAAATGGTGCTATCTCTTGATTCTTCTCATCACATGAAGTTCTATAAAGCCAGCCCTTTTTCATGCTGGTTGTAGGCCTAGCGTGGCATGTATGTCTTCTTCAGTGATTATATCTGACCCTAAGTTACAATGACCTGCCCAAATATTACATCTAACCTCATCCTGTCAGAAAGGAATTCCCAACACTCACATTTGGCCTCATCTTGTCAGAAAGGCCCAACACTCACATCTGACCATGTGTAAACACATTGCGCCAGAATGGATCAGCACTTATATCCAACCATATGCAAATACATTGCATCAGAAGGGCTCTGCACGTACATCCGACCATATGTTAACACACCACATCGGAAGGGATCTACACTTACATCCGACCATGTGCGAACACACTGCATCGGAAGGGCACTGCATTTACATCTGACCATGTGTGAACACATCGCATCAGAATGGCTCTCAGTCCCAGACTGAGGATTCCTGGTAACTGAACAGGTGCCTCCATTCTCCCATAGAATGGCATCATCCATTATATCTGATCAAGTGGGAACACATCCCTTAGTCACATCAGAATGGCCCTACACTTATATATGAACATGTAGGAACCAATCCTACAGTCATATCAAAATGACCCTTAGTCCCAGACTGAGTATTCCTTGTAACTAACCAGGTGCCTCCATTCCAAGAATGGCAATCAACACTTATATCTAATCATGTAGGAACCAATACTACAGTCACATCAAAATGGCTCAGCACTCACATCTAAAATGGAAGGAACCAATCCTTTCACCATGACAGAATGGCTCAGCCCTTACATCTGACCATGGAAGGAACCTAATCCTCTCACCATGTCAGAATGGCTCTCATACTCATCATTTCCCCTTGGAGGGAACCTCGATCTAGATAACACCAAGCTTCTCCCTAAAGTACTCAAACTTCTCTTTGGCCAATGGATTCATCAACACATCAGCTATCTGTTTTTCCATCACAACATACTGGAGCTTCACTGCTCCTCTCTGCACCATATCCATGATATAGTGATACTTGATATCGATATGCTTTGAATTGTCATGGAACACCGGGTTCTCCGACAACTTCACACAACTATGGTTGTCACAATATATACAAGTAGCATCCAACTAGAGATCAAATAAATCAGACAATAGCTTTCTCAGCCATACTTCCTCGCAACTAGCTGAACAAGCTGCGACATACTCTGCTTCAACTATACTCAGTGCCACACAAGACTGCTTCCTACTAAACCAATAGATCACACCTAATCCCATACTAAAGTAGCATCTTGAATTTCTCTTCCTATCGATGGAACTTCCTACCCAATCTGAATCAACATAACCCTCTAGATTAATCTTTTGATTTGCATCGTACTTGATCCCATAGTCAACTGTACCTTTCATGTACCTCAGAATATGCTTTGTAGCAATCAATTGAACATGTCTCGGATCTGTCAGGAACTGGCTCAAGGTGTTCACAAAAAAGAAAATATCTGGTCTCGTGTTCGTCAGGTACATTAAGGACCCAATCATCTGACAATACATCATAGCAACAACTGCTTTTGATGAAGCATCACTCAATAGCTTCATGCTCGATGCCATAGGTGTGGTTATGGCCTTGAAGTCCATCATCCCAAACCTCATTAGTATCTCTACCGCATACTTCCCTTGTCTAAGGAAGATTCCATCCATATTCTGCCACACCTCCATGCCTAGAAAATAGTGCATCATACCCAAGTCTTTCATTTCAAACTCGATAGCAAGCTTCCTCTTCGTATCAGCAATCAACCCATCCATACCTGTTGCAAACAAATCATCCAAATACAGTAGGAGTATCACTGGGTTACCTTTTTCAAACTTGTAGTAAAGGTTGGAATTTGCTTTACTTTTGGTAAATCCCAAACTGGATAGAAATCCATCAATTCTACCGTACCATGTCCTAGTTTCCTATGTCAAACTGTACATGGATTTATTCAATATACACACATGAGACCCTCTATCATGTGTCTCAAAACCAAGTGACTTCTCCACATACACTTCCTCTTCTACCACACCATTCAAGAAAGAAGTACTGACATCCATCTCGTGTATCTTCCATTTCATCATTGCAGCCAGAGCAAGTACTGATATGATGGAAGTGTATCTGGCTATAAGTGCAAAAGTTTCTTCATATTCTATTCCTTCTTTCTGGGATAAGCCACGAGCCATGAATCTTTCTTTATATTTCTCTATGCTTCCATCTACAGCATGCTTGATCTTGTATATCCATTTGGAAGTTACAATGGACTTCCCTTCTGGTCTTGGGACAACATCCCAAACATCATTCTTCNCTATTCTTTCTGCTACTTCTTCATAGTTGGAAGGTTCTTTATCAATAATGTCACATAGCGGGGCTACATAACTGGAGCATGACCTAGTTCTCTTCCTTCCTCTGTGTGTTTCTTTCGAAGCTCCATATCTTTCTGCACCTTGGATAATTTCACGTACCCAAGCTGGTTTCCTCTTGTGAGGATTCTTCTCCTAAGGTGGATCCATAGGTTCTTCTAATTGTCGATCCTCTTCTCGAATTTCTTCATTCATGGTTGTATCATGAATTATGGGTGCTTCTATTTGGATCTTCTCAATCCTCTTCTTGAATTTCTTCGTTCATGGTTGTATCATGAATTATGGGTGCTTCTGTTTCTTCAGGTTCTTTAGCCGGTTTCTTTCTGGATTTAATGTAGGATAAATATTCGTCAAATGTTACATCTCTACTGATGTCGATCTTCCCGAATCCTGAAAAGTATATTCTGTAAGCCTTCGAGCTTTCAGAGTATCCCACAAATATACCCTTCTTTCCTGAAGGATCTAACTTCGTCCTCTTTTCTTTTAGAATGTGTATGTATACAAAAAATCCAAATATTGTGAGATGGTTGACTTCTGGTTTCTTGCCGAAAAAGACTTCTTCAGGTGTCTTATTCTTGAGTATTCCATGTGGAGTACGGTTCTATGCATACATTGCTGTTCTAGAAGCTTCTGCCCATAGATGCATGGGAATATCTTACTCATGAAGCATGGCCCTTGCTACTTCCCTAATCGTTCTATTCTTTCTTTCTGCAATCCCATTCTATTGTAGATTATATGGAGTGGATAACTCCCTCTTAATCCCTGAGTCTTTCCATAGTTCTTTGAATTCATTTGATGTGAAGTCTCAACCATTATCTGATCGAAAGGTCTTGATCTTGTTTTTAGTGTGGTTCTCAATCAAGGCTTTGAATTCCTTGAACTTGTTGAATACTTCATCTTTATTCTTCATAAATTATATCCATTTTTTTCTAGAAAAATCATCAATAAAAGAAACATAGTATACATATCCGCTTAATGAACTGGATGACATTAGACCGCATACATCAAAGTGGATGATTCCAAGATTCCTTTTGCATTTCTCTCGCTACTTGGAAATGTATTCTTTGTGTTATTCCCTTTCACACATCCTTTGCATACACCTTCATGTTTTTTCTGCAATTCTGGGATACCTTCAACAACTTTGCTTTCAAGTGGTAGTGCTCTGTAATGCACATGTACAAGCCTTCTATGCCAAAGCTCATTTGGTTCTACCGAGTCATGAACCAAAGCTTGTTTTGGTTGGCCCTTCAATTTGTATAGTCCCCCTTCTTGTTCCCCAATCACTACTACATCATCAATAGACTTTCCCTTTGGCCACATGAGAACTTGGCCATCTACAAATGCAACCCTCATTCCTTTTTCATCCAATGCAGATATGGAGATGAGGTTCTTGTTTAGTACATGTAAAAAAATAAATATTTCATATTGATAGACTTTCCAGAGTCTAGCTTATATGAGGATTCATCACTACCTTTTATTGGATACTCGTAGTCATCTCCAAGTTTCATCTTGTGAGGTGATTCATGTTCAGATAGTTTCACAAAGGATTCCTTGAATCCTGTCATATGTTTGGAAGCACCATTTTCTATAAGCCAATCATTGCTACCATGTGTAATAGTTCCCATGAGAGTGAAAATCAGAACATATTCGTCATCACTTGAAGAAACATCACTCCCTTGTCTGGTTCTCTTTGTGGAAGGTTCATCATCCTCTGCAGCATGAGAATGGTGTCTTCTCTTATTTCCTTTCTTCTTGTGAGAGCTACTTTTGTTTCTAGGACAATCTCTAGCAGAGTGTCCTATTTCATCACATGTATAGAAAATGTACTTAGACATATCTCTAGGATTTCTAAAGTTACTCTTGTGGTGAGAGTGCTTACCTCTGTGGTGGCTAGTTCTGGTTTTGTTGGATTGTACTGTGAGAGCTTGATATTCACTTCCCATCTTTTCTTCTCAAGCTGATATCCGAGCTTCTTCTTGAGAGCATTCTTCCCATAGTCTATTGAAATTGACTAGCTTCTTTCTGGCACAGATCCCGTGAATGAAAGAATCCCATGACTTAGGGAGACCATTCAAGGTGGTCACTACAATCTCTACATTCTCCACTTCTTCATCCACTATTTCAAGTTATTCTTGATCTAGGAGACCCTTGTGAAGTATGACTATATGGTCTCTGCATTCTGGATCTTCACATTCTTCAATTGGTTCCTCAAGGTCATCTTTCAGTTTATGTTCTTTCCTTTGAACAATTTAGTCAAGGAATCAAACATAGCTTTAGGTGTCTTTAGGAAGGACACTTGTGGTATGAGGTGATCCTTAATTGAATCCACAATAATCCTCTTAGCCATTACCAATTTCTTCTTATGTAAGGCCTTAGCCTCATCACCCTTTTGGAATTGGAATGTAGGAGTCCAACTCATTTTCTTCTAGGACCAGGGAGATCCTATACTTCGAGGCTCAGAATTTATTAGCTCCCTCAAGATTTTCATCAAGCTTGGTATGATGAGACATCTTAACTAAGAACCTCAAATGGAAATACAAAAGATTTAGTTCTTACCAGGTCAAGATGTCGGATCTGAATCTGGAGCTGAATTTCTACAAAGATCATTCAGGAGCAGATTAGGGTTTCACTTTCCTGGAGTTTTGTCCAACCAAAAGCTTTGATATTGATCTTTAAACTTTGATTTTGAGGAGCAGATCAATCTAGGCCCATGCTCACTCAAAAATTCCACTTCTATGGAAAGCCCTAATTTTTGACAATAGTGTCGAGTCAAAAACTGAAAATGCTCAGAATAAGATTCTGCTTCGATAGAAAGATGCGCCCTGGAGAGGAGAGTCATCCCAACCTTCCCTTGCTGAAAATATGTGGAGGGAGATCCAAAAAGTAGGAATCCCTAGTTTCTGCAACTACACAGTGTCTTCTTCTTAGGTTAGCTTTGATACCATGTTAGATTTTTATCATATTAATCTAGCATTAACTTAGGATCTTAACTAAGAGAATAACAAGAACAACAGTCAAACACATGAGACAATGAACACAAATATTTTCCTCGAGGAAACCATAAAGAATAAAACCCTACAAATTCCTAAGAGATGTAATCAGCACCAAAAGCAAAACCCCAAAAATAGTAAGATGATCTCCCGACATCAGTAGCTTCTTTCTTTCTAGCCCCATCAACTTCTTCTTCCTCAACTATGCACTACAACTGAGTGTGTGTGAGTGTGTGATAAATAGAGAGGCTCACTCTCTATTTATACTAATTCCCAACTTGACAATGACTCACTAGGGCCGACTTCTCTAGGAGAGTCTAATAACCCTCAGGGCCCGCAACTGCGGGGACTTTAACCCTTAAACAATAGGAGGGTTGACCACAATGACCTGACATGACTTGTTTACATTAGAGAATCTCCCGATAGGAACATAGGGGCATGACATGACTCAATTACATTACAGATACTTCCTGGAATAAACATAGGGGTACAATACATGAAATATACAAGTGAACACATTCTGAAGTTACAAATACATCAACAATGATTGTGACTGGTTCTGTTTTTTGTAGCTTGAGACCCTTGGACTCTTCTTCCTCTACCTCATCCTCCTATGCCTCGACCTCCATTGAGGGAAGCTTGGGTGCTGAAAGCATTGGTTAGTGAATCTTCTTCTTGATTGAATCATGCTTCATTAGATAGAATAAATCTAGTCAATTATTCTAGGGTGAACATAGATAGATCTTTTGCCTCTTCTATGGTAATCATTACCATAGCAAAATTCTTGGTGAGACACCAAAAAATATTTTGAACAATGATTGTTTGTTCTATAGGTTCACCATAGGTTTGGAATTGGGTCACAATACCCGTAACCCTAGTCATGAACGGATCCACAATTTCTGACTCTTTCATCTCTTTCAAATTGAAGGCATAGGGTTTGCATTCTTACCATTTTAACGTGATCGATTCCCTTGTAGGCCAATGCAAGTATATTCCAAGTTTGATATGCGTTGGTAACTCTTGAGATCCATGGGAAAATGGAATCCTCAATGCAACTTTGGATCATCCATGAGGCTGTGAGATCTCAGTCTCAGCGGGCTTTGAGAGCATTCTTCTTGACATTATTCATTACAGTGAGAGCAGTCTCTTTAGGTTATTTGAACTCAGTTTCCACCATATTCCAACATTTGTTAAGTTGCAGAAATGTCTTCATTTTTATAGACCAAAACTCATAGTTAGCTTCGATCAAAACGGGTCCGGAGATCGGATTCAAATAGCTGGTACTGGCCATATTTCCCCTCTTTTTTTAATGAACAAAAATAAAGCACTGATCTTGGTGAAATCGAAATGGGAAGTGGGGGGGTGCAATGCCAGAAATTCGTTGAGGACCATGTAGTTCACCACTTTTTTTAGAAACCAGCAGTGCAGTGGCACCGTGTTTCTCCTCTGCACAAGAGGTAGTGGCACTACTTTTCCACTATGTGAAATGAGTGGTGTCCTCCATTGGTAATGCCCCTAACTATCCCATAAAAAACAAAACAGCAATCTGAGCAATCAGGGTGGTTGCTTCCTTCAACAAAATGTCGTGTGCCGTGCCTGCAAACAATCTCCATGTTTTTTTCTACATTGTAGGAAGATCTTGACAGCACATATCTATTGATCTCCACGTTTTACCCTCTATTGAAGGAAGATATGGACAGAGAAGATATGCCGAGCCTGCACTATTGTGGAATAGATCCATGAGAGATATGAATGACAAAGCTCTGCCCACCAAGAAATTTAGACAAAAAAGAATTTGACATCTCTCACACACCCATGCAAATGACGACAAACACTCTAAACGAATAAATGGGACTCTGTCAGGCAAGAAAACTAAAAAAATAAATCAGACTGTCTTCCTGCTGAATGTTGGATAGAAAAACTGAACCCTAGAATGCACACGCTGGGAGGAAACAGACCTATGAAATTAATTATCTCCATGTTTTTTTGTTTTTTTTAAGGGTTAGGGAAAAACAAAAACAAAAAACCCAAAAATCAGATATTGAAAATAGAAAAAAAAAATAGCCTACCCTAGCTTGGGAGGCAAGCCGCTTTGAAATGGCTTCTGACTAAGAGTGATTTCTACTCTGTGAAAAGGATTAGCCCAACAATGGACAAATCAGGCCGTAAGCTCTCATACCAAGTAAAAGAAAAAAATGGAGCAATAGAAGCACTATGGGTAGATTGATTGCCTTCTCATTATTAAGAATAGATTAAATAGGAAATGAAAAATAGCAATACTATGGGAGAATACCATAGGTCGGAAAATACCATGGATTACCTAAATCACTAACTAAAAACAAGTGAGATTACATTCTTCAACGCCTACCAACTTATGTATTGATTAACAATGTAGAAAACTTTCATCATGTTTCTCCACATCAAAGAACCCTTGCAATTGAGTTTAACTTGATTTTTGGGGGTAGACTAAAAATAGAAGGAATTTTAGGTATTTTTGTTTTAAAAACTTCCCCCACAAACCTGTGTTGAAAAGAGACCTCTAGAAAGTCTTTGCAGACAGAGATTGATTAAAAAAATCAACCTGTTTTATTCCCTAGTGACCATAGGATTTTGGCTTTGAGATACTCTCCCAATATGTAAGATGGAATTTAGGAGAATTTAAATTACCAGCCCACCGAAAATGGAACATGAGAGTGAGCATATGGTCAAGCACAGATTTTGGCAATAAGAATAAAGAAAACCAAAATATCGGAAATCTCTGAAGGAAAAATGTCTCTAAAACCAACCTTCCTCCCACTGATAAATACCTATAAGAATAAGAGAATATCCATTTTGGGAACCTTTTTAATAGCCAATGACACTCACTAATTTTATAGTCGTTTGGATTTAGAATAAATCCTAAATACCTTAGACCATCATCACTCCCAACCTTTTTAAATGGAAAAAGTAAGGTAATCTATTCACTTAATATGGGATCCTCTTCACAAAGAAACATAGAATGAAGATTTTTGCTCACTAATATCCATCATGGAAGCTTCACAGAAAATATTAATGATAGACCAAAAATGTTTCCATTTGGATAAAGAACCCTTCCCAAATATAAGAACATTATCTACAAAAAGTAATAGGTGAAGTCAAAAGGTGCATGTAACATGCTCACCTCTAATCATACCATTGTCCTTCTTTCCTTGAATAAGAAGACTAACCTATTCAATAATGAAAATGAACAAGTAAGGAGACAATGGACATCCTTGACGCAAACCTCTAGATCCCCTGAAGAAAGTTGTAGGAAAACCATTTATCAATACTGAGAAACTAACAAAAGAAATGCAAGACATAATCCATTCAAAATCCTCCCAAGAGACCCCAATCTATCTCAAGATGAATCTCAAAAGATTCAAATCTACTCGATCATAAGCCTTAATAAGATCCATTTTAAGGATGTAGGATTTTGTCTTTTTTGTTTTGTTTTAGAGAGTGTAAGAATTATTGTGCTGGTCCAACTGCATCAAAAATCTTTTTGTTGTGTAGGAAACCAAATTGATCCACAAAATTTTTTTGTTGTATATGAAACCAAATTGCTACTAAAAAATAAAATCCCCCAAAATAGGCTTAATATTGTCATATATAATATTTGCAATGATTTTATGCAGAAGATTGCATAAGAAGATAGGTATGAAATCATCGAAGTAAACAAGTATGTCATGTTTCAGAATCAAGGCAATCCATGTCTCATTTGTAGGAGCAAGAATAATTCCCAATATACAAGAGTCATCTAACACCTTAGTCAAATATTCCTCAAAAATTTCAAAGAAATAAAGGTAAAATTCCATAGTCCACCCATCAAAACCATGACTCTTGTCCTTGGAAAAATGGGCCAAAGTCTCCTTAACCTCATCTAAAGTGATTGGATCCCCCACTACCTTCCCTTATTCCTTAGTGAAAAATTGTGAGAAGTGTATTAAGACATTAAGCTAAATTTCCAAGATACCAAAGGAATTATGCTCAGATAGACCCTTAAAATGAGAAACAACCACTTGATTGACCGACTTTGCATCACATACAATTTCATCCTTCTCCCCCTTTTTCCCCAAATAGAGTTTGATAGTCTCCTTTGATTAGCAAAGCGATGATTTTTGTTTTAAATATTGTTTGTTTCCTTGATCTAGATCACTCAACCTTTTTGTCTCAATTTTTTTTCCTTCATCACTAGGATTTCCAATTTTTTGGCTTTGTAAAGACCTGATGTAATCCTTCCTTAATGGTTGGTGGAAGCATTATCAGGGAGGAGGATGGATTTGCAAACCATAGCGGTTTCATCAAGAAAACCATAGCGGTATCACCAGTAAAATCCTAGCAGTATAAACAAAAATAAACTAGAATAATCTGCAGTAAACCATGTTTGTCTCACCTTGTGTAATGTCCCTTTTTGAAAAAAAATTAATTGGCCAATTTTTCACTTTTTTCCCCTATTTTGACCTTTGTCTATTTTTGATGTCTAGGTCTCCAAATGCTGCAAACTATTTTCAGAGCATGTATGACTCATATTGATACTTAAATATTATGTTTAGAGATGATTTATAACCCTCGAATCACTTCTAGAAACTATTTTTATATTCTGATCAAAGTAGGAGTCTTCACTATCAATTTGGGGTTCCAATTCCCCCCCGAGTAAATGCTGGACGGCTTCTCAAATGCTCCCAAACCCACTTGAATTTATGAACAGAGGAAGGGTATGTGTAAGGGACATTTTTAAATTCTCATATGCATCATTTTTCAATTTATACAAGATGTTATTACTCTTTCCAAAACATCTCCTAAATCACAATTTCCATGCTAGGGGAAAATGCACCAAATCTTCTCCCAATGCAATAAAAATGAGTAAAATTCCTTCCAATTCTTAATTACTAAACATAATACTTGAAATACATATTAATTACAGTCCATTCATCATACATTTATTAGAGAGACATTCCTCCATTCGAAATAATAAGCATTACCATGGCATATATCAAAATAGAGTGGAAATGGTCATTGTTTGCTCATTAAAAGTCATTTTGACATACAAATATTGGGTATTTAAACTTGAAAATTTATGAGAATGAACAATACAGCATACTTAACTTATTTCAATCATAAATAGATCAGGAAGATCTCTCCCAAAGAATACAAGAGCTCACAAATGACAATTTATCAAATAAACAAAATCTCTTATGTTGGTTGATTCCTGTATTTTAAAAACATCCTTATCCTTCTAATTTTATCAATTCATCCACAAACTCAATCCAATTCAAATTTGGGTTTTTGCTCATGATTTTCCATGTGTCCTCCCTTTCCTACCCTTCCATATTCCCCCAATTTGAGTAGGAACCCATTGAGCTTACCCAAATCACATGAGAGCCCTCATGGATGCTCTATTTTGACCTGACATGTTAGATATGTCAAATTTCATCCTTTATATCTGATTTGTGTCATAGGTGTCATAACATCTTTATCATTGTTGTCATAGAGCTAGGGAATCTATTCCAAGTGTCTCACCAACTCCAAAATGACTCTTTGTCTCCCATGTAAGCTACATTTCCTTCCTGATTCAACCTATGATGCATATGGCCAATTATATTAGCCTTATAACTCATCCAAGAACATTTAGGTTTCCCATGGATTCGAAATTGCAAGAGGAGGATGACTCCCACTGTCTTCTTAGTCACCATAACTCCCTTCTTTCCTCTAGCGTCCACTTTCTTTTCCATTCTCCTAACAATTATCTTTTTATCTTTGTGGTAGAAGATGTTATTCATATCGACCACCTCATATTCTTGCATTGGAATAAAAGGGATTAATTCAATCCCTAATGCTAAAACTAGATTTTCTCCTTCTATGCTACCAAATGGAATAGAGGATTCTACCAGATCATCATAAGACTGAGTTTGCTCTTGATTTGCATAGTCCTATTCCTCTTGCTCCTTTTTTCAAATCTCCTCAGTTGTTTTCTCTATATGCTCCTTTTATTTATTAGATGCCTCTAACCTTAACCTCTCATTCTCTTTCTACTTTTTCTGAGCTTCTTCTTCTTCATTTCTCTTCTCAATTTCTTCTTCTTCTGGTCTTTTCTTGGCTTCTTCTGTTGCTTTTCTTTTTTCTTCTTCTTCTGTTGCCAACCACTGTTCTCCTTCTCAGGCTAATCTGAGTGCCTCTTTTCTTTTCTTGGCATCCTCCTCTTCTTTATTCTTCTATTGTTCAATAACCTTTCCCTTTCAACCCACTGTAGTTATATTTTGCTTAAATCTTCTTCTCAAAGTTGTCATATTTCAATCATTTCAAAAAAATTCTTCATATTTATCCCAAAAGTCGGCGTACTCAAAATGCAACCCTGCTGCAATACCATAATCAGCAACCTTATTTTCGGAGTCATTTCTATGGAAACCCATCTCGCCAGAGTGAAATCATTCTATCTCTTTCACAAATTATTTTTCACTCTTTAATTTTGAGAACTTGTAACTCCTTATATAAAACAGGACTGGAGGGTACACAACCTTCTTTTATTCAAACAGGAAGTTACAAACTCCATCGATGTATAGTTGTGTTACTACCTCCTTATGAATAGCATTATCTGTAGCATACTTTGGCACAAGAGAAGGAGCTCTCGATCCACCAAAAATTCTCAAATACAAACCCTCCGTAGTCAAGTAATAATGTCCATTATCTTGCACAACCTTAAAATCCTCTTCGGACATGCAATCACACTCAGTAAGGAAAATCAATCTATACAACGGCATGATGAGATCCTCGCAAATACTCTTGTAATGACTGAAATACTTGTGATCCCACAACAACTGATATGCAGCATATACAGGAGACGTTTCCTTATCCCATTGGCACTTCAGAGCTGGGAATGGTTGCATGCATAAAAGCAAAATTGAGCTCATTTAGAACTCTGATTTCTTCTTTGAGACTCCTCCCAGTTCTACACTTATGCAGGCAGACAAACTGTTCGACACTTTGTTTTCCCAGTTGAATATGGTGCCTTGAGTAGCCACAAAGAAGATTACTAGTAGCCAACCTATTTTGAAATTATTTCCATTGGCTCTTCTGAATATCTTGTTTAATGTCAATGCTAACAATATCTATGGATTACAAAGGCTTGTAGTTTCATACTCCCCGGAAGGACTTGTACAAAAATTATTTCCTGGGATCATCATCCTTTTGACGGTTTCCACAACATCTAGATTAAGGTCTTTCAACCATCCTTCAGTCAAGTAGTTCTGAGGTGTTGGAAACTTGTAGGCCATGGCTATATAAGCTAGGCTATAAGCAGCATAACCCTTCTCTTTAGTATTAGCCAAGATCACCTTTGTCACATCAGCCCTTGGAAGGATCCATCATATTACCTCTAAACAAGGGAAAACCTCTGGACGTGTGTCCACCTTCATGATTGTTGATCTTTCGATATTAGCATATATAGGTAAATTATCCAATCCGGCATCTAGGACACTCCGATTGGAGATCATTCGGTATATTTCCCCCCATTTGTATTTAGGATCAACACATGTGATGGCTTTGGTATCCTCATAGATAACCTCAACCCGAGTTATGATCTCTACTGCCGGTTCTTCATCTATTGCTTGCGCCTTCTTTTTATGTTTCCGAGGCATGTTGCTATGTGGATGATGAGCCTTTGTTGATCATGCAACAGTATGTTATTTTTAGTCTATTCACACATATAACTGCAATTTTGAAAAACTATATACTAAAACCAACAACCAATGTTAACCAGAACATTTACCAAATCATCATAATTCATATTAACCAGCCTTGCTTCCTCTCAAAAAATGTGCTTTCTATATAGGAGGATATAAACCATAAATATTTCAAAGGTGGTTTGGACACAAATTAAGGGAAAAACTTCCATTGTGCAGAACCTAGGGTTTCCACTATGGCCTTACATCCGTAAACATCACTACCGTCGATGGGAAAAACCCTGAAAATGCCTGAACTACTAACACCTTGAACAAACAAGGTCTTCACCCACAAAAGAAAATCCTTCCCCCGGTGTCCCATGAAAAACCCACTGCGATCGACCAACAACTGTGCATTTTCCATAATATGGTAGAGGAGATGAGGGAGCGGTGTAGACGACGAAACACTCATCTGCACAGTTCCCTATTTATTTCAATGAATGTCAAAGGAAAACTCATGGCATACTGTGGATAAATAAAACCAGGGCTGGCAGGTGAAAGAAAATGGAGGCCACAGCTAAAATGAACAAGGGAAAACCCCACATAGAAAAGAAATGACCATCGCAGTATTCAAATAACCCCCCTCAGGACAATAAAACAACCTAACCCTATCAATCCAAGCTAAAAAACGCTAAGTGACAAGATAAAAGATAAGATCCTACCTAGAAACTTTGAAAATGACCTGGACAAGCACGACCCCTGCTGGAAAACAAATCGCTCAGACACTGACAGCTCCGCAACTCCAAGTGGCTTCCAATAAGGGGAAAAATGACCATAGACAGTCTTTGACAGGATTTTGTAGACTTGAACGTGGGTAAAATAAAAGTTTCGAATAGGAAAACAAAAGTGCCAAACTTGCGTTGGATACGAACTTTCTAGCGGACGTGAAAGCTTCAGATGGTTTAAGAAGAACAGGCTCTAGGAGATCGGGCAAAAAATGCTGAAACTGTTAAAAAACACTTAAAAAACCATCGACCGGCCAGGAAACTAACATCATGCCAGTATTGGAGACTGCTATGAGAAGACATTGGATGCACTTTGAACTTTGCATCCACAACAACGGCCAGATGAACCACTATGTTCTCGGAAAGATTCAAAAGAAGCAGCCGACATAGCAGATGGGAAGTTAACAAAGCTTCTGCGGATATCGAAAAAGGATAGGACATGAGCGATCCAGTGCATCGGAACAGATCTGGACTAAGCTCCCAGAACTCTCAGAAAACATTTTCCAATGCGATAAACCAGGGAACATCCAATGTGTCAGAAAGCCTCTTCGAGATGCATCCTATATAAGACATTGGCTAGTTAGACCACTGTGCTTCAAATACATCAGAAAGACTCTCAAGAGTGCATCCGATATAGGAAAAACAAATTCCTCTTTCCAAACTATTAAGTTATGAAACAAACCTTTGTGAGATAAGATAGACTTTCCAAGCCTTTTAAAATCTAAAAGAATAAGGGGGGCCCTAAAAATTAAAAAAACAATTAGGATGGTAGTTGCAGCTCCAACAGGAGGCATGCCACATCACTAGAATTTAAAGTTGGATTTAAAGTTGGATGGGAACTTTGCATTCTTACACCACATATGATGCTACATTGCTAAATTTCATTGGTTGAGATATTTGATGGGTGGAATGCTTGAGGAGAGGAGGCTCCTTTGACCACCATTTGTTCACATTTGGAGAAATGCTTTGCAAATTGAATAGATTATTTAACGCACTTGTATTTACAAGTTTCATGCACATATCTTGAGGAACACCCATTAACTAAGGGGTTCATATGGTTGATCTCAAGCATGGTGTGGGGTTTTGACACACATTTTGCAGCACTTCACTCTACTTGTACATATTCCTTCTATCATTTCATATGGTACTCAAGCAACACAAACCTTGAGTAAGTTCATTTTGGAATATTTTGTTGAGAAAACACCCAGACCAAATATGGAGATGTGGTCCAATGTATCCTCTACAGGTGCAAGATGTAGTGCTAGATAAGAGGAATTGAAGATATTTCCAAAGTCATATTGTTCAACAACATACCTCATGGTGGATAAATTAATGGTGACTTATATGGAAGAGTGGTCCAAGGTATTTTCTACAAGTTCAAGTGGATGGTTTCAAACGGTGCGTTGTTGGAGTAGTTAGGCATAAGAAGGAATTTAAGGACATCTTGATTGGTGGCGCAATTAATTATATTTGATTTGTAAGTGTGGTAAAAAAAGATCTTGTCAATGGCATCAAATAACATCACCTCAATTGCATCAAATCACGCCATGCCTATATGATGTTATTCATGTCAGTGGACACCATTCTTTCTATTCCAAAAACTTGTTGTTGAGTTCTAAACAATTTTTGTACAAAACATCCTTGTATTCCAACAACCCATTATTGAGTTCTAAAAATTAATTTGTAGAAAAATTTGTTTTCCTTTGAGGTCCATGTGTGCTTCCACTAATGAACCACTAAACAAAAAAAAAAATTATGTTGATGTTAATGTGGCATTCCACTAATGAACCACTAGTAACTACTCCATATGTTATAATACTAACACTTGAATACCTAAGTAGACATTGTCATTTTCCCTACCCAACCATATTGTATCATACAGGTTGACATTGTGCAATTCCCTACCCAACCATATTGTATAATGCATGTCTAATGATCATACTTATAAGAGAATTTGTATCTCAACAATATGTTCGACATAATCCATTATTAAGGGCCTGTTACAAAGAGGTCCCATGTAATGATCCACAATAATGTGTAGAATATGCCATAAGTAGGTTTTCATGACTTCACGTATGAGTTGTATATCAATATTGTTTTCTATATTAGAAGTGTATATGGCTATAAATTTATGTTTAACTGATTATAAATACTATATGTATTTATTGTAAATAATTGATTATAATTAATAAAAATTGATTTTTTAATAATATAAAAATTAATTATAATTATTTTTAAAATATATGATTAAATATTTTATTAACCATTTTAAATATGTAGAAATAAACATAATTTCAAATATAAAAAATTAAAACAATAAGTTCCATTTTAATAAAAATAAAATAAATTTATAATTTAAATTATAAAAATTAATGATAATTTATCATTTATATTAAAATTATAAAAAATAATTTAAAATTAATATTATAAAAATGAACTTAAGATATTAATTTAATATTTTAGGATGCACGTGATTAGATATTTTGGACACCAATATTAATGGGTAGAAATGCACATAATTTAAAATAATAAACTTTCATTTTTAAAATCTAAAATAAAATATAATATATTTCCACTTTTATGAAAATAAAATAAAATTGGTAGCCTATGATGATGATGATTATCATGATCATGATCATGATGATCATGATAATGATCATGATGATGAAGATGATGATGATCATACATATACAGATGATGATGATGACGATGATTATGATGATGACGATGATGATGACGTTCTCAACAGATACCGATGATAATGATGATGATGATGATAATTATGAGGATGAGGATGAGGATGAGGATGATGACGATGGTGATGATGATGTCCGTGGTGATGATGATGATGATGATGATGATGTTGATGATGTTGATGATGATGATGATGATGATGATGTTGTTGATGATGTTGATGATGATCATGATGAAGATGATGATGATGACAATGTCGATGATGATGACGATGATGATGATGTTGATGATGATGACGGCAATGAATATGATGACATTGGTGGTGGTGATGATGATGATGATGATGACGATGATGAAGATGAAGATGATGATGACAATGATGTTGATGATGAAGATGATGATGACGATGATGTTGATGATGAAGGTGAAGATGAGGATCATGATGTTGATGATGACGATCATTAGAGGAAATTTCCACTCAAAATGGGCCTCCTAAGAAAAAGTAATAAAATAATAGTTACAATAATAAAATAATATTTATTAATTTTGGAAGAAAATAAAAAACTACTTTTTTTTTTCGTATTTTCGACATATCTCTCTGTGATTTTACTCAAACTTTGATCAGGAGAGCTCTCTAGATATGAAATTAAATTCCGCATGCAACGAGTACCCACTTAGCATACTTTCGACGGAGCCTGCTACCCCAAAAACAATAAATACCTAAAAAAATATGATGATGGTCCGTCAAAAGTATGCCGAGTGGGTACTCGTTGGATGTAGAATTTAATTACGCAGCCAAGGAGCTCTCCCGATCAAAATTTGAGTAAAACAACTGGGAGATATGTCAAAAATATGAACAAAAAAAGTAGTTTTTTTTTATGATAACTATCTCCAAATTTATATTAAAACATTGTTTAAGACCTATACGGTATTTCAAATTTAAATCAATTTCATTGGCTAACACATGATGACATGGAATTTGAATTATGGTTAAGGGTGCATCCATGAACATAGGTAACAATTTTTTGGCAAATCGATTTCAAAAAGAAAGAAAAAAATGCACACCCTCGATCGAGTTATTAATACCTCAATCGAGGGTTTAATAAGCTATCGATCGAGGTTTTGTCAAAACCTCAATTGATCTTTTGATAAACCCTCGATCGAGCTACTACTAGCTCTATCGAGGGTTAAGCAAAACCTCAGTCAAGGGTTTGACAAAACCTCGATCGAGGTCCTTGGTAAAAAAAAATTATAAAAAATGTCATGGCTCCCCACAGCCATTCCCCATTTTCTACATTGCAACCTCTCGATCGAGTTGTGACAGAGAACCCTCAACTGAGCTACTGCAACCTAGACCGAGCTCCTGCACAAGTGATGCCCACCTTCACCTTCCACCACGATGTCAAGTCCCAGAGGTAACATCCAAAACTTCTATTTTGAAATTTAAATGAAACGTTACTCTGTTTTTTTCTTTTAATGTTAGTTTGAAATTGAAAAAAATAATTTTATTGATGTTTGTAGGTTTTTTTTTGTCTAATATGTTTGAAATGTGTGCCAGGAAGCAAAAATCCTTCAGAATTTTTATAAAATTGTAATTGAAATTTGTTATTTAATTTAAATTTAATTTTTTTGTTTTATACATATTTTGTCAATCGGTAGCGTTTATGCTACCGATTTAATTTTTAAATGTGTGCCTGGCAAGCAGAAATGCTGTCCAAATTTTTTCAATCCTCCAAGAATACATAGAGGATTGAAAAAAATCAAATTTGTGAAGTTTAAAATTTAAATGTATAGTTTGTATAAATATTTCTATCAACCAGCAGCGTTTATGCTGCTGGTTTAATTTTGAAACGTGTGTCGGGAAAGTAGAAATGATGCCCAATTTTTTTCAATCCTCTGAGAATGCAGGGAGGATTGAAAAAAATCCAAACCCTAGATGCGAGACAATCATGAAGTTCAAACCTACGGAGACATTTATTTAAACAACCCATATATTTTACTTTAAATATTTT
Organism: Pseudotsuga menziesii; assembly: GCA_001517045.1. Taxonomy (NCBI): domain Eukaryota; kingdom Viridiplantae; phylum Streptophyta; class Pinopsida; order Pinales; family Pinaceae; genus Pseudotsuga; species Pseudotsuga menziesii. The sequence goes on from LPNX010865447.1 coordinate 45,174, forward strand.
AATATATATTC
>LPNX010865461.1:2016-60384 GCA_001517045.1 Pseudotsuga menziesii
ATGTTTAGAGTGTTGTAACATTTATTATAAATATTGTAACTCTTTCAAATGTAGAAGGACTTGAGGACTAAGCCGCATGCTATCATAAGAACTTAAGTTGTATTTTATGCCAAATACTAACTTGGGGTGTTGGTTGTGAGCTCATTGTTGGATAAATGGGTATCGTTTGTATGCTAACTGGTTGTGCAGATCCAGGCCGTGAGCATCCACTTTTGGGTTTTGGAAATGCAAATTTCCACTGCACTTGCCTTGTTTCGAGGCTGGAATGAATGTTAACAGATAAGCTGCATCATTGTACCCCCTTTATGGAAGAATTAATAAAACAACTAACAAAATCTTGGTGGACGTAGCCTCATGAAGGAGGTGAACCACGTATATGGTTGTCTCGTCTTTTGTATCTTTATGTTGCACATGCTCTTTTTACATAATGCTATTAGTATATATGCAGTATAAATGTTTATTGGTGGAACGGGTCATTAAACGTATTTTTGCAGACAATGATTTCAGAAGCACATTACTTGGATGGTTTAAAGCTTTAATAAAATGGAAAAAAAATTTACCCACTTTATCTAATTCTGCAACAAGGTATTATGAGGACATCACACAAAAACACATAATGCACAAACAGTGAATGTCCAAATGCTTTGGCAAGTGTGTTCACAAACCCTGATGGAATTAATTGCACTAGCTAGTGGCCATTAATGCATCCATAAACCCTCACCATAGCTTATGGTTCAACATTATATTACATACCATTCAAGTCATGAGTTAAACCCTTTATCATATGGTTTCTCCACCCTTTAAATATCAGTGCAGACTTAATACTTAGGACATGGTATGTGTACCATAGTCTCCCAACCTTATAGTACGTGTAGACCTTAACACTATGGTATAGTGCTTACAATGTAATCACTTAGCATCAAAGTTTAGGTTCTTACATGCCCTTTGCTAGTTCTTATAGGTAGTGTATGTGCATAGATATTTAGTCTACAATTTGTAGTATTTAGGAATCATGCAAAACATAGTATTCCTTGATGCCCTCGCTAGGAAGAACAAGTGTAAGTTTCCAAACTCGTAACCAAGACATAACTGCAAAATAGAAACAAGAGGAGAGCAATTAATTAACCAAGAGATAGATAATTAATAATGGTAAGGAAAATAAGTTAATTCACAGCATTTAGTTAATTAACTAAGAAAAATAATTAACGAACATAGGGCTTACATTAGTCGTAAAACGGAACAGTAGTAAAAGTGCAAAGTGGAACTGGAAGTATAAGTAGGAACTGAATTGCGTCTGAGTAACCAATAATCTTGATGTCGCAAGAGTAACCTATAAGTCAACAAATATGGTGCCTTAGTTTGTATGAAATAAGTAATCCTGCACAATGAAGAAGGACCTTACCTCTCAAATCTTCATGGGAGAATGAGTCCCACCACTCCACCATATTGTTGCATCAACAAAGTTAAGTTAGTTTTTATTAAATAAACAAAGTACACAAGTGCAGGAGCAAAACAATGTCCTATACAATTCATTAATTCACTAACAATAATATCTAATATGTATCAATAAGACATAAGTAAATGAACTAATAATCACTAAATGGGTAAGAGAGTAACATGAAAGTATGGGCAGTTTCTGAAGAGATTGAAAATATAATTAGCACATGTAATTCTGGACGAGTAATAATGATCCCCTTCGGGGTAGTCTTCACTACCCAATAATTTTTTATTTTTATTTTTTCAATTTTTGGGGACATTACAATAATGTAAAATACAGTAACATACATAATTGAAGAAAGAAGAAAAACATAATAATAGCTTACAATGAATAAGTGGCACATCTAGTGTACATTATATTCTACAAGTCCAATAATGTCAATGCTTAGGTAGTTTATACTAGCATAATGAATTTTTTTTTTCAATTTTTGGGGACATTACAAGTGGTATCAGAGCCCAGTTTTAATACTAATATACCTATGGTATCACCAAGAATTCATTGCAAAGAAGATAAAGTATGCTATTTGTAATGCCCCCAAAAATTGAAAATTAAAAAAAAAAATTATATGCTAGTGAAAACTACCCAAAGGGGATCATTATTTCTCATGCGGAATTACATGTGCTACTTATACTTTCGATCCCTTAAAAAACTTCCCATACTGTATTGTTAATCTCTTATACATTCAGTGATTACTAGTTCATTTACTTCTTATGTATTAATTATGTTATTTAAACTATTGACACATCTTAGTTATTACTGTGGATGAATTCATGAATTGTATAGATCATTGTTTTTCTCCTGCACTTGTGTACTTTGTTTACTTTATAAAAAATAACTTAAATTTGTTGATGGGAACAAAATGGTGGAGTCGCGAGAATTTTTCTCCCATGATGATCTGAGAGGTAAGGTATTACTTGGTTACACAGGCTTACTTAGTTCAATCAAACCAAAGAACCTCTTTTATTTACATACCTAGTTCATTACCTTGCAACCGGATCTGGTGTAAAGAGTGCTCACCATATTGATCCTAGAGGACCTACTACTAGTTGTTATGCTACTTATCAACTTGGTTTTAAAACTTGGTATGTGTCATTATCGTCAATGTAGCTACTATGCCTAAATTTCCTGTACACTAATTATTCTTCATTATGTTTTAAATTCACTAGTCTATCTATCATTAATACTTTTTACATTCTATATATATTTTTACTATACCTATTAACATCTCTTATGTTCTTTTATTGGCAGATTATTAAATAGGTTTAAGAGCAAACCTTGGATTTTTATAGTCAGAGATGTTATCATGGCATACCTTGTATGCCATGGTTCTTAAGCATAAATACCTTGTTCACAAGGGATTGAAACCCTAAGATCTAAACCTATGGTCTAAACATTATCTAAATACTTAAGCATGGGTTCTTTGACTTTGGACTAGCACATCCTATGGACTATGTATTATTGTAAACTTGCCATAATGAAAACTTTGTAATATTTTTACATGTGATATGGTTTGGGTGGCGACACAACATAGAGTATAACCATACAATAGCGGGATTTAAGCTTTATGTGAGGGATGGTCGCATTGTAAGCAGTGAAACAAAACTATGGAGAGTGTGTTTTTATGTGGATTTAATGTTTTTTAGCTGGTGCATTCAACGCACTTGGTGAAATGTGACAGCCTTCCCTGAGGCTTGGCTCGTGATGGCTATGTGTTGTCTGTCATTTGGAATTTTGCACTATGGCTCTATGTAGGGGGGAAACCATGGAGGCAACCTCCAGACTGTGAGGTATGTCGATGTTGGTTTTAACATGCCTACACATTGGTTTGCATTACGTTTTCTCAGTCATACTTCGCATCCCTTGTTTGGATTGTGTTTGGAGGTTCCAAAAGGGAATGACGAGCAGCGTGGATTTGCTTCTATGGCTCCAAACATTTGCACTCACTGCTACACTAAACCTATGAGCGACCTTTTACTTGCTACCCTTCAGCCCTCTTGGGAAAACTTCACATATATTTTTTCCATGGTTTTGGGTTTTATCCTATGGGTTTCGTTGTGGGGGTTTTTAAGATTCTCCTTTAGGCATGAATACTGACTTGGGTTTTGGACAGTATCTTGATGGCTTTGGTCGTGGAGTAATTCGCACACCCTCTGGTTCTGTCTATGAATTTTGGTTTGTAATTTTTACTTGGGTTGTTTTAGCAGCGAAGAGAGGAATGTTTGGGTTTCGTAGCACATTTGGTTTCTTTGGTTATTCAAATCATTTTCGATGGGGCATTTTAGCCATAAGCGGCACCATTGCTTGCAATGGTACATTATCCCATTTCCATGCCTGTGTAAAGTTGTTTATAATTTTTAATATGATGACTCTATAGTTTACTTGTAAATATCTATGTCAATGGATGCATAGTATTTTTATTACTTGATTTAACATGGTTTAATCGGTGATGTGCATGGAATGATTTCACTCAATTTATTCTATGGTTATGGTTGATTAATGTGGGCATCTGACAACTTGAAGGTTCTACGTATTGTTGTGTTACTTAGTTTGTAATGCAAAGATAAGGCAGCGTGGGTATAGTCTATGTCCTGAATGGCATGTGCCTTCCCACCGTGCTACGATACTATAGCGTAGGGTTAATTTGGTAGAGATTGTGTATTAGATTTATAATTTGGCCAAGGACGTGACTTATGTGAGTGCTTTCCATTATTTTTTTTCATAGAGGCCAGGGTTTACAGACCCTCGATGCCATTTTTTATTTAATATGTAAATGTACTCTGTGTATTTATATTTTGATGGATGTATTTTATAAACCACAACCCACATATGATTTGATGTATAGTGTGGCCTATGTGAGAATGGTTATAGGATTTGGTTGTCATTTTGTATATGCATTACGTATGGTTTGTTATTATGGCTTTTCCTTGGTCTAGACATCCATGGGATCAATTCCGCGACCTCTGTTGGAAAGCAGGGTTTTTAATGTAACGAGTTGTAATGAAATATATTTTAATAAATAACAAAAACTAGGCTTGCATTCCCATAGGATTTGATTCCTGTTACTATTTTCAATAAATGGATTTATGGTATGATTTTGATGTTGTTCTACTATAATATGATTTATTGTATAAGAGATATTATTTTAATTTGGCTATGGTAATGTTTATTGAGTTATGTAATTTTGTTTATGGTTATGTAATTTTGTTTATGAATTATGATCAAAGAATTGTAAAGGACCACATGGATTGTCACAATGCCTCCTCTCATTATTTATAATGTTGTTTCATTTATGTGGAGTATTTTTAATGTAAATTTGTAATATGGATACAGACCTTGAAAGGTCTTGGATGCGTTATTTAACTTTGGAATTAAATGTATAGATAGTTTTCAAATATGTTTATACCTAATGGCCTTGTGTGTGTGTGTGTGCGTGTATAAAGTCATTCTATTTGTAAATAATACCCTAAGGTATCTATTTAGTATATTTATTTCTTTAAACTTACTCCTATCATTAAATCTACTATAGTCTGAAACATGTCTCTACTAACAAATGTAATATGTCAGTAGAGTTATAAATAATAGGTGAGCAACAAAATAGCAGGTCTATATTTAACTATTTTATAGTATTAATTTACGAATATGGAAATGAATACAGAAACAAAATTTAGAGATGGAAACCTAGCTATATATAGCCTATGGTAATATTTACCACTATAGGAAGTATTGAAGATAATACAAACCCTAGGAGAATCTAGACAGACCATCAATTACATAGGGTTACTAAATTCATTGGAAACATTCATCTAACATATTCATTCTATAATCTAGAAGATAACATAGACAGTATAGGGTTATATTTTAAGGAATGTAACCCTAGGGGATATGGACATAACAAATCAATCCTAGGGTTAATAATATATATAAAATCTTTTACATAAAGAAGCCAACATTTACCCTAGAAATTAACTTTCACATACTAAGAACTCATACCTGTAATTTATCTTCCTGAAGATCCTTTAATGGCTGACCCTGCACACTTTTTAAATAACCAGCATTATCAATTTAAGATAGATCTGACCTTTGATTTTGATGACCAAATCACTTGGGAACTACCATGTTCCTCCCAAGCATGACCCAGAACCGTTCCTGGTTCTAATTTGGACCCCCCTGAGCTAGAATCCAACATGCAAGTAGCTTAGAGCTCCTAAGGTAGGGTTTCCTAAGTAAAAATTAGTTATGACTCAATCCTCTTTTCCTTGGAGGAAAACTTCTCCAAGAAAACACTTGAGAGAAAAAATAGGAAGAATAATAATTCTCCTAGATAAAAATTAGAAACCCAAACCTTTGCTTAGCTTGAGTATTTATAGACAGACTTTTCAGTCAAAGGGTTAGTTAAATCAATAAATCCTTGATTTCTTGATTTAACCCTTTTTAATTTACTGGGGTAATTTTTAGTTCTTAACCTAGGAACTTTTAACTAGTTCCTAGTTAGTATTTCATAGATATTTCACTATTTATTAGTCCTTTAATAATAAATAATAATTGGTGGAGATTTTCTTCTTTCTTTATTCAATTATATAATTAATCATAATTAATTCTTTATACATACCATGTATAAAATACATAGTATTAAAATACTTGTTAACATTTGTCTTTGGGCATCATGTATCATGATCCCTAGAATTAACAACACTTCTTTATGAAGGTCAAGTAGATAGATGGCTTAGGTCTAATAGGCTAGGAAACACTAACCATCCTTGCATGTTGGATTTCCCTCGTAAAACGTAGTAGTTCTTTAGTACTTGATGAGAATACAAAAATTTGGAATCTAATTTACTCACTTAAAAATAAGTACGATGAGATCAATATTATTCTCGAGTCATTTTCACTCAGAGGTGATTTTAATCTTTCCAGTAACTCCTAGCGCTTAGAAGAGCCCATACTCAATGCTTATAACAGGGAGTTACAAACATAGTGCAATTCTAGAGCTCTCGCTCAACACTAAATGCTAGGATCTACTTGTATGATACACCTAGGGATACAATGGCCAAGGATCCGATGCTCCAGAGCTTATGCTCAACATCAACATGGAATTCTCCAGAGCTTATGGCCAATATTTTCAATTATATTTTCATTTTTTCTAGAGATTTACGCTCAACACAAATGTAAGTACTCATGTGCTCCAGAGCCTCTTGGTCAACACAAAACATCTCTTTGATCATGTGCTTCAGGGTCCACACCCAACATAAAACATTTCATCAATCATGTGCTTCAGGTTCCATGCCCAACACAATGAACATATATATACATATATATCATCAGAATTTGGTTGATGCCCAATATACAAAGCAAATCATCATGTCCATATCCAATGGGGCCTTTGACCATATATAAAAATAAAAGATCAATATAATTATCACGATCAGTAGGCTCATGCCTATAAATGGTACGTCCAAAATTCAAGATATGACATCCCTCCCCGCTTAGTACAACATTGTACGTGGTGTTCTAGGGAAACTGAATGATATCATGAAACAAGGCGGGTTAAGCCTTTCTCATGGTGGCCTCATTATCCCAGGTAGCCTCATCTACCTCAAAGTGATTCCACTACAATTTCGATTGTACTACAATGCGCTTTCAAAGTTGCACTTCTCTCTTTTCCAATGTATGCAAAGGCTCAGGGGAAAATTCCCCTTTGGGTTCCACCTGTAATAATGACCAATCAATGACATGCTTAGTGTCATAAACATATTTATTTAATAAAGATGCACGGAAAACATTATGAACTCTTACATGCACAGGTAATGCTAGTTCATAAGCCACTGGTCCTTTCTTGGCTAGAATTTCAAAAGGTACACAAAATCTAGGTGCTAACTTAACACACCTACCCAAGATCAACGAGCTCTGTTTTGCTTTCACTTTGAAGTAGAAATTCTCACCTACTTGATAGTATTTCTATTTTATTTTCTTCTTCGGATAACTTTTCTGACGGTCTTGTGCCTCTTTAAGGTTTCCCTGGACCTTGGTAACTAATTGTTCCAAGTCCAATAACAAGTTAGGCCCTAACATGAGTCGATCCATTGGACTGTCCCAAGTAACTGGGGTCCTACACTTACATCCATAGAGTACCTCGAAATAACTCATCTTGGTGGAAGCCTGATACCAGTTGTTATATGCAAACTATGCACAGTCTAGATAGTGCTCCCACTTGGTGGGGTTGTTCATGACATTTGAAGCATGTATTCAACAATTTGGTTTACTCTTTCAGTTTAAGTGTCTGTCTGCGGGTGATAAGTAGTGCTAAAGTTCAGCCGTGTCTCTAATCTAGAGAATAAAGATCTCCAAAATCTTCCTATAAAATTAACATATCAATTTAAGATAATTTCTTTGGGTATCCCATGCAATCTAAATATCTCTTTTAGAAAGATATCAGCAATGTTCATGTCATTGTAGGTCTATTTCACAAGGATGAATTGTGTTTCCTTTGACAGCTTGTCAATGACTACGAAGATGGAATCATTTTGCTTCCTGTTTTTCGATAAGCCAGTAATAAAATCCATATTGATAACCTCCCACTTCTATTATGGAATGGGAAATGGCTCTAGAAATCCTAAAGGATGCTAGTGCTCTGCTTTAAATAGATGGTGTTCCCGACATTTTGCAATAAACATTGCAATGCCATCCTTTAACATAGGCCACAAAAAGTGTTTGTTGATGGAAAATATCATCTTTTGATATCCCAGGTGCCCCGAGTAGGGTTCCCTATGAAATTATGTGAGGATGATGGCTCGACTTTACTCTCCATATGGAACATACAATCTATCCTTAGACCATAGTAATCTGGACTCATCCACCTTGTATTCCTTTTGTTGTTGAAAGAACCGGTCCTCTTGGACCTTATTGAGGATTTCCAAATAGAACAAGTCAACCTTATTGGCTGTTCTAATATTCTCATGAAAATCTGCATTAGTTTGTTTGAGGGTCACCTCATATATCATAAGAGTTTTTCGACTCAAAGAATTGGCAACTTTGTTCTCTTTTACCTTAATATGATTTAGTTCAAAGTGATACTCACTCAGCAAAGCCAATCATCTGGCTTTCCTTGCAATCCGATTGGGTTGATCGAATAAATACTTTAGACTCGTATTCTCAGTCTTTAGAAGGAACTTCCTTCCCATGAGGTAGTGCCTCCACATCTTCAGAGCGTGGATAATGGCCGCTATCTCAAGATCGTGCATGGGATAATTATGCTCATGCTCTTTTAATTTCCATGATTCATAACAGATCGCATGATCATTCTACAAGAGGAATACTCCAATTCCTTCCTTGCTTACATCCATGCATACAACGAAATACCCAACGGGATCCGCAATCCACGACAACGGTGTGGTCATTAAAAGATTCTTAATCTTTTGAAAGCTTCTTCACACTTGTCATTCCATAAGAACCTATTCACTTTATTTTGCAAAGACATCATGAGGCAAGCGATTCTTGAGAATTTATCAATTAACTTTCAATAATACCCGGCTAAACCCAAAAAGGACCTAATGTCAGTGACATTAGTTGGGTAGGCCAATCATTTATAGCTTGAATCTTTTCTCAGTCGATGGCTATTCCTCCCTCAGATATGATGTTCCCAGGGTAGTGTATTTGTGGTTTGTAAAAATCACATTTACTAAACTTAGCATAGAGTTGGTGTTCTCTCAATACTCAAAGTAATATGCAAAGGTGTTCTTCGTGTTCCTCTTAATTCTTGGAATAAACTAAAATGTCATCAATAAAGTCTAGTACAAATGTATCCAGATATTTACTAAATATGTTTTTCATAATACACATAAAGTTTGTGGGTGGATTGGTCAACCCGAATGACATCACTACAAAATCGTAGTGCACGTACCTCGTATGAAAGGTAGCCTTGGGAATATCGTCATCTCGGATCCATACCTGATGGTACTCGGATAGCAGGTCAATCTTTGAAAAGGTTTTGGCTCCTCCCACTTGGTTCAACAAATCATTGATCCTAGGGAGCGGGTATTGGTTCTTTATAGTCATTTTGTTCAACTGACGGTAATCAATGCACATTCGCATCATACCGCACTTATTCTTTACAAACAAATCGGTGCTCCCCAAGGGGACAAAATGGGTTGGATATACCCTTTCTCTAGTAACTCCTGCAATTACAGTTTGAGTTCCACCAATTCTGATGCACTCATGCATTAAGGGGCTTTGGAGGCTGGAACTGATCCTGCGGTTAACTCGATGGAAAATTCTAGGTCTTGTTTCGGACATAATATATGGATTTCCTCGAAAAACACCTCCTTTAATTCTTCAAGAATGGGAAAGTCTTATATGCATTCTTCTCTATCGGACTCTACGTCTCGGATGTTCACTGCAAAAAACTTGAGCCCTTGCTAAAATACTTCTTCGCTTGTAAGGCAGAGATTTGTCTTATAGAAACTTTCTTTGGGATCCATTGAACCTTCACTTGCTTCCGTTGGCTATCAGTACATAAGATAGACTTGTGTAGACAATCGAGCATGAGATGGTGTTGTTCTAACCAGTCCATGTTGATAAGGATATTGTACGATCCTAAGGGTAAGATGTTGAGGTTTACCTTAGTAAGGAAACCATTCAGGTTCACTTCACATTATTTAATAATTTCTGAAGCGCTCCATTTTGTACCTGTGGCTAACTGTACCAGCCAAGGTTTAACATGCTTTACTTTACCTAACTTGCATAAATCAACAATCTTAGGTGAAACATAACTCCGGCAAGCACTGGGATCAATAAGTATTGAAACAGAGGTGTTCAAGATCTTATCTTTTCTCTTGACCATTGTAGCTTGACGGTCTGCCTATCGACCATATAATACTGCATAGATTCATGGGGTTCACGCTATATACTCAACGATAGGTTATTCTTGCAGGTTATGAAAGACTCCATTGTTCTTGTTCTTACAATCTCAGACATAATGCAGCCCATTGCACTTCCAACACTTGATCGCTAAAGGGGTAGCATTGGATCCACTCGCCACTTGCTTATTACCATTAGGAGATGGTACATAAGGCTTCGTACCAATTTTGTTGAAGTTCTTGTTCTGTTGAAAGCTGTTATTTTGATTTCTATAAGGTTGTGGGTTTGACCCAGGCTTGCGATTATCAAAAATGTTTCTAGACTTTTCTCTGTTTCGGTTCTGCTTTTCTTCCCATAACTTCCCATCCTCATATCAGAGTCGAGGCTTGTGTAGTGCAGTGTCTAGAGTCTTTGGCATGTTGACTTCATTCCTATCCTAAAAACTGGGAGGAAGAAATCCTAGGAACTATTGTATTTTCACCTTCTCTTCTTTCATATAGGGTACATAATGCAGCAGATCTAGAAATATGTTTATAAATGCATCCATAGACATGGACCCCATGCACAGTTCATGGAACTATTTTACCTTGTGGTCAAAGAACAGTTCTGGCATGTATTTTTCTTGGAAAATCTTTCAGAAGTTTTCCCATCTTATTTCTCGCAGCTCATATTTCTTGGTGTGCTTTAAATCTCACCACCATCTTGCTGCCTTAGCATTCAGGTTGTAAATCACAAGCCTATCCTTCATCACACTTGAACAGTTATCAACCTTGAAATACTTACTCATTCCCAACAACCATTCTTCAACCTTTTCTCCCGTATTTATTTCACCTTCATAGTTCAGAGCTCTTATTTTTTAAACTCCCCCTAAATACTTTCATCATTTCTTTACCTCTTTCTTCATGGAGAGAGCGAGTCATCACTAGTAGAACTATTATAATCCCCTTTAGTTTCTACAGGTGTACCTTATTTTTCTTCTTCTCTTGGGCTACTGGCTTGCTCATGGTACGGTTCTCTTTTGGATCTGTTGGTGGACTAGGTAGGTTTACCTTGTGGGCTCCCTTCTGTCATGTTACGTAATAATGCTTCATTTATAGCTTGATGTTCCTTTATTTAATTTAGACTGTCTTCTCTGAAACTTTTCCATTTAAATTGAATACTATGCAAATTTTTCAGCACATCAGAGTTTAGCTCGACCAACAAGTTCACTTTCGGAGTGGGGGTGGTAATTTCTTCCTACTGGTTGTATTCTTCCTGAGTATTCATAAACTAAACAGTGCTGTAAAAAATTTCTTGTAACACAAAAATTTTTAATAGCAACAAAATTTTATGTTAGTAACAAAAATTAGTTATCATACTTTATTTTCTCTATGTGAATTCTTGGTGCGCCCATAAGTCTCTCAGTATTGAAACCGGTCTCTAATACCACTTGTAATGTCCCCAAAAATTGAAAAAACAAATTATAGGCTAGAGAAAACTATCCAAAGGGGATCATTATTACTCATGCGGAATTACATGTGCTACTTATACTTTCGATCCCTTTAGAAACTTCCCATACTGTCTTGTTAATCACTTATCCATTTAGTGATTATTAGTTCGTTTACTTCTTATGTATTAATTCAGTTATTTAAACTATTGATACATCTTAGTTATTATTGTCGGTGAATTCATGAATTGTATATATCATTGTTTTGCTCCTACACTTATGTAATTTGTTTACTTAATAAATACTGTTGATGGGAACAAGGTGGTGGAGTAGCAAGACTTGTTCTCCCATGACGATCTAAGAGGTGAAGTATTACTTGGTTATGCATGCTTACTTAGTTCAATCAAACTAAGGCACCTCTTTTATTTATGTATGCATTTCATTACTTTGCGATGGGATCTGGTGTAAAGTGTGATGATCGTCTTGATCCTGGAGGAGCCACTGCTAGTTGTTATGCTTCTTATCAACTTCGTTTTAAAACTGGGTATTGTTAGTTTTTCAACATTTAAGCTAGCATTATGATAAGATCTTTTCACTGAGAGAATAACAAGCATAGCAATCACATAAGCACATCACAAGAGACAAGAGACACAAAGATTTTAGGAGGGGAAACCATAAATGGAGAAAACCCCTCAACTTCCTCTAAGATAGTATCACCACAAGATGTGATCCCAAAACAGTAAGATGACCTCCCTTCACAACAGCAGCCTTCTGTCTTCTGTCAAGCCCAAGAATTTCCTTCTCCAAAAGTGCGCCACACTTGAGAGAGAAAGAGAGCTAAGTCACAAGTGATAAATAGAGAGACTCTCACTCTCTATTTATATTCTTCCGTTGACTTGAAGTGCACTCAACCTAATAATTACTACTCGAGCCTACACCTTAATTAGTGTATAATAACTCAAGTGCCCCAAAACTGTGGGGACTTACCTAATGACTTGACAAGACTTGTTTACATTAATAATCCTCCCGATCAGAACATCGGGGCATGACCACATGACTCAAATACATAATAGAAACATCCCGGAATAAACATCGGGTTACAATATATGAAATATATAGAAGAATACATTCCGAAGTTACATATACATCAACAGGTATGTGTCGTTATCATCAATGTAGCTACTACGACTAAATTTCCTATACACTAATTATTCTTCATTATGTTTCAAATTAACTAGTCTATCTATCATTAATACATTTTATGTTCTATATATATTTTTACTATACCTATTAACATCTCTTATGTTCTTTTATTGACATGTTATTAAATTGGTTTAAGAGCAGACCTTGGATTTTTATAGTCAGAGATGTTATCATGGCATACTTTGTATGCCATCATTCTTAAGAATAAATACCTTGTTACTAAGGGATTAAAACCCTAAGTATGGGATCTTTGAATTTGGACTAGCGTATCCTATGGACTATGTATTATTGTAAACTTACCATAATGAAAACTTTGTAATATTTTAATGTGTGATAGAGTTTTGGTGGCGACATAACATCAGGTACAACCATACAATAGTAAGGTTTAAGCTTTATGTGAGAGATGGTCACGTTGTAAGCATCAAAAAAAAAATATGGATAGTGGGTTTTTATATGGATTTAATGGTTTCCAACTGGCGCATTCAATGTGCTTGGTGAAATGTGATAGCCTTCCCTTAGGCTTGGCTCACGATGGTTGTGTGTTGTTTGTCATTTGGGGTTTTGCACTATGGCTCTACATAGGGGGAAAACAACGGAGGTGACCTCCATACTTTGAGGAATGTCCATGTTGGTTTTAACACACCTGCACATTGGTTTGTCTTTACATTTTCTCAGTCATACTTCTCATCCCTCGTTTCACTTGTGTTTGTAGGTGCTGAAAGAGAATGAGGAGTAGCATGGATTTGCTTCTGTGGCTCCAAACGTTTTCACTTGTTTCTATGGTTAGCCTATGAGCAAGTTTTTACCTGCTACCCTTTGGCCCTCTTGAGAAGACTATGCATATATTTTTATTTGGTTTTGGGTTTTATGCTGTGGGTTTCATTGTGGGGGTTTTTAAGATTGACCTTCGGGCATGAGTACAAACTTAGGTTTTGGACAGTATCTTGATGGCTTCGGTCGTGGAGTGAAGTCATACTCCCTCTGGTTCTGTGCATAAAATTGGGTTTGTAATTTTTCGTTGGGTTGTTTTAGAAGCGAAGAGAGGAATGTTTGGGTTTTGTAGCACATATGGTTTTTTTGTCTATGCAAATCATTTTCAATGGGCCATTTTAGCCATGGGCTGCACCATTTCTTGCAATGGTGTGTTAGCCCATTTCCATGCTTGTGTAAACTTGTTTATAAGTTTTAATATGATGACTGTGTAGTTTACTTGGAAAGCTCTGTGTGAATGGATGCATACTATTTTTATTACTTGATTTACCATGGTTTAATCTGTGATGTGCATAGCATGATTTCACTGCATTTATTCTGTGGTTATTGTTGAGCTATGTGGGAATTCACTAGCTTGAAGGTGATGTGTATTGTAGCATTACTTAGTTTGTAAAGTAAAGATAAGGAATTGTGGGTATAGGGAAATCCGTGAATGGCATGCACCTTCCCACCGTGCTGCGATAGTATAGCGTAGGGTTAATTTGGTAGAGACTGTGTATTAGATTTATAATTTGGCCGAGGCCATGACTTATTTGAGCACTTTGCATTAGTGTATTTCGTAGATGCTAGGGTTTATAGACCCTCGATGGCGTTTGTTGTTTAATATATAAATGTACTCTATGTTTTTATGTTTTAATGGATGTATTTTATAAACCACAGCCCACATATGATTTGATGTATAGTGTGGCCTGTGTGAGAATGTTTATAGGATTTGGTTGTCATTTTGTATGTGCATTATGGATGGTTTGTTATTATAACTTTTCGTTGGTTTGGACATCCATGGGATCTATGTCGTAAACTCTGTTGGTAAAGACGGTTTTTAATGTAATGAGTTGTAATAAAATGTATTTTAGTAAATAAGAGAAACTGGGCTTGCATGCCCATAGGATTCGATTCCTATTACTATTTGCAATAAATTGATTTATGATATGATTTTTATGTTGTTCTACTATGATATGATTTACTGTATAAGATATATTATTTTAATTTGGCTATGGTAATGTTTATTGAGTTATGTAATTTTGTTTATGGATATGTAATTTTGTTTATGAATTATGACCAAAGAATTGTAAAGGACCACATGGATGGTCACGATGCCTTCTCTGATTATTTATAATGTTATTTCATTTATCTGGAGCATTTTTAATGTAAATTTTTAATATGGATACAAACCTTGAAAGGTCTTAGATGCATTATTTAATTTTAGAATTAAATGTATAGATAGTTTTCAAATATGTTTATACTTGATGGCCTTATCTGNATAATCTGAAACATGTCTCTATTGACAAATGTAATATGTTAGTAGAGTTATAAATAATAGGTGAGAAACAAAATAGTAGGTCTCGATTTACCTATTTTACAGTATTAATTTCTGAATATGGAAATGAATATAGAAACAAAATTTACAGATGGAAACCCAGCTATATATAGCCTATGATAATATTTACAACCCTAGGAAGTATTGAAGAGAATACAAACCCTAGGAGAATCTAGACAGAACATCAATTGCATAGGGTAAGTTAATTCATTGGAAACATTCATCTAAAATATTCATTATATAATCTAGAAGATAGTATAGACATTCCAGGGTTAGATTTTAAGGAACGTAACCCTAGGAGATATGGAGAGAACTAATCAATTCTAGGGTTAATAATATATATAAAAGATTTTGCATAAAGCAGCCAACATTTACCCTAGAAATGAACTTTGGCATACTAAGAACTCATACCTATAATTTATCTTCGTGAAGATCGTTTAATGGATGAACCTACACACTTTTTAAATAACTAGGATTACCAATTTGAGATAGATTCGACCTCTGATTTTGATGACCAAATTACTTGGGAACTACCACATTCCTCCAAACCATGACCCAAAACCTTTCCTGGTTTTAATCTAGATCCCTTCGAACTGGAATCCAACATGCAAGTAGCTTAGACCTCCTAAGGTAGGGTTTCCTAACTGGAAATCAATGATGACTCAATCCTTTTTTCCTTGTAGGAAAAGTTCTCTAAGAAAACACTAGAGAGCAAAAACAGACAGAATAATAATTCTCCTGGATAAAAATCAGAACCCCAATCCTTTGCTTGGTTTGATTCTTTATAGACAGAATGTTTAGTCAAAGTGGGAGTTGAATCAAGAAATCCTTGATTTCTTGATTTAATCCTTTTTAGCTTACTGGGGTAATTTTCATTTCTTAACCTAAGAACCTTTAACTAGGAACTAAGAACTTTTAACTAGTTCCTACTTAGTCTTTCATAGATATTTCACTATTTATTAATCCTTTAATAATAAATAATAATTGGTGTATCTTTTCTTATTTCTTTATTCAATTATATAAGTAATCATAATTAATTCTTTATACAAACTCACTACATACTATGTATAAAATTCATAGTATTAAAATACTTGTTAACATTTGTCTTCGGGCATCATGTATCATGATCCCTAGACTTAACGACACTTCTTTATCAAGGTTGTTGGGGCTCCGACCCTTAGGGTCCTTAGTTTTGGTAACTCTGTGGGTTTTTCATGTAAGTGGAGTTACGCATCAAAATAATCTTAGGGGTGTCGTGGTTGGGTCGAACCCCCCCTTTTGTATTTAACCCATGGTTTAAGTCCAGGGTTTTGTAATAGTGCGCTATATAAATAGGCACTTATGTAATGAAGTAGGGTTAGGTCTTTAATGATTATAATATGATGCTATTGTACTGCGAAGCTAAGAGACTGTACAAGGGTTTTGGAAGGAAAGGTTAAGTCCCAGCTATGTGCATGGATGACCTCTGCAGCTGTGTGTGCAGAGGGTTTTGTAAGAGATTAGAAGATCTGCAGTTGTGTGCGTAGAGACATGCTGCTATGTGCGTGGCTTTAAGGACTTGAATAAATTTGCAGCTGAGTGCACAGATCAGAACTGTGGTTTTGTAAAGAGATAAATAAACACAGTTCTGTGGACGTAACCCCTACACTAGGGGTGAACCGCGTTACATCTGGTGTCGTGGTTCTTGTGTTATTGTGCTATTTCTGTTATGTTCTTTTATGCATTAATAACTATAAATCTGATAAGTAAGATCGCTGCTAATAAATAGCTTCGCTGTGAGTTCCCAGTAAAGGGTTAAGCAAGTCATAGTTTGTTTATCTATCTGCGAAGATTATATATATGAATGTCGAAGCTCTGTGTTAATTGATTACAATTTATTAAAGGATAAAGGTACAGTAATATCCCTTTTCTTCTTGCAGAAACCTGATTCTGCGGCACCCCATAGCTGTTTCGGGTGAGACTGTAGCCTGTTCACAGGCTGCTGTCGAAAGGGCCAACACTATGGGTCTTTTGTTGGTGCGAAGTTATTGGTAAAACCTAGGTCTTCCCTTTAGCCCAACAAATTGGTTCCGTTGCCGGTTGAACTCAGTATCTGTTGAAGAGGGATCTACGTCATACCTCGAGGGCTATGTTCTGGAGACCCTCTGTAAAAGAAATTGGTGACTGGATTGAAGAGGCCTATTTGAAGTTTGCAGAGCAAGAAAATAAGGATCCTCGCCGTACTGCGGAATTTTTTTTGCAAAGGTATGTCTCTTCTGATGTTTATGAATTTTTCTTTGGTAGTATACACATAGAATTGCACCAGTGGCTATCCAAGCTAACAGAGAGAAGGATGAACTTCCAAGAAAATCAGTTTCTTCCCTAGACCCCTGCAAGAATCACTATCTTGAAAAGGGTGAACAACGTGATCTCACGAGCTGTTGATTTCTGGATGACGCGAACCCTTGAAGCATTTATGACGGAGTTCGCCATCGACACAAATACCTCCTTTAGCGAAGCTAAACGACAGTTCTTCAAAGGACCATGTGGTAAGTACTTGAACTTATTGAGCTTTAATATTAAAATGTGATTGGCTGAAAAAGGAATTTTGCTTATAGAATCCGATTGTTAGATCTAGAACTACTAACCTTTGGTTGGAAGTGACCGGGACTTCGACGAGCAAAGTGGTTTGCTATGAAACGATAAGAGATATAAGAGATATCTTGGCTCCTCTACTGAGTACACCCCTTTAAGTTCATAAGACTTTGATTTCACTGAAACCCCCTCTATTAGAAACCCGCCCATAACCCTGCAGCAAAGACCTGTTATCCCCTAAAATTTGTCCCAATCTGTAAGTAACCCTAGCCCGACTATCCCTGTCACAGGTCAACCTACCCCAGCAAGTTCTCCTACAACTCCTGCTTCCTCCATCCCTAGATACCCGATGGCCCATGTTCACGATGACATCAAGCTACTAGTTTTTAAGGGAACTGGATCGGAGGATCCAGAACAGTTCTGGTTTCTATGCGAACCTTTTTGGACCGTGAAGAACATTATAGACCACGATGTGCGAAGAGCGCAGCTGATTACTTCCTTCAGAGACCGAGCCTTGACTTGGTTCATGAAGTTTTCTAGCACTCAGAATCGTATATTGGCTGATATTAAAACAACGCTGATAAGAGAATTTAAGAAGCCTAAATCTGAGTCATAGTGCATCACTGAGTTAAAAGAGATTCAACAGCGACGAGGTGAATCTGTGTGGGACGTTGATTAGGGATTCAAAGTTCTGCTAGATCAAGTTAGCTTCTCGATTGGAGAAGCTCAACATAAGGAATGGTTTATTTCAGCATTACTACCTCACATCAGAACCCCACTCACGCAACAGAAGGTTGCTGATCAGCAAGAAGATTTAGAGATTGCCATGAAGCTCGAAACAGCACCTGTCGGAGACAATTATGGCATAGCACAAATTCAAGCACAACTGGCAGAAATGGATTTAGAGCTTCGCGATATGAAGAAGGGGAAATCAAACCACAAAGAGGTGTGGTGTATGCAATGTCGAACAGAAGGCCATGACAAGGATCAGTGTCTAGCGTTGAGAAACTACCTGAATATTGGCGCACCGAACCCGCAGGATCCTACTGTTTTGTACTGTGAACTCTGTTGAACTACTGGCCAGCATCGATCGGAAGGTTGCTATCTATTATAGAAGTATGTTTGAGTCCCGAAGAATCCTTACTGCAAGTTCTGTAAATCCCTAGGCCACAATGAAGAGGAATGTTGCAGCTTCGACCTCATGAGGGAGCGTACCTACGACACTTATAGGGTTCACTTGGATGCACAAGGGAATGATGGATATGGCTATTGGGGTGGCCGAGGTAGTGTCAGAGGCTGTGGTCATGGTATGCCTGGAGGAGGTCAAGGCCAGGTTATTTGCTATAATTGCAATCAGGCAGGACATTTAGCGTGGGACTGTCAGAATCCAACCACGACATGTCGATATTGCAGAGCAGTTGTTCATGTGATCGAGCAGTTCCCCCAGCTGATAGCTAAGATTCAAGAAAGAAACATTGGTCATACCCAGAATATTCAGTTGATTTCCGTCGAGCAAAGACCTGCCCCAGCCATCAATGTTGTTATGCGGAGTGGAGCTACGACGCATAGATAGGATATGGAGACACAGCCTGCTGAGGCGTGGGTCCATAAGGCCCCCAAGAAAGTACCATCATTTTCCAGTGAAAGAGAATAAGAGACAGTCATGGAGGCCAAGCGCAATCTTGTTGATCCTACCATAGCCGTAGCACCCGCGCAGCGACATCAGCAAGATTCGCAGCCACAAGATGCTGCGAAGGATAAAGTAAGTAAATTGTCCTCCTTTTTACAGAGCTGTATGAAACTCCTAAGGAATCAGAATGCTTTAAAGGAGTTGCAAAAATTTCTTGCTTTCTGTGAACCTCAGAGAAGAGTTGATAAGGAGAAAGCTGTTAATTATGTCCGAAGAATGGTAGGGAAATGAGACTGAATGTCCAGATAGGGGAATATGATATGACTGATGTCATTCTAGATTTAGGATCAGAAGTCAATATTCTAACTAAACAGACATGGGAACAAATGGGGAAACCTACCCTTGATTGGTCACCTATACAGTTGAGACTAGCCAATCAGTAGAGGATTGTGCCCTTAGGAAGATTCCCTCGGGTACCAGTAGGCATAGATGGAGTAAGTACTGTAGCAGACTTCGAAGTCATTGAGATCATTGATGATAGAAACCCATATCCAGCCTTGCTAGGAATTGAGTGGGAAATAGACAATGATGCAGTTATCAATATTAAAAAGAGACAGATGTCCTACCATTAGATCCTTCTCAGGGAGAAAGATATATAGAGCCAGTCAGAGAAGGAGATAAGGATATTCTGGATCACATCTATAATATCATAGCTAAGGAAGAAGATTATGTCGAACCTTCTGCTGAAGGCATAATGGATTGGCAGTGTGATAGCTCCTGCATGTCTGACTCAGATTATGGTCTAGAGAATTGGTAGAACCGACTATATGAGCTGAATGGATATCGGTGTGCATGAATTACCAAATCTCTCAGATGCCTTAGCGCAGAGACAAGAGATTTGCCTACCTGTGAGGGGTGGACAGACCTAGGGGAATTTATTGCGTAGTTTGTAGAACAAGAACCGGAGTTACAAAGAATACAGGCTCCGAAAGCAGCATTAAGAGCTACAGCAGCTGGAGGGTGGAATGGCCACAAGAGCTATATTCACAGTTGGGAGGATTGTCAGAAACCCCTTCGCCCAAGATTCACCGATCAACCTCAAGAGGTGTGACGGAAGTTTAATGTGTAGAATAGTTCTCTGGAACACTTAAAGCGATGTTATGCAACATGGGAGCATCTACCTTGCCAGGAATGGGTGCATAGGTTCATGCACACTTTGGAACCAATAGCAAAGAACCGGTATACGGAGGTCGAAATTCGACATGATACAGCTTTCCAGTTGATCCATAATAAGGAACTTGATGATCAAGATAGGGATGAGTATCAATTTGATGTGCATAACCAAGGAGATAGTGGACCAAACTTAACAACCCCGTCGTAGGTATTACTAGGATGCGCCAAAGGTCAATACTGTGCCAAGAATGTCTATTGTGACGAAGCTAAGATAGTGATGTTGCAGAAGCACAAAAATACGGTGAAGCTTAAAACCCGACCATTGAAAACTGGACGAACTGGAAGCGTTAGCACTTTAATAGCCTTAATTTCCAGTACATATGAGATTTTGGGAAATCCAGGGTTGTGCGGACAGCATCTCTATCGGAGTTGGTGCCTTGAATGCACAGTTATGACAGATTTGATCACTGGAGTGTATAAGAATACACTTAGTTCGGGGGAAATTGAATTACATGTTTCTTTGCATTTTATAAGTAAACCCATGACCGACGTGCGAGAGATTCAGAAGTTAGTGAGAAAATTTGAGCAGGGGGGTCTGCCGGATCTTTTCCACTCCCCACCTGCCTCTGCAGCCCGTGAAGAATCCCACCCAGCCCCACCTCGGCCGATGTAGACACGGTCCTCCAGAATTAAATTTAAGCCGAAAGTTTGTTCTAAGCGAAACGAAGACTGACACAAGCAATCAGGGAAAACATCGGAGGATCTCGGAATGGACCTGCCAGGTTCAACAGAAATCCCAAGTGAAGAAGAGGAGAATATTGCACCGCAACGGCCACCATATGTTCTTCCTCTTCGACTAGGAGTTAAACCACCTCGGCGGAATAAACAGTTCACAATACGCACCCCTTCAATGCCCTCGGGTGTGCAGCTGTTTGGGATCATGACATGAAAGATAGACTGGCTTAAGTATGCCGTCCATGATACAAGCGATCGTGGCAAGTTTCCACAGTTCACCCTAGGAAAGTATTTGCACTTGGTCAAGTACGATGAGTCTAGGGTGACATTGTTAGAAGTCAAACGGTGGGCTGCCAGCTTGGATCAAGCTGGTCTGTTGAAGATGCTCGATGTTCCCCATTTTGGTCGAGGCACACAGGTGACCATGGTGGTCAAACAACTGTTAGCCCTATTTCATGACAGCCACCTATGGATAGGAGACAATAAAATTCCTATCAATGGCCAGCTAATTCAGAGGATCACTGGCTTACCAATAGCAGGGCCTGATCCGGGGACCGAATTTCCCTCGAAGCATGAGGATACAAAGCTTGCACAAACTATGAAGGAACGCTTCGGCCTGACGAAGGGAAACGTGCGTATCACACTTCCGTGATTCAGGAACATCACATTCGCTTCACAGCTGAGCTCCTAGCATACAAAGTCATACGAAAATGCAGGACAACTGAAGTTCCTGCCCCGGTTATCTGAATTGCTATGAACTTCACCGAAGGGTACAGCTACAACTAGGCATCGTATCTTGTGAAAGAATTATTGGAAGACGCTTGCGACGCGCAGGAGAAAGGTAGGCCCTTCCATTATTCATGGTTTCTCTTCCTCATTTCACTAATAGGATGGCAAGAAACGACTGAGGCACAGTTTCCTGATGCACCAGAACACATGTCTGACGCAGCCAGGTATGCATCACTGTGGGTTTCACAGGATAAGGAACACCAATAGATGACAAATTATGTGTTTTCCTTTTACATGATTGATATCCAGTATGAGATCGCCAAAACCCCACGGCTCAGTAACGAGTTATTCTCTCAATATGATGGCGCAACCACCTTCAGTGCCGACATGCACTATACTTTCATCCAGGCTCGCGCAGATCCAAAGCATCAATGGTTCAAGCTACCATATGTAGTCACTGAGGGTGATATCTGGGAAGTAGTTCCGTACTGGCTGGCTGAATGGTTAAAAGATGTAGGAAACTTGATTATGCGGCACCCCATAGCTGTTTCAGGTGATACTGTAGCCTGTTCGCAGGCTGCTGCCGAAAGGGCCAACACTGTGGGTGTTTTGTTGGTGCGAAGTTATTGGTAAAACCCGGGTCTGCCCTTTAGCCCAACAAAGGTCAAGTATATAGATGGATTAGGTCTACTAGGATAGGAAACTCTAAACATCCTTACATGTTGGATTTCCCTTGTATAACATGTTAGTTCTTAAATACTTGATGTGAATACAACAATTTGAAATTTCATTTAATCACTTAAAAATAAGTATGACGAGATCATTATTATTCTCAAGTCGTTTTACCCTCGGAGGTGATTTTAATCTTTTCAGTAACCCCTAGCGCTTACCAGAGCCCATACTCAATGCTAATAACAGGGAGTTACAAACATAGTGCAATTCCACAGCTCTCTCTCAACAATAAATGCTAGGATGTACTTGTATGATACACTTAGGGATACAATGGCCAAGGATCTGATGCTCCAGAGCTAATGGTCAACATCAACATGGAATGCTCCAGAGCTTATGCCCAGCATTTCCAATTATATTTTCATGTGTTCTAGAGCTTTATGTTCAACCAAAATGCAAGTGCTCAAGTGATCCAAATCATCACGCTCAACACAAAACATCGCATTGATCATGTGCTTTAGGGTCCACGCTCAAAACAAAACATTTCATCAATCATGTGGTTTAAGATCTACGCCCAACACAACCAACATATATATACAGATATGTCATTAACAATTGGCCAAGGATCTGATGCTCCAAAGCTTATGGTCAACATCAACATCGAATGCTCCAAATCTTATGCCCAACATTTCCAATTATATTTTTGTGTGTTCTATAGCTTTATGTTCAACAAAAATGTAAGTACCCATGTCTTCCAAAGCCTCTCACTCAACACAAAACATCTCATCGATCATGTGCTTCAGGGTCCACGTTCAAAACAAAACATTTCATCAATCATGTGGTTTAGGGTCCACGCCCAACACAACCAACATATATATACAGATATATCATTAACAATTGGATTACGCCGAATATACAAAGTAAATCATCATGTTGATATGCAGTGGGGTCTTTGACCATATATAAAAATAAAACATCAATATAATCGTCATGATAAGTAGGGTCATACCTATATATGGTAGATCCAAAATTTGAGATATTACATTGTTAATTTTTGTTACTAAGAGAAATTTTCCTATTATTAAAACTTTTTGAAATTTCAGGAATTTTTTTTATAGAACCATTCAGATTATGAATACTAAGGAAGATAACAGCCGGCAACGAAATATGAACACCCCCACACGGGAAGTAGATCTGGTGGTGGAATCAAATTCTAGTAATTTGAAGACCATACACACTATTCAAGAAAAATTTCAAACTTTCAGAGTAGATAGTGTGAATGAAAGAAAGGAACAAGGAGATATTAATGAAGAGCTACTAAGAAATATGAGAGGAGGAAGCATGTAGGGAATTTCTACTCAATCCACAAACATATCCAAAATAGAACCTTAGTATAAATGGGCCAGCATCCTAAGAGAATAAGAAAAAGAGGAACGTACCCATGAAACACCGAAAGGACATCATCACCGTCTTTCCAGTGATGGCTCTCTTTCTCCTCCCAGAAAAAAACAAAGAAGCGATGACAGTATCGAGGGGGAATTTAGAAAAATAAGAGCCCCGACTTATGAAGGTGAAGTAAACACTAGGGAGAAAGATGAGTAGTGGTTGCTAGATATGAGAAAATATTTCAAAGTTCATAACTACTCAAGTGGGACGAAGACTCGAATTTCGATCTACAATTTAAATGGAAAGGCAGCAAGATGGTGGAGTGATTTGAAACACACCAAGAAATATGAGATGAGAGAAATAAGATGGGATAACTTCCAAAAAATATTCCAAGAGAATTATATGTCAGAAAGGTTCTTTGACTGAAAGGTGAAATAGTTCTTCAAGCTACGTATGGTGTACATGAATATGGATGCTTTTACTAACATATTTCTATATATGTTACATTATGTACCATACATTAAGGATGAAAAGGTAAAGATCCAACATTTTTTGATATATTCCTCTCAATTTTCAAGAAAGGATTGAATTCGACATGCCAAAAACTTTGGATACCATGCTGCATAAGGCCAGAATCTGCTATGAGCATGTGAAGCCATGGCATGAGAACATGAACTGAAACAAAGACAAGTCTGAGAAATTTTATGATTACCACAAACCTGGGTTTAACCCACATACATACAGAAAGAAGAATAATATCTTTCCAGCAAACAATAACTTCAACAAATCCGGTACAAATCCATATGTACCAGCTCCAAATGGTAACGCTCCAGTAGCAAGTGGATCCAATGCTACTCCACTACATATCAAGTGTTGGAAATGCAGTGAGCCTCATTATACCCAAGATTGTAAGAACAAGACCAATGGGGTCTTGCATAGCTTACAAGAGGAACCAACCGTTGAGGACATAGTGGGAACACCATGGATTTATGCATCTTTGGACGACCTACAAGAATACCATCAAAATATAATGGTTGAGATAGAAGGTAATATCTTGAACACATCTATTTCACTACTTATTGATCCCGGTTCTTACTAGAGCTATGTTTCACCTAAATTTGTTGATGTATCCAAACTAGGAAAAGTAAAACATGATAAACTTTGGATGGTATAGTTAGCCACATGTAGGAAATGAAAAGTTTTAGAAATAGTTAAATATTACGAGGTAAGTCTGAATGGTTTTACTATAAAAGTAAACTTGAACATCCTTCCCTCAGAATTGTACAATAAACTTATCGACATGGACTCGTTCAAACAACACCATATCATGTTCGATTTCTTACACAAGTCAATGTTGTGTACTGGTAGCAAAGGGAACTAAGTGAAGGTCTATGGCATTCGAAAGAAAGTTTTTGTAAGGAAAATATATGCCTTACAAGAAAATAAATGCATTAGAAAAGGCTACAAGTTGTTTGCAGTAAACATTCGAGACTTAGATTTTGAATTATAAGAACAATGGATGGAATAATTTCTCATTCTTGGAGAATTCAGGGATGTGTTTCCTAAGGAAACACTAGTATTACCTCTGAAAGGAGACCTAGATTTTTCCATCAAAATGACACCCGAATCAGTTCTAGCTTCCAAATCCCCTTACCACGTGAGTGCACTAGAATTGGTGGAACTCAAACTGCAGTTGCAGGAGTTGATAGTGAAAGGGTATATCAGACATAGTTTGTCCCCTTCGGGAGAACCGATACTATCCATAAAGAATAAAGATGGTATGATATGGATGTGCATCAATTACCGTTAGTTGAACAAAATGACTATCATGAACCGATACCCACTCCCTAGGATCGATGACTTGTTCGATCATGTGGAGGAGCCAAAATATTTTAAAAGATTGACCTGCAATATGGGTACCATGATGTACAGATTCACGACGGCGCTATTGACAAAACTGCCTTTCGTACGAGATACGAACACTATGATTTTGTTGTGATTCCATTTGGTTTGACCAATGCATCCATGAAATTTATGTGTATGATGAACAACCTATTTAGTAAATATGTTGATAAGTTTATTTCAGTCTTTATAGATGACATCCTAGTTTACTCCAAGAATAAATAAGAACATGAATAACACCTTCGCATAGTACTACGAGTGTTGAAAGAACACCATATTTATGCTAAGTTTAGTAAATGTGATTTTTACAATCCACAAATACAATAATTAGGTCACATTATCTCCAAGACAGGGATAGATTTGGACCCGAAAAATACTAGAGACATAAAGGATTTTCCTATCCCTACTAGTATCACTAACATTAGGTCCTTTTAGGGATTAGCTGGATATTATTGAATGTTCATTGAGAACTTCTTGAGAATCGCTTGTC
Source organism: Pseudotsuga menziesii (assembly GCA_001517045.1). Classification (NCBI taxonomy): domain Eukaryota; kingdom Viridiplantae; phylum Streptophyta; class Pinopsida; order Pinales; family Pinaceae; genus Pseudotsuga; species Pseudotsuga menziesii. Next base: position 28,593 of record LPNX010865461.1, read on the forward strand.
CCATGACCACTTTGCAAAAGGAAGCAAATAAATTGTTATGGACTACCAAGTGCGAAGAAAGTTTTCAAAAACTTAAACATCTTTTAATGAATACATTGATGCTACGAATTGCGGATCTTGATAGGTATTTCATTGTTTGCATGGATGCAACAAAGGAAGGACTTGGGGGAGTCCTCTTGTATAATGATCATGCATTCTGTTATGAATTGTAGAGGTTAAAAGAGCATGAGTAGAACTACCATGCACATGATCTTGAGTTATCCTCCATCATCCACGCGTTGGATATGTGGATGCACTACCTCATGGGAGAAAGTTCCTTCTGAAGATAGACAATATGAGTTTGAAGTATTTATTCGATCAATCAGACCTGAATTCAAGGAAAGAGAGGTGGTTGGATTTCCTTAGTGAGTACCGTTTTGAGCTAAAGAACATTAAGGGAAAAGAGAACAAGGTTGTAACATACCCTCTATTCCTCAATGCCATTAAGTGTGGAAAAGGGGTAAATTTTTTGTTTCACTGTTACTACAAAAGGATTCAATTGTGTTAGTGCCATATTTTACATGGCATTTCAATGAAGCATGTCTAATCATATTCGATAATTTCAAAACTACATGCAATGTAGAACAATCATTTGACAATTTACATCTATCATCCTCATCAGAAACCAGACATGCAATTTACATCCAATTTACTAGGATCTCTATTGATAACATAAGGCAAACATGCATATTATTCCTTCTAGTATTCACATCATTATGCAACCCCCTCAATGGCGGAATACTTAGGTTTAGCAATCAAACTTTCATTTGATAACATACTCGTATGTTATTTTAACCATGTTTTTATCTACATTAACCTTCAACTAACAATATTGATCTCTCTTAAGGGATTAATTATTTATTTATTGGTAAATATTTAGCCACCATGCATCCGTCATCTAGATACCTAGTTATTGGGATATCATCCTCTTAAGAAAAAATGGTTGATTCAACAGAATATTCACTGTTTATTTCTGATTAATGAATTACATGAGATGCTCTTTTGATTCATATCAATATCATATCTTATAACCTTCAATTGCACAATATTATAGTCCCGTTAATTGATGATTTTCTTTAATGTAAATCTCCTAAGATATTATTCATAACCACAAGCATTACATCATCATAGTGCCCTGAAAATGACTTACTAAGTGTACAAGAGATCATTAGGATAACAATAACATTGTTTGATTTATCTTTTACAGTACCCTAATCCATTCGTAGAACAACATCATATGTACAAAATAATATGAGGAAAGTAAAACATTCAAACACATGAAAATGAGATAGACACAAATGTATGTGGTTCACCCAGTCCATGGGTTACGTCCACCAAACAATCACATCCTATGACATTTCATTCATTAAAATATTACAATGCACAACAACATCATGCCATTCATTTTTGTTCTCCTCATAAACTTTCCCTAGAGTATCTCTGGACTAATCACTACAAAGATTAGGCTATGACATAATACTTATCAATTTCTAATACTTTTTGTTTGGTCTTCCTAACAAAATCTGAACCTTCAACCCTCCTCACTTAAAATGATCCTTTTAAGTTTTCAAACAAAGACATACCTAAATGGTCGTATCTAAGGCTTGATAAAATTGCAAGGGAACAACAACTCCCTTCCAAACCTCAATCATCATAAACTAGAAATATTGCATATAGATTGGAGGTCTAATTATAAAAACATACATAACTTGCCTCATAATTTGTATCATAAGTTAATAATCATAAAAAGTAGTCCTTTGAATTTGTTTTAAGAATAGTATTTTCCCAGCCCAAGAAACTGAATGCAAAATTTTGAATCTCTTAACTCGGACGAGGGAGATTTGTTCAGAATTAAAATCCTTAGCCACATACGTATAATTAAAACTGGGTTCTAGGTGGTCCACTGGTAAAATATTGACTCCGAATTCATAATAGCCATAATTGAAAATGCAATTAAGGAGGGTCGTGTCTCAGATTGGACTTGAACATAAATAAAGACATGTACAATGATAAGGGGACATTTCAGAGTACGTAGTAAGATGCACTGGTAACATATGGAGCAATTAGATGCCAACCTATGATATGGAAATCCTAAAAACAATAGACAAAATAGGCCAATGTACAACATTGACCACATGTACTGATGCAGGCATTTGTAGAAATAAATGCTGATATATAAATATATATACATATCTATTATGAAAATAAAGGGGAGGAGTAAGGAGAGATTAGAGTCCTCGAAATTGGCATTGGAACACTAAAGGTGCACATTGGATCATTGTCGATTGACAAATAAAAAGGGAATATAAAAACATAAACCATGCATTGTAGAACAAAGCCGCATAGTACTCTACTGGTCATACCGGTGTCTAGGAAATGATATGGCAAAACCCTAGATTTTAACATGCTCATAAAATATAGTTCATCCATACATGACTCCATTGACATGCAAAGGTTTAAAATTGCATAGGCATGACATCCACAATGTATATAACTTTGGATCAGCTTGCTGAAATCACAGATACTAGGCTTGTAACATAAGTGGTCAGAACCTTATATAACTCTAATCCACTTATAGAATGACTTTGCATACCTTTAGGACACAGTAGTAGACCAAACTATATACAACAGAGCCGAGAGTGTCACGTTTCTACACATGCATTACAAACTTTAGGTTTTATAGGCATTATAAGGAGTTCAAAAAATATATCCTCAAGATAAGCATCTACGGGCACGGGAAGCAACTGACGGAGTTCAAAAAATATATGCACAAATTGTAGTTTGAAAAAACAAAAGCGATGGAGCTTAGATACTGCCCCATCTTGGAATAATCATGCTCCCATTTCATTCAACAATGATAGCAGAAAATTGCATAAGGGGATTTCATAATATATGTACTCACACCTAGCAGATCGTTCTTTATGAGGTGTATGTTTCAGATCGGTTTTTCCAGGATGATAATGCACGCCTTAAATTAGTAATCAAATGATTCCTGAAATCGTACGATGGGTTTAGACCAACGGTGGTGCACATGCAGGCTTGGAAAACTATTTGGGTGGGTTCCATTCCAAGTCGATTCAATAATACAATGCATACATGGGCTTTTAAACCAAACTCTAGGGTTCATATCTAAGTCGATCCCTCAAAAAAATACCTATGTAGCCTCACAAATCAAATGATGGTTTGAGATCTAAGTGATATTCATTCATAACTAAGGACTAAGGCATTATAAATCGAACAACATGATTACAGGAACACCAATACTGCATACTAGATATCATTTACTATTACACACAGATCGCATTTGTTGAACATCAAGGAGAGTATAGACCCCATACCTCATATGGATGCTACCCAAATGCAAATGGTATTGAGCCGTGGAGGATGCAAGTAAGGTATATTTACAGCAAGGATCACAAACCCCAAATGCTTTCCTCTCCAGTCAACACTTCCTTTCTTCTCTACTCCCAAGGATTTTCCTTTTTTTTTCCCCTTAACCAAAATCACATCTTATTAAATAGAAAAATGAGTAACGGTCGTTTCCTTAAGGTGTGCCCAACTCCCCACCATTCAAGGCAGTATTTTTTTCCTTAATTTTGTTGGGGCAGGTCCTACTGAATTTCGTAGTCAAGTAACCACCTCCAGGGCATGCGACCAATCCCAAAATGTTCATTTAGTCTTATTGAAATATTTCCTTTAACTAAAACCTATTGGTTAAGGAAATAATGCATGTTGCAAGCCCTAATAAATACTTGTCGGAGATATCCTTCTCATAGGTAAGTAAACTATATGTGATTTTATTCGTTTAATAGTTAATTACCTTGGTTGTTTTCTCTTTTTTATTTCATATTATACTTATGATGACTCGAACCTCTTAATTCAAAGTATGAATGATGTTAATTCTCCTCGATCCTAGCTTAATTGTATTTTAGAGTTAAGTGACTAAGCTTAGTATCTTAGGTGGGATAATTCTGTCGAAGTGGGAATCCCTATAGGGTGACCCTTAGCCTTAACACTGCCATAATAAGGATGATATGCAAGACTATGATATCAAAAAATTATATCTCCCTGGCCCTTCGCTCTTAGCCTTAGTGGGTTTAGTTTCCTATCTTTTGCGTCAAAGTTTTTAATTCTCCTGAGTTTATCCTCTTACGTAAATAACTCATATCAAGTTCCCGATCTTGTTTCTGGTGGGGCCTTGGCCTTGAGCTCCTCACAAAAAGAATTATAGTATACATTTTTACAATTACAAAGTATTCAGGGTACAACCAGCGATATGTTACATCCTCCATCCGTTGAAATTAACACCATCCTCAGTGTTCCCATTTCTAGACAATTTGTTGCTTCTCATGAGTCATCTTTATTGCTTCATCTACTTCATTCTGATCTCGGTCGATCATTTGTGTTCCTTCCCAAATTTCTATTGTTCAAGACCTTCAGTCTCCTGCACAAGGTTCAGGTCTAGCCCGACTTTTATTCAGTAATTCATGTCCAATATTATAATTCATCTTTAAACAAAATCCATAGATCCATTTTGCATTATAACAATCTGCAATTTTCTAGTTTTCATTGGTGTCACAATACCCAATCATTTTCATAATGCAATTTATTCAAAAACATAATTGCTACCCTTTGGGTGTTGGTTTTATATCCAACCTTTGGATAGTTATGTTGTCCTCGACTTGAGGAAATCTTGTTTTCACATTACACATTAAGCATGTAATAGTCCAATTACTTGGAAATTCGTTTAACACGTTTTACGTTCGTTAGGTTTTCCAAACTCCCTTGAGTTCCTTTTCCATTCTCGTGTGGACCTATAACAATTTCTGATGTTTCTCTCCTTTTTACCCACTAGTTAAAAGTTTTCCCTTGAGTGACATCAAACACTGTCCTGTCTTCCAGATGTCTAGTTTTGCCTAGGTCTTATTATTGCCACACCAATGTGCTCACGTGGAAATTGCTTTTGTAACACCGATTTTTCTCCTGCAACATACATGCCTAACAAAAATGTGCTCACACAACAATCACTTTCCTAACACCATTGTGTTCCTGTAGCATTCAATTTTTTCTTGTTCGTATTTAGTATAAATTTCAACTTTGACAATTTGTAATGCACACTCCTTGGTGCTTAGCATGACCTTACTGTCATTGTCCCGATTCGTGAATTGGCTACATGGTTAGTCAAAGCATCTATCGATAACCCAAAATTTCATTAATTAATCATCAAAACTTCATAATTTGCAGCGATTTAATCATCAATCATGAGTTATATAATCCTATAAATCATCTAGAAAAATTACTCCATACTCATTTCTAAGCAATTGAGTGCAACTTATACACATAGGTGGATTTATATACCGTAATGGTCACCATTTTGGTGAAGCCTGCATGTCAATATATAAAAAACATCATCCATATTTAATACTTGGTTTATAAAAATCTCAAAATTCGACAATTATAATAAGTAAAACATCACCCATACTTAACCTCATTTTATACGGCAGTGGATATTTTTCTAAGAGTCAATTCCGACTGATAGTGTTCCTAGCATATCCTACAATGTTAGCATATAACATTATAAAATATTCATCAATTCATTATCTTCAATATAAATTTCCTTTTAGAGATCCTTACTTGTCTATATTTCAATAATTGTTAGTGAAGAAATATTCCAAATTTACACCACATTCATGTGTGGCAATGCTAGGGACCCGAAAATTCCAATAACCTTAGTAATTCAAGGTAAACCAAAATTTCATATCTCAGCTACTTATGTCATACCTTACAAGTTTTCTAGTTCATCAAAATGCAAGCCTTTATATAGGTGCATTGTTTCTATACAACCAGTAACATAAGGCACAACACATCATGCTATTTAACTTAGCTGAATTGTAGTCCAAGTTCATAAGTTGTATGGGTCCATTTTCTTGAAGAAATACTGTAAGGAATGTTGTTGTTCTTGTGAAAATGTCTAAGAGATCAATAATACCAATGAATATGTATAAATAGTTGGATAACCCAATTTCTTGTACAATAATAATTATATGTAAGGATACATTATAGTATTGGTATTATTGTAGCTAACCTGAATTCTCTTCCCAACAAATCTGAAATTCAAGTCCTACCCTCACTTAGCATCCATTTAGTATGCTAATGGTATTCAAAATTCATAATTTAATCAACAACTTATGATAAAGAAGTTAACATTCACTTTCTGGGAATTTATTGTTACACATAGGTTTAGAAACCGAATAGCATTCAGTTCTCTCATCATTCATTTTTTTATGTGTAACAACTAACCATTACCAGATTTATTATTTCATTATAGCCACACTAGATTAACAATAATGAAACATGATTGTTCCCTATGACATATGCTTTTAGGGCCCAAGGTCGTATGCTAGTTATGTGCATACATATAGGTGAAAGGGTTTTGTTTGAACTAATGGACCCAAATCTTGAGACCAATTACCTCCTCGTACCTTTGATCTAAATTCTCAATTAGTAAATTTCCTTAGGCTATAATTAGTCATGCACCTCAACCAAAATATTCCATTACCAACATCTATATCCAATCGTAGCCGTTCGACTAACATGTGTTGATGTATCTACATGATTTAGTGCAATTATTTGTTCCTGGTTTACATGAAATTCCAAATGGAAAAAGATGTTTCATAATTTATATAATGTTAGTATTGGTAGCTTTAACACCACTAACCTTTATTTGTGCAATTCAAATAGAGATGAAGCAATCGTCTTAGCCCTCCAAAAAACCTCTTTGAAAGTAATCAAGGAAATAGCAAGATACCTATGTACTTATGTCATTGGGCCTGATATGGAAGTCGCAAAAGTAATGGGCCATATTCATTGTGAACTTGAGAAGATATCCCACCTTCTCTTGTACAACTACAAGGTTAATAAATTTCTACATTTGGTACATCTTAAGGTACTTATGTTACAGAACAATATGAACTTGTTAATTTCTGTTATCACAAAGAAAATTTTAATCGTTGGTTCCTAAAACAAAATATGAAGGAGCATTTTGAGCTCAATTAGGTCCAAGTGTTTCACCTCTAGCTCGGATACCATCTGTAACATACCCCTTATACCTCAATGCCATTAGGTGTGGAAAAGGGGTAAATTTTTTGTTTCACTTTTACTACAAAAGGAGTCAATCATGTTAGTGTCATATTTTACATGGCATTTCAATGAAGCATGTCTAATCATATCCGATAATGTCATAACTGTTAGATTTTAAACATTAAGCTAGCAATCATTAGGATCTTTAACTGAGAGAACAACAAACACATAAATCAAACACAAGAGACAATGAACACAGTGTTTTTCCTCGGGGAAACCATAAATGGAGAAAACCTCACAACTTCCTCAGAGATAGAATCAACACCAAAGTGAAACCCAAAAATAGTAAGATGATTTCCCGACAGCAGTAACCTCTTTCTTCCTTTCCCCAATTTCTTTCTCTTCCTCAGCTATGTGGTACAACTGAGTGTGAGTGAGTGTGCGATGATAGAGATGCTAGCTCTCTATTTATACTAATACCTGACTTGACTAAACCCAACTAGGGGTGACTTCACTAGGTTAGTCTAATAACCCTAGTTCCACGTAATTGCAGGGACTTTAACCCTTAGACAATAGGAGATTTAACCACCTTGACTTGACATAACTTGTTTACATTATAGAAACTTCCTGATAGGAACATCGGGGCATGACATGAATCAAGTACATTACAAATATATCCTAGAATAAACATCAAGTTACAATACATAAGAAATACAAGTGAATACATTCCGAAGTTACAATTACATCAACACTCCCTCTTAACTAGGAAGGTATCCTCTTGACACAATTTATCAACACAAGTCTTCTTCTTTGTATCATATGGATCATCATCGAGTCTTCATAATATTCACCTTCAAGTAATCTATATCTTGAATTCATATTCATCTTCAAGTCATCTTCATTTGGATATGGATCATCACTCGATCTGGATCATCGTCACTGGATCTAGATCATCCCTCGATCTAAATCATCTTTGGATCTGGATCATCCTTCAATCTAGATCATCTTTACTGGATCATCAACACTAAATCTTCACGGTTTCTATCTCATGATTCTTCTCGTCACAAGAATTTATACAGAGCCAACCCTTTTTCATGCTGGTTGTAGGCCTACCCTCTGTGCAAGTCTTTTCCAACACTTATATCTGACTCTAAGTTAGAATGGCCTACCCAACACTTATATATGATCATGTAGGAACCAATCCTATAATCATATTAGAAAGGAAACACCCAACACTCACATGTAACCATGTGGGAACACCTCCCACAACCTTGTTAGAAAGGCCCAACACTCACATCCATCAACCAATGATCGAAAAGGCCCAACACTTACACTTGGCCATGCGAGGAACCAATCATCCATGCCAAAAGGCTCTACACTTACATCTCACAACCAATGTTAGAAAGGCTCAACACTTATATTCGACCATGCTATGAATCAATCATTCATGCCAAAAGGGATTTGCACTTACATCTAACAACAAATGTCAGAAGGGTGTGCACTCACATCTGATCATGTAGGAACCAAGCCTACAGTCCTATCAAAATGGCCCCCAGTCCTAGACTAAGCTACTTGGTAAATGACCAGGCACCTTCATTCCTAGAATGGCATTCAGTGCTTACTTCTGATCATGTACAAACCAATCCTACAGTCACATCATAATGGATCAACACTCACATCTGACATGGAAGGAACCAATCTTCTCACCAGGACAGTATGGTGCAGCCCTTACATATGACCATGGAAGGAACCAATCCTCTCACCATGTCAGAATGGCTATGGGTCTCATCATTTTACCTTGGAGGAAACCTCGATATGGAGAACACTAATCTTCTCCCTTAAGTACTCAAAATTCAACCTAGCCAATGGCTTCGTCAACACATCAGCTATCTGTTTCTCCGTTGTAACATGCTAGATCTTCACTGCTCCCCTCTACACCATATCCATGATATAGTGATACTTGATCTTGATATGCTTCGACTTGTCATGGAACACTGGATTCTATAACAACTTCACGCAAATCTAGTTTTCACAATGTATACAAGTAGCATCCATTTAGAGATCAAATAAATCAGACAGTAGCTTCTGCAACCATACTGTCTCACAACTAGCTGAATACGCTGCAACATACTCTGCTTCAGCTGTACTCAGTGCCACATAGGATTGCTTCCTACAAAACCAAGAGATCACACCTGATCCCATACTAAAGAAACATCCTGAAGTGCTCTTCCTATCGATGGCACTGCCTACCCAATCTGAATCAACATAACCCTCCAGGTTAATCTTCTAATTCGCCTTGTACTTGAGCCCATAATCAATTGTACCCCTTAGGTACCTCGGAATATGCTTTGCAGCAATCAAGTGAACATTTCTTAGATCTGTCAAGAACTGGCTCAAGGTTTTGACAACAAAGCAAATGTCTGGTCTTGTGTTCATCAGGTACATCAAGGACCCAATCATCTGATGGTACATTGTAGCATCAACTATCTCTAATGAAGCATCACTCAATAGCTTTAGGTTTGATGCCTTAGGTGTGGTCATGGCCTTGTATTCCATCATTCTGAATCTCTTCAGGAACTCTACTGCATACTTCCCTTATCAGAGGGAGATTCCATCCACATTCTGCCACACCTCCATACCTAGGAAATAATGCATCATACCCAAGTCCTTCATTTCAAACTCGGTAGCAATCTTTCTCTTCGTATCAGCACTCAACCCATTCATACCTATTACAAACAGATCATCTACATATAGTAGGAGCATCAGTGGGTTGACATCTTCAACCTTGTATTAAAGGTTGGAATTTTCTTTACTATTGGTAAATCCCAAACTGGATATAAATTTGTCAATTCTACCATACCATGTCCTGGGTGTCTGTTTCAAACCATACAAGTATTTCTTTAATCTGCACACATGAGACTCCCTGTCATGGGTCTCAAAACTGAGTGGTTTTTCTACATACACTTCATCTTCCACTACACCATTCAAGAAAGCAGTCTTGACATCCATTTGGTGTATCTTCCATTTCACCACTGTAGCCAAAGTAAGTACCGATCTAATGGAAGTGTATCTGGATACAATTGCAAAGGTATCTTCATAATCTATTCCTTCCTTCTGGGAGAAACTATGATCCATGAATCTTGCCTTATATTTCTCTATGCTACCATCTACAATGATGCTTGATCTTGTAGATCCATTTCAAAGTTACATCCGACTTGCATTCTTGTCTTGGTACAACATCCCAAACATCATTCTTCATGATCAATTGATACTCTTCGATCATAGCATCCTTCCATTCTTTCTATTCTTCCGCTTCTTCATAAATGGAAGGTTTTTCATTGATAAAGTCACATAGTAGGGCTACATATCTGGAGCAAGATCTGGTTCACTTTCTTTCTCTGTGATTCTCTTTTGGAGCCCCATATCTTTCCACACCTTGGATAATTTATCGTACCCAAGCATGTTTCCTCTTGTGAGGATTCTTCTCTTGAGGTGGATCTAGAGGTCTTTGTGGTTCTTCAAATTCTTGATCTTCTTCTTGAATTTCTTCATTCATGGTTGTATCATGAATTATGGGTGCTTGTGCTTCTTCAGTATCTTCAGTAGGTCTCTTTCTGGATTTGTTTTAAGTTGTGTCTTCATTAAATGTTACATCCCTGTTGATGTCAATCTTCTTGTATCCTGGGAAGTATATTCTGTAAGCGTTCGAGATTTCAGAGTATCCCACAAATATACCCTTCTTTCCTCAAGGATCTAGTTTTTTTCTCTTCTCTTTTCGAATGTGTATGTACACTGGACAGTCAAATATTCTGAGATGGATGAATTCAAGTTTCTTGGCGAAGAAGAATTCTTCAGGAGTCTTGTTCTCGATTACTCTGTGTGGAGTACGGTTCTATACATACACCACTATTCTAGTAGCTTCTACCCATAGATGCATAGGAAGATCTTGATCATGAAGCATTGCTCTTGCAGCTTCCATCATAGTTCTCTTCTTCCTTTATGCAACCCCATTCTATTGTGGATTATAAGGATTGGATAACTCCCTCTTAATCCCTGATTCTTTGCATAAGTCTTTGAATTCATTTGATGTGAATTCTCTGCCATTATCTGATGGAAAGGTCTTGATTTTATTTTTTGTGTTGTTCTTGATCAAGGCTTTGAATTCCTTTAACTTGCTGAAAACTTCATCTTAAATCCATGTCTTCCTAGAAAGGTCATCAATGAAAGAAACATAGTATACATACCCGCTTAGTTTCCGCGGCCAAAAATATGTGGGGAGAGATATATAAAATAGGAATCCCTAGTTCCTGTAATTGCATAATGTCTTCTTCTCAGGTTAGCTCTCATACCATGTTAGATTTTAAACATTAAGATAGCATATCATTAGGATCTTTAACTGAGAGAAAAACAAGCACAACAATCAAACATAAGAGATAATGAACATAGTATTTTTCCTCAAGGAAACTATAAATGGAGAAAACCCCACAACTTCCTCAGATATAGAATTAGCACCAAAGTGAAACCAAAAAATAGTAAGATGATTTCCCAACAACAGTTACCTCTTTCTTCCTTTCCCGAGTGTGTTTCTCTTCCTCATCTATGCACTACAACTGAGTGTGAGTGAGTGTGCAATAAATAGAGAGGCTATCTCTTTATTTATACCAATTCTTGACTTGACTAAACCCAACTAGGGCCAATTTCACTAGATGAGTCTAATAACCCTAGTGCCTCGGAACTGCGAGGACTTTAACCCTTAGACTACAGAAGAGTTAACCACCTTGAATTGAAATGACTTCTTCACATTATAGAAACTTCATGATAGGAACATCGGGGCATGACATGACTTAAGTACATTACAAATATATCCTAGAATAAACATTGGGTTATAATACATAAGAAATATAAGTGAATAGATTCCAAAGTTACAATTACATCAACAAGAACTACTCGTAATGTAAAACAATCATTCGACAATTTACATCCATCGTCCTCATCAGAAACCAGGCATGCAATTTACATCCAATTTACTAGGATCTCTATTGATAGCATAAACCAAACATGCATATTATGCATTCTAGTATTCACCTGATTATGTAATCCCCTCAGTCGCAGAATACTTAGGTGTAGCAATCAAAATGTCATTTGATAAGATACTCAGATGTTCTTTTAACCATATTTTTATGTACATTAACCTTTGGCTAACAATATGGATCTCTCTTAAGGGATTAATTATTTATTTATTGGTAAATATTTATCCAACATGCATCCATCATCAAGATACCTAGTTATTGGGCTATCATCCTCTTAAGCAAAAATGGTCGATTCGACGAACTATTCGTTGTTTATTTCTTATTAATTAATCACATGAGATGCTATTTCATTCATATCAATAGAATATCTTATAACCTTCAATTGCACAATATTATAGTTCTGTTGATTGACGATTTTATTTAATGTAAATCTCCTAAGATATTATTCATAACCACAAGCATTACATCATCATGGTGACCGAAACATGACCTACTAAGCGTACAAGAGATCATTAGGATAAAACTAACATTCTTTCATTTATATTTTATAGTACTCTAATCCATTTGTAGAACAAAATAATATGAGGAAAGTAAAGAATTCAGACACATGAAAATGAGACAGACACAAATATACATGGTTCACCCAATCCATGGGTTACATCCACCAAATGGTCACCTTTTGTGACATTTCATTCATTAAAAAATTACAATGCACAACAACATCATGCCATTCATTACTGTTCTCCTCATAAGCTTTTCCCAGAGTATCTCTCTACTAATCACTATAGAGATTAGGCTATGACATAATACTTATCAATTTCTAATATCTTTTGTTTGGTCTTCCTAACAAAATTTGAACCTTCAACGCTCCTCACTTAAAATGATTCTTTTAAGTTTTCAAACAAAGACATACCTAAATGGTCGTATCTAAGCCTTGATAAAGGTGCAAGGGAACAACAACTCCCTTCCAAACCTTGATCATCATAAACTAGAAAGATTGCATACAGATTGGAGCTCTAATTATAAAAAACATATGCAACTTGAGTCATAATTTGGATTGTAAGTTAATAATCATAAAAACCAGTCCTTTGAATTTGTTTTAAAAATAGTATTTTCCTAGCTTAAGAAACTGAATGAAAAATCTTGAATCCCTTAACTCAAATGAGGGACATTTGTTCAGAACTAAAATCCTTAGCCACATACGTATAATTAAAACTGGGTTCTAGGTGTTCCACCGGTCAAATATTGACTCCGAATTCATATTCTCCATAATAAAAAGCGCAATTAAGGAGGGTCATGTCTCACATTGGACTCGAGGATAAATAAAGACATGTACAATGATAAGGGGACATTTCAGAGTATGTAGTAAGACACACTAGTAACATATGGTGCAATCAGATGCGAACCTCTGATATGGAAATCCTAAAAACAATTAACAAAACAAGTGAATGTACAACATCAACCGCATGTACTGATGCAGGAATTCATGGAAAGAAATGCCGATATATAAATATATATATGTATCTCTTATGTAAATAAAGTGGAGGAGTAGGCATATATCGAATTCCTTGACACCGACATTGGAACACTAAAGGTGCATGCTGGATTGTTACCAGTTGACAAATAAAAAGGGAATATACAAACATAAAACATGCATTCCAGAACAGAGCCAGGTAGCACTCTACTGGTCATGCGAGTGTATGGGAAATGATGTGGAAAAACCCTAGATTTTAACATGCTCATAAAATACGGTTCATCCATACATGACTCCATTGACATGAAAAGGTTTAAATTGCACAGGCTTGACATCCACAATGTATATAACTTTGGATCATTTTTCTTAAATCGTAGATATCAAGGCTGTAACATAAGTGGTCAGACCCTTATATAACTCCAATTTGTTTACAGAATGCATTCGCATACCTTTAGGACGAAGTAATAGATTAAACCATATACAACAGAGCTGAGAGCATCGTGTATCTACACATGCATTACAGACTTTAGGTTTTATACCCATTATAAGGAGTTTAGAAAATCGATCCTCAAGATAAGCACCTACATGCCTAGGAAGCAACTGATGGAGTTCAGAAAATATATACACCAATCGTAGTTCAAAAAAACACAAGTGATGGAGCTTAGATACTGCCCTATATTGGAATAATCATGCTCCGATTTCATTCAACAATCATAGCAGCAAATTGCATTAGGAGAATTCAGAATATATGTATTCACACCCAGCAGATTGTTCTGTATGAAGTGTATGTTTTAGATTTATTTTTCAAGGATGATAATGCATGCCTTAAAGCAGTAATCAAATGATTCCTAAATTCGTACGATGGATTTAGACTAATGGCAGTGCATGTGCACGATTGAAAAACCATTTGGGTGGCTTCCGTTCCAAGTGGATCAAACAATACAATGCATACATGGGCTTGTAAACCAAAATCTAGGGTTCATATCTAAGTCGATCCCTCAAGAAAATACCTATGCAGCATGGGAAATCAAATGATGGTTTGAGATCTAAGTGATATTCCTTCATAAGTAAGGACTGAGGCATTATAAATCGAAATAAATGATTACAGACACAACAATATTCCATACTAGATATCATTCGCTATTGCATACAAATTGCATTTTTCGAACATTGAGTAGAGTATAGACCCCATACCTCAGATGGATGCTACCCAAATGCAAATAGTATTGAGCCATGGAGGATGCAAGCAAGGTAGATTTACAGCAAGGATCACAAGCCCCAAATGCTTTCCTCTCCAGTCAACATTTCCTTTCTTCTCTCCTCCCAAGGATTTTCCTTTTTTTTTCCCATAACCGAAATCGTAGCTTATTAAAAAGAAAAAGGAGGAATGGTCATTTCCTTAAGGTGCACCCAGCTCCTCACCATTTAAGGTAGTAATTTTTCCCTTAATTTTGTTGGGGAAGGTCCTACTGAATTTCATAGTCAAGTAACCACCTCAAGGGCATGTGACCAATCCCAAAATGGTCATTTAGTCTTACTGAAATATTTCCTTGAACTAAAACCTATTGGTTAAGGAAATAATGCATGTTGCAAGTCCTAATAAATATTTTTCAGAGATATCCTTCTCATAGGTAATTAAACTATATATGATTTTATTCTTTTAATAGTTAATTACCTTGGTTGTTTTCTCTTCGTTCTTTCATCTTATACTTATAATGAATTGACCCTCCTGATTCAAAGTAAGAATGATGTTAATTCTCCTCCATCCCAGCTTAATCGTATTTTAGAGTTAAGTCACTAAGTTTAGCATCTTATGTGGGATAATTCTGTCGAAGTGGGAATCCCTATAGGATGAGACTTAACCTTCACACTTCGATAATAAGGATGGTATGCAAGACTATGGTATCAATAAATGATGGCTCCCCAACCCTTTGCTCTTAGCCTTAGTGGGTTTAGTTTCCCGCCTTTTGCGTCAAAGTTTTGAACTCTCTCGAGTTTATCCTCTTACATAACTAACTCATATCGAGTTCCCGAGCTTGTTTATGGGGGGGCTTTCCCTTGAGCTCCTCACCAGAATAATTACAGTAAACATTTTTACAATTACAAAGTATTCAGGGTACAACAAGTGGAATATTACAAAGGTGACCGATGCTTTGAGCCGATGAAATTAGATGATATCTGAGGTGACTTTGAGTCAAACCTATGCATATTTGCATGAGAGGATTAGAATGGCCAACATAGTTAACCCTTTCTATGTAGAAGTCCTCAAGAAATTTGAAGAGGACAGGTTGTTTCAACAACAAAAAGAATACAAGGTAGACGAATCTGGAATGATATGGACCAGTGATATATTGTACATTCCAGAAGGAGGGGACATTCAGTCTAGCATCCTCACATAATTTCATCGGGAACCCTACTTGGAGCACCCGAGATATCAAAAAATGTTATCCTCCATCAAGAGATGCTTTTTCTAGCATAAGTTAAAGGACGACATTGCGATGTTCATTGCGAAATGTGAGGAAAGTGAGCTAATCAAAGCTGAGCATCATCCTCCTTCGGGATTGTTGGAGTCAATACCCATTCCAGAATGCAAGTGGGAGGTCATTAGTATGGATTTTATCACCGGTCTACCGAAAAGTAAGAAGCAGAGTGATTCTATTTTTTTTGTAATTGACAAATTGTCAAAAGCAACACACTTCATTTTTGTGATGTTGACTTACAATGTAGTGAACATTGCTAATATATTCTTGAAGGAGATATTTATATTGCATTTGATACCCAAGGCAATCATCTCAGATCTAGATGTTAAGTTTACAGAAAATTTTTGGAGATATTTATTCTTTAAATTAGAGACAAAGCTGAACTTTAGAACTGCTTATCACTCGTAGATAGACGGGCATGAAGAAAGAGTAAACTAGATTGTTGAGGACATGATTAGGATGTATGTCATGAACAACCCCACTAAGTGGAAAGAATACCTGCATCTTGCAGAGTTTGCGTATAACAACGGTTATCAGACTTCCTCCAAGATCAGTCCCTTTGAGGTACTATATGGAAGGAAGTGTAGAACATCGGTTACATGGGATAGACCGGTGGATTGGCTCATGTTAGGGCTTGATTTATTAATGGACTTGGAACATCTTGTTACCAAGGTCTAGGTGAACCTTAAATAAGCATAAGACCGCTAGAAAAGTTATGTTGATCAGAGAAGAAAAGATAAAGGCTTTCAAATAGGCAATCATCTCTACTTGAAAGTAAATGCAAAATGAAGCTCGTTGAGCTGGTGTAGGTGTGGTAGGTTAGCGCTTACATTTTGTGGACCTTTTCAAATACTGGCCAAGAAAGGGCCAGTGGCATATGACCTAGTGTTACCCATGCATGTAAGATTCCATAATGTTTTCCATGCATCCTTGTGAAAGAAATATGTTTATGATACTAAATGTGTAGTGGATTGGTCCTTATTATAGGTGGAACCTGAAGGTGAGTTTTCCCCTAAGAATGTTCATATATTGGAGAAAAGAGAGGTGCATCTTAGGAAGTGCACTATAGTCCTGTTAAAAGTGCAATGGAAGGACATTGAGGCCGATGAGGCCACTTGACAGAATGAAGCCACCACAAGAAAGGCCTACCTTGCCTTGTTTCATGATATCATTCAGAGTCCCTAGAACACCAATGATGGTGTTGTTCTAAGAGGGGAGGTATTTAATATCTCAAATTTTGGACCTAACACTTATAGGCATGAGCCTATTGATTAGGACATTATATTGATATTTTATTTTGATATATTGGGTCGAGGAACCCACTGGATATGAATGTGACAATTTTTTTTATATATTGGGTGTAAATGTAACACCCCCCTCCCACCTTGAAGACCTACGAATAATTAAAACTCGTAAAAACAGAAATAAATCATAAATACGTATATGAAGAATAGAAAACCATCACCACAAACAGGTTACTCCAACTGTAGGTTAATCAAGGGTGTTTGAGATATATATTATATGTAGAACATATATTGTTACATATAATCATGCACTATTATATAGTGAAACAAACCTTTTATATATATATATATACATATCATAATGGAGAACATTATATATGTATTGGAGACATATATTATGTAAAAGAAAACATTATACATTTATGGTGGAGAAGAATATCAATACTAGGTTATGCTTATTGATTTACCTCGATTTATAGCAATTAATTATGGAGGCGTTATTTAAAATGTCAGAATTCTTATAACTATTGAGAATCGCTGATTGAGGAGGCGTTACTGGATTACCTTGATTTATAGCAGTTAATTGAGGAGGCGATATTGATTTACCTAGGAAAGTATTAACTATTTAAGAGCTTTTAATTGTTGGGGGGTTGGGGCGCATGCCTCTAGGTATTTAAAACATGAACAAAAATGGGTAAATCACCCTCCTGTAAAGGATGGCAGATTCAGTGGATTTCATACCATGACCACAACCAGGAATCTTGGTTGTATTTTTTTTGACATGGATGCACTCGCTTCGAAAGAGAGGGGTCACGCGAGCTTAACATGCGTGGATGGTGTGTGTTCTTTTCCCATCTGCAGTCCTATTTTAGGGAGGCCAAATTGCTCATTGTAGAAGGGGGGCTGCGCTGAGAGAGAAAGGAGAAGAAGAGGCCTGCACCTCGACCCTTCCTCTCCATTTTCACACCCCAAGAATACTGCTCGTTTCACCAACCCTAGTCTCTTCACTTAGGGTTTTGGAACCTATTTGACGGCTTACTGTGAATTCATTTTCCATCGCGGGTGATGAAAATAATAATTACATGGTGGAGTTGCTGGGAAGCTTCCTATGTTTTGTGATTCGATGACGGAGCAGTTATACTTGTCCATAGGAAAGCTCGATAATGAAACCCTAGTATGGGTAAGGATTGTCATATTTTGGACAAGGCGGAAAGTGATGCCTTTGAATGTTTCTGTTATGGATAGAGACGTGGCTTTTCATGGCCGGAAGGATGGTGCTGTTGCTCAGTGACACCATGATGATGGATATAGTGATAGTCACGGTGAATGTGAGGAGGTTGAAGTTGCCTCCGGTCGTGACCTTATTCTCAGAGTCTCTATTCCTTTCCCTTCCCAATGGGCTTGTTTAGCTCTCAATGCTTAGGAGTGATGCCTATGCGAATCCCAACAGATAACGTCTTTTATAGTAAGTTGCTTGTATATTTCTATAGTAAAATCAATCGTCGAAATATGGAAATTACCGCTAAATGTAACCCTATATCGAAATATGAAAATATTGCTAACGAAATTATTATACTGTTGTCGATAGATATAGAGAGTGAAAAAGAAAGTGTTAATATTTTTAAACAACAAATTGAGGTTTATTGTGGCCAGCGTGAACCTTTTGTATGTGTTCTTAATTCATTCACATATTTCACGATGTAAGTGTGTGTTGGTACTTGCATCTAAGAGTTATGCATAGGCATGAATCGTGATTCCCCCTCCTAGTCATATTTGAGTGTTTAATAACAGAAAACCCAATATGGTTGTAAAGTTTTCTTATTCATCCATTCCCGCAAACCCCATCATTAATTACACATCATGATCAACATATATATATATAGTGTCAAACTAACCAAGAATTCATCTATGCATGGTGTCATGTGATTTTTATAAGTGATTGTGTGGGAATATTGCTTACATCCTTTGCTTGTGCTAAGATGTCACGAAATGGAGGACTTATATCATTGGTTAGCACTACATCAATGGGTATGAAACACTCTCTATCACTTAATCATATTCCTTGTTTGTTAGGACATATCTATGTAAATTCATAATAGGATCCCCATTGCCTACAAGATATTATAGTTTGAATGATCCGAAGTTAGTCTCTCATTCCTTGATTGGAGTGGAATTCGCTGATTTTGAATTCTGTGAGTTAAATAGGGGACTTATGAATTTTGAAAATAGTTTCCTCCTCACTTCTTATTTGGTTGTAGATCTTGAATTTAATTCGTTTGCCTAAGATCTGATTGCAAATGCATTAGCTAACCTTGATTTCTTGCATGTTAAAACAATGGATGTAGATATGGACATGTAGTTTTATGCTTACTATTTTTTTATTGTAGACCTGGTAATTGTATTTTATCATGTGTCTCAGTTTCATTACTGACCCGAATCAAGCATTCCCATGCCTTGGGCTAGGTTTGGGTACATTGAAAATATACCGGTAGTGATATAAGAATATACATGCTCTCAAATAACTTATTTATATATTGAGATTAAGCGAGAAGGGAACCTTACAATAATGGACAAGAGCAATTCGAAATAAATTCTTAGAGGATAATTTGGCAAATGATGTGCCACGAATTGTAAGTGTGCTCTTCATAAATTAATATAAACAGGCTTGGTGGACGTAGCCTCATGGATGAGGTGAACCATGTATTAATACCGTGTCTCTCTTACTGTTGTTTGTGCTATATATGTGATGTTGGTTTATACTCATTGTTAAATGGCAATTTTATACTCATTTTATAATGGGATTTATGATTTGAATGATGGTAAAGTGAATTTCTTATGATAGGTTATCTTATTGATACGAAGGTCCACAAAAGAGAATATAATAGTTAAAGGTATCTATTTGCCTCATGGAGGAAGCCACTCAGATGGAGAAATGTTCCATTGTTTATCATGTTGATATCTAAATATACAAATAAGTGATTAACAATTGTAAGATCTTACTACCATATAATAGTTTTACCCTTACACTAGTTCAGACTCTTAGGATGCTAACGTGGATTGACTTGGTTTAATATAGTTAAGGCTAAATTTTACCCCATTTTTCTCATACAGTTCTTGGAGGAATTTCAGGTTTGTTACAGTAAGCCAATTGTTGATAATATATATATGTACATTGTATGTATGTATGTATGTATGTATATGCTTGTTTGTGTTGGGAGTGGACCCTAAAGCACATGATTGATGAGATGTTTTGTGTTGAGCAAGGAGCTGTGGAGTACATGTGTAATTAATGTATTGTGTTGAGCGAGGAGCTCTGGAGCATATGAGTACTGACATTTGTGTTGAGAGAGAAGCTCTGGAACACAAGAAAATATAATTGGAATTGTTGGGCATAAGGCCTGGATCCTTTCATGATGATGTTGAGCATAAACACTACATCATCATATCCTTGGCCATTGTATCCCTAGGTGTATCATACAAGTACATCAAAGCATTAGTGTTTAGCGAAGAGCTCTAGAATTGAGCTAAGTTTGTAACTCCCTGTCTAAGCATTGAGTATGGGTTCTGGTAAGCACTAGGGGTTACTGGAAATAGTTTAATGTTTTCCGAGTGAAAACAACTCAATAAAAATATTGATCTCACTAGACTTATTTATAAGTGATTAAATGAAATTTTGAATTTCTATATTCTCGTCAAGTACTAAAGTACTACCATGTTATATGAGGGAATATAGCATGCAAGGATGCTTAGAATTTCCTATCCTAGTATACCTAACCATCTACCTACTTGACCTTAATGAAGAAGTGTCATCAAGTCCAGGGATCATGGCATATGATGCCCAAAGACAAATGTTATATTGTTATGTATTTTATACATGGTATGTACAAAGAATAATTTAATAATAATATTAATGATGAAATAAAGAAAGGAAATGTCCATCCATTTTTATTTATTATTAAAGAATAATAAATAGTACAATACCTATAAAAATTCTAATTAGGAACGAATTGAAATTTACTAAGTTAAAGTATTAAAAATTACCCCAAATTAATTAAAAAGGGTTAAATCAAGAAATCAAGGTTTTTTTATTTACGTGCCCCTTTCACTAAAAAGTATGTCTATAAAGTCTCAAGCCAAGGAAATTATTCTAGTTCTGATCTATCTTATGGGAGTCATTACTCTACCTATCTTGCTCTTAAGTAAATTCTTGAAGAACAATTTCCTGGAAGGAAAAGGAGAACTAATCTAGACCTGATATACCAAATAGGAAAACCTAACTTAGGAGTTCTAAGCTACTTGCATGTTGGAGTCTAGCTCAGGGGGATCCAGATTGAAACCAAGAATGGTTCTGAGTCATGGTTGGGTGGAACGTGGCAGTTCCCAAGTGATTCGAACATATAATAGAGAGGTCATATCTGCCTATAAATTATTGATGCTCATTATTTAAGAGTGTAGGCTCAACCATTAGAGAACCTTCAGACTACACGCATGAGATCCTATAGTGCTTAATCTATTTTTCTATAATCAAATATAGTTGAATTAGGAAAGGGCTCACCTTATATGTTCTAACCTTATGTGTTTTATTTCTATTTAAATATTCTAGGGTTTACATTTTAAATTTTAACCCTAGGGTGTACTTTACTTCTTCTTCTAGATTTATCCAGGGTTTATTCGTTTATCTAGTTTACTTCTACAGTTTAATTCATGTATATATTTTTATCAAGGTTTGGACCTTAGTTTCATTCCCGTTTCTTCTTACTGTTGAAAGTGTGTTTATTACAAACTAGGTTTTATTTCATATCTAATACATAGTTGTTTATTTGGCCTATATACTCTACTGATAGAATTCATTTTTTAGCAGAGCCATGCTACCTTTAAAACCGATATTTAATTTATTATCATCTACTTCTAAACAACATAAAACTCACTAAGAATACTATTGGTATATAACCAATAAACTATTCGAATATATATATATATATATTGTAAATCTCAAATAAAAATCAGAAAAGAGCTTTCAAGGTATATATAAATAACTGTACATTAACTAACACGCCATTTCCAATACAATAATGATTACTAAAAATTAAATAAACATAGTAATCATCGAGACCATTCATTGGTCTACATTATAGTCCCATTTAATATCAACTCACAACCATTGTATAATAATTAACAAACAACATTACAATATAAACAATTAAAACCATGCAATTACATTAAGGTCCTAGGAACAATTCCTATAGACAACTATTGCAATTTCTCTTACATAAACTACGATGTCCTTTATAATAAAATCTACAACAAACAATAATACACATGAACCAAATTATAAACCTCATCAAAATATTATACACAAAGGTCGTAGTATCGACTCTAGTAGGAATCAAAGCCAAATCACAGGAATTAATACAAGCCACAACAATAATACATATACAGTAATATTTTAAGATAACCCAAGCCCTTGTAACCATCTTAAAATAAGAACCATGTAAGTGCAACGAGGTCTCATTATCAAATCCTGTGGACCGTTTCTTTCCCATTTTTTAGAAAAATTATCTCAATCAAACCCCATTACAGAACAAAACCCATGATCGAATCCTGAAGGGTCTTATTTCTTTTACAAATGGCCACAACCTTTGCAATTAAACCCACAGTCATGAAAATGATTACACAGAGGTCATAAGACCTTTACTAATCTCTACGCTAGATATTACAAAGCCACGACTTATAGATGAATGGCATAGTAAATATAAATAACTATCTTTCACTATCAACAAATCTGCCTACAGAAACGAAAGAAATCAAGGGTTTACACCCACGACTTCTCTGCTTTCCACATTGCACATTACAAAAATGAAAAATCTAAAATCTAAATAGTCTACAATTTCACAGTTTCCATGGCAAAAGCCCATTCCATCCATGGGATGGCCCCAATACATATGTTGTCAACTCTTGTATTTATCATAACTAAGTCAATAATGGAAACGATTTCACATAGTCCAACCATGAAGGAAAATGCCACACGAAACCTGATTTTAGATAACAAACAACGCAGCATAGATTGCATACCCAAAATGTTAAGTCTTAAATCAATTCGACAGTCATCCAATGGCCGTGGCACCATTTAAAGCAATGGTGCTGCCACTATGTACATTTACAAATAAAAACCCCGAAATCAAAATTTACACGCAGATCATGTTAAAGGTCTCAAGTTTCGCCTTACAACAAAAATCCCTCTTTACATTACATTCCATTTAATTTAAAATACAGACCCGAAGGAAAACGAAACTTCATAACCCAAATGCCAACCTCGAGACATTAAAACCCAGGGTTAATGCTAAATAATTGGCGAGTAGGAATTGAATAATAGGCTTACCATATTGGTAATGTTGTACCATAGCTCACGGTCATGCTACGAGCCATACACCTTTTTGCCAAACCTGTCACCTGTAAGCACAACAAAACAACGAGAATGAGAAACATGATTATCTGTAATAAGAAACAAACCAACGATAACATAGTAAATCTGAATGTTACAATATCTTCGATTCCTTGGGGGTGTCATTCACCTACTGCGCAGAGCTGAGACCAAACAAACAACAAATAGATAAAATGACTGAATTTCATCGTGAGCCAAGCCCTAGCTTGGGGTTCAACTAACTCCAAGGCGCATTACTGGCATGGGCATGGTGTCTAGTATCCATGCTAAAACCCACATCTCTATAGTTTGTAAATGACACAAATCATTTGCCACCTTTCTCCATTACATAGTGTTAAATCCCAATGCGTGACATTTATACCATGGTATATAAATCACCACCAAAGATTAATACAAGGTATAGTATGACATACAATGTATACCCTAGGATTAAAGCCTTAAACCATTCCTGATTCATTTCCCTAAGCATTAAGGTTAGAACCATGGCATATGAATTATACCATTGTAACCATTGTTTTCATAAAGCCAAGAATTGGTCTTTAAACCAAGGTTTGTAAACCTCCCAAGAGAGATAAAAAGATATGTTAATACCCTTAAAAAAATAAATGTGAAATACATCTAGGTTAAAATCCGAACAATTGATGAGTAACTCATAATGAATAATAAGCATAAATTAGGTAAGCAGTCTAGGTCTTAAAAGGAATAATCATGGTAATTACCTTGTCACTAAACCAAGTATGTGCGAAGCAATCATAATGATCATTAAATGTCACTATATGCGAGTGTATGTACACCTGCACGTAAACAAGTTAAGAGTGCCTCAGTTCAAATTGAACTAAGTAAGCCTGCTAGACAAGTAGAAACTTCACCTCTCAGTTGGTCACATGGGAGAACTAGTCCCACCATTCCACCGAGTTCAGTTCCAAAAACAAAGTTGATTTAGAACCATGTAAATAACAAGTAAAACTATGCAGAAATGAACGGAGTACATAATCAAACGATTACACATACACAACAATGTAAACACATGGGAATAGCTCAGTAATCATATTTATGACATCATAATGTAAAATACAGTAACAAACATAACTGAAGAAAGAAGTAAAATGTAAGAACAACTTACGATAAATAAGTGGTATATCTAGTGTACGTTATATTCCACAAGTCCAATAATGTCCATGCTTAGGTAGTTTATACTAGCGTAATGAATTTTTTTTATATTTTCAATATTTTTGGACATTACAGTATGACTCTTAACATTGACATGACAATAATCATGATTATAAAATCGAATAAAGACACCTATGAAAATTTTATTCAGGATAATATAAATCTAGAGGAATTGACTTCTTACAAGTGTCTCGAAATTGATATTCATGACAAGATCAATTCGAACTATACCATTGAGAAAATTATTAATGGAGGGTGCAAAGCTTAGTTTGGTCTTGAAAATAACTATAAATCAACTAATCTAGTCATGTGGGATAAAAAGAAGTCCACCTTTGAAACTCTTGTCATCCTTGTTATCTTCTATGGTTGCAAAGTTTGGGGGTACAACATTTCCAGAGAATCTTGAAGAAAGATTGAGCAAATCCAGAAGCGGTTTATAACTTATAACCTCAAAATTAAAATAAATGTGCCATATCCTATTCTCCTCATAGAATTGGGTATTTCGCCATTTGAGAGCATCATTATGACTAGGTACCTGATGTACAAGCAAAAGATAAATAACACAGGAAACAAGAGACTTCCTAAAATTTCTTCAAACTCGATTCAAAACCAAATACGCTTAATGTAGTGTTGGTTTAAAGATACCGTGGCTTGGTTAAACCATTGTGGCATTGATAAGAACGACATTTTGTAGAATATCGATAATGTCAAAAATATTATTACTTGTAATTTTAAGGAGAAAATATCATGTGAAGAGAGTTTAATGGTTAATAGAAAATTAAGATACTATAAGGAGCTCATTAACCCTAACATCGAAGATTAGAAGTATATCTCGGTAGTAACTAGCTCACAAAATAAAATGAGTATACCCAAGATTAGAATGAACTATCATGAACTCCATAGCGAAACAAGGAACTGGTCTATTCCAAAAACTCCATGAGTGAAAAGCGTTTTCCATGTTTGTGAGTCTATGAATACCGTTGAGGATGAAAATCACTTTCTCTTAGAGTGTCTTGCTTACACCCACATTAGATATGAGTTTCATAGTATTTGCTACAATACAAACTTTTATAATCTCTTAAGTTAACAAAACTATAGTGAGCTTGGAAAGCTTCTTCACATGCTTTTTGAGCACATGAACACGATTTTAAAGTAAACCAAGTATTATCCTTCTTAACGCTCGATAGACCAAAGTTGGTTTGATTGAGCATTAATCATCATCATCATCATCACCACCATCATCACTAATATGTTAAATTTGTAACTAATTAAGGATGGTGATGATGATTAAATTCCACTAAGATGAACTTTGATATATTGACCTTAAGAAGGTTAATACTTGGTTTACATTAAAATATTGTTAGTGCTAAAAAAACTTTCCAACAAGCTTTCGAAGATCACTATAGTTTTGGCAAGTTAGGAGGTTATAAACGATTTTGTTGTAGAAAATACTATGAAACTGAAATATAATGTGGGTGTAACCATGACACTTTAAAATAAAGTGTTTTTCATCCTTTAGATAAAGTCATATTTTTTGGAATATATTATTACAAATATATTTTATTGTTTTATAATTTATTTTTCGCATTTAAGTTATTTAATATTTTTGTAATCAAGTTTATAAATACATTTTTAGGTTTTTTAATCTTATCTTCGATTTTTTGTGACGAAAGTATAAAATATAGAGTTTATTTGATGGGCAAAATGGCCCATGAGTGGCATTTTGCCGTTCAAAATCCAAGAGTGCATGCAAATAATTAATGATTTATGCTTATTTTCTAAGTACTAGATTTTTATTTTAAGTATTTTAATTAGAGTGAGTATTCATACTCTAATTATGCTACTCTCCTTATAATTGCTCTAGAGTAAGACCTTAAACTACTTTGATTGGTTAAAATCTAGTCTTCCTTGAATGTAAGGAAATGAGTTAACCGTCAAGTTTTGTTAAAGCAAACGGTGGAGAGGGGTTTCTTTTTCTTAGTGGCCAACATTTAAATCCAACCATGGCTTAGGGTTGGTGCATCCAAGCGAGGTGATTTTGATGGCTTAGATGCTATAGGGCACTTAATCAACAACAAAAAAAAAACAAGTTAACCACCCAATATTTATGATGAGTGAACTTGCATTTGGGGAAAGAGGCCATTAATAAATGTCCTCAATCCCATTTTCATAATTATATTATGACAAATTTTGACATTAAAAAAATAATTTACCAACATTTAATTAAAATTAAGAAATGCTTAAAAGTACATCCCACATTCTTTGTTTTGTTAATCCCATTTTGATAATTAAATGATGACAAATTATGACATTTAAATAAAAAAATTACCCACATCGAATTAAAAGTGAGAAATACTTGAAAGTGCATCCCAAGGAGGGTTCAAATTTGAAGCCTTCAGAGCCCTTCAAAGGCCATTTTAAACGTCATGGAGGCCACAAGGAATTTTACCATGCAAAAAAAATTTAGTTTCATTTCCAACACTTCAACAATGAAATTGAGTAAGCCTCAATAAATTTGCAACAGAAGGGCAGCTACAAAATTTTCCTATCCAGGGATTCAGTGGACTATGGGAGACTCACGACTCAAAGTCTTCCCATGTGCCCTTGAATAGTTGGATCATGGATGAGGATCTCAGTCTCAATTGACATGGACCACGGTGGGCCAGTAGGATTTCTAGTGCCAAGTTCAAGTTTGTGAGTCAAGATTGTGACTCATGATTAGATGTTCACTTTCAAAGCATCTACTGGCATTAGCATGTGTTACTGATTCACCAACTTCATTAAATCTTGTTATGAGATAATGCCACCTGGCAACTCGATTTTCCATCTGTCATCTTATTTTTCGCCAAGTCATGTGATATCACAACTTATAAGTCACTTGAGTATTTGAGTATATGATGTGAAATTAAATACTCATATGAGTCATATCGATCGATGGTGAATTGATTTGACAACCCTCCACTGTCAAGGTTCCGCAAGGAAAAACTAATGGTGTTGATTTTTGGGTTATAACTTACAAGTTTCAATTTACAATGCATTGAGCAATCTTTACTAGATTTGAACCTAACCTGGTCCAATGCAGCGTACGTAAGTTTCCAGAGCAGGGTTTCACCCATTTCTATACATGTCTATTATGACCACCACAAGACTCGGATGACGGATCTTTGGTAGTAGGATAGGAGCATGCCACTTTTTTTTTATGCTCATGAATCATATCCTATACTAGTAAGTCTAGGATTCTAGGATTTATTCGAATTTCCATTCATTTACTGGGGTCAGAATCATTTGAATCAACACTCCCGGTCTTCCACGGTCCACCTAGGTCGCTTAGTCTACCTGTCTCATTAGAGGAAGGGGGTTAAGGAGTAGAGACAAAGGAAAATGGAATGGAGGGATAGCCAGAGAGAATAGTTGTACAATATGCATATAGTCATCTCTAAAAGAAAGGAAAGAATTTTTCATATACCTAACTGAATATTATCATTACTTAATTTTTTGGGAGGATTACACTATAACTCTTGTGCTCGAGTTGTTTATGATGGTTTCCTATTTCTACAATTGCTACGGTTTAGAGAGCCTCATTCCCATCATTATAGCACTAGCGGGTTTCTCATGCAAATATCACTATTACGTCTCCCCTCCCCACTCAACTCACCTTTTTACTTGAGTATTCTTCTTCTTCTTCTTCTTCCTCCTGTGGGCTCTCTGATCTACGCCCTAAGCGCCCTCATAATGAAGAATGATCTCTAAAAGTCTTTGGAAACCTCGGTCAAACAATACCTAGTTTTCCCTCACCTGCACAGATATATCTATGTTATGTAGAAGCAATTATAAAATGTTTTTTTTTGTAATCATGTGAAATACAAAAACCTGCATTCGCCTACCTCGAGAAAGGTAAACCAACTTAGGAGTTCCGAGATATTGTGGAGTTGAGATGGCATTGCTTCTAAACGTCTTTCGGTAGAAGGAAACAATTGAACACTCTAATTCCTCATTGTCTTCTGCGGTGGGATGCTTGAAAGTTCCACATTTTTCATAGGTAGGAACAAGAGAAGAAAAGTTACAACAGTGGATAGGCTGGAATGAGCTTCCCCGAACTTAAAGAGATTGGTGAAGTCTGTGAAAAAAAAAATTATTTTGGGTTTACGAGTATAGGACAGTTGGAGGCCGGGACTCAGACTCTCAACTCTCCAATTCTATGCTTTAGTGTCTCCCTAATTTCTATTTCATATAGGAGATTATGTAGAGCTAAGCTGTCTACTTGGTTGTCATGAATTTACAGGTATGTATAGCATTTTACACTTGTGTAACATTTTATATGTGGATAAAAGTTAAATGTGTTTCTTTTTGAAGTTCCTTCTGGTTCTATAAATATAAGGGTTTCAAATTTCTCCTTCCAAAATGTTGTTTGAAATTTTTAATGTATTACGCGATTTTGTTTCTGCGAGACTAAGTCTTGAATACTCAATAGATGTAACCTTAAAAAACCCAATATTTAAATGAAATCAGAACCAAAATAATTTACACTTTTCATAGTCTAGGACCACAACTTCGTTTGGGCGGAGGAGCAAGAAAAAAGAGCCTTGTATTTGAGTTCCAAATCTCTCAATGTTATTTATCTGCCATGAATTTTAAACATTAGGTTGAATGAAAGAACAATATTTGAATATAAGTGTTTGAATTGTTCGAATTTCCTTAATGAAATCCAGTAGTTGAAAGGATAAGATATTTAACAACCGAAACTGTAAATGTAGTAGACTCTTACCCCTTCGTTTTCTTGTCATCCTTCTAATAATGGAAACAAGAAGTACAAATTGTCTACCAATATATCTATACAAGGGAACCCCTCAACAAAGGTTCAGGAATGAGGGATTGGGAGTGCAATGATCTAGCGAAGAACATGATTTCAACATCCTCGTTGTCGCAAACCTCTCAAACGTGTGTTTATGATTTGTCTTCCTTGTTGACTTTGGTAGAAACTAGACACCTAACTTGTAGTGATATTTGTTGGAGAATTTAAAGTTCTTCTTATACTCGACTAATAAATACTTAACCTTTTCGATAAGGCTGATAAACTTGATATAGATTGGAGGGACTATCCATAATCTACCTAAAATTGGGGATTTTGTTTGATCACTTGGAATTCGGGTATAAACTCGATATACATTAGAGGGACTATCCATAATCCACCTAAAATTGGGGCCTTTGTTTGATCACTTTGATTTGAGCATGTGGGGAGGACATGATTCAATTCTAAAAATAACTGCTAAATTTAGGCCTAATAAAAAAAATTCTCCTTGAAAGCATTAGGTGTTACATTATGGGGGTTTTCTTTTAGGTAGGCCCAATCACACTTGACCAATAGAGCCACCATCAAGCTGAATCAATCCTCGAGTCAAAGGTCCTTCCAAATTCCAATGCCTTATTTTATCAACCACCTAACAACCGAGTATTTCACCGGCCGACATAATTGTCCCTTATCTAAATTCAATAAACTTTATGCTCCAAGGACCGAGAGAGTACATGGTTTACCTCACTAATTCCATGTAAATGTTGAGTCACTCATGATTTCTTCTGATTGTCATTTTTGTCCTATACATTGTTTTAAATAAATAATAAAATTTCGTTATACACTTATAGTTTCAAACGAAAAGAATAATTTACATTTACATGTCAACATTGAAGGGTTCAATTTCTCACCACCTTCAAGGTGAAATGAGACCCTACCCTTCAAATTTGATCCCTGATCACAAGTTTTCCGTTTCCTTAATTTAAAAGTCAAATTTTCCGTTTCCTTAATTTAAAAGTCAAACTAATAAATAATCTACGTCCACGTTTTCCGTTTCCTTAATTTGAAAGGCAATCTATTTATATTTTATTAAATAAATAATAATAATCCATGGTACATTCACTCATATATTATATACTCGTTCCATTTCCTTCTTTCCATGAGTCTGTCATTCACTCCTATATGTTCTCTTTCCATTTCCGTTTTGGGATCACTTTCTATATATTCTCTTTCAATTTCGGTCTTGGGATCACTTTCTATCTCTATCTTGGCAAACCTTAATGAAACAGCAGAGCATGGACCAGCATTGCGACAGAGAGCACCACCTAGGTATCGGTCTCAGTTCTGCTACAACCTCCAGAATGGAAGATCTAGATTACGATTCTCGGAGACTTGTGCAAGGCTCTCCTCCACAATTAAATCTGTCTCCATTAACCTCAGTACCGCTGCCACAGTTGGGTTCTTCGGCTAGAACAGCCTCGGCGACTTTGCCATCGACGAAGACTTCACCCTGGATTGGTATATTTCATTTGAGACACGTTATTGATCTCCAATACTGATTACCTTAAATTATTCCGTTTTAAATTATTACTGTTTTGATTGCGAAGTGGGTGGTTTATATTGTATTTCGGATGACAATTATGGCAATCGTCGTTTGCAGATGGTCGTTCTGATGAACAGAGATCACCAGGAGAAGCGAAGCAGGCAATCCGTGAAGAACCGGTTTCAAGGCGTTTCGATGTCAACCAATTGCTAGCGCTCTGTCATCACAATGAAGAAGGTGCGGGCACCAATATCTCGTCGTCGAACAACACAGTGGATACTAGTGCTATCGCATGCATCAATTCAGATAGCGGCTACCGCATGGACTTCAAGAGAATGCAGGCTGCGACCGAGGAGTTCGAGAATGGCAGAACTTGCTCAAGGGTACACAGCGATGTAGAAGAAGAGGGCGCTACCAAGAAGAAGCCCAGACTCTCCGAGGAGCAGTATGCTCTTTTGGAAGAAAGCTTCAGCAAGAACAAACTGCCCGCAATGGTAAGTC